>CM035432.1:98810511-99270511 GCA_020310875.1 Ceratopteris richardii
TCATCAAACCATGATTTGTTTTCATCAAAAATTACATCTCTACTCACAGAAAATCCTTTATTGGTTGGATTGTACAATCTATATCCTTTTTGGTTTTGATCATAACCAATGAATACACACTTCTCTGCCTTGGGATCCAATTTCCCTCTTACTTGAGAAGGAATGTGAGCATAGGCTAAGCATCCAAAGATTTTACAATGCTCTAGACTAGGTCTTCTTCCATTCCACACTTCATATGGAGTGGTTCCATCTAGTGACTTAGATGGAAGTCTATTTATGAGATATGTGGCTGTCGACACAGCCTCTGCCCATAGGTAGTTCGGCAATCCCTTTTCGTTGAGCATGGACCTTGCAGCTTCGACGATAGCTCTGTTCCTCCTCTCTGCTACACCATTGAGTTCGGGTGTATACCTTGTAGTGACTTCCCTTTTAATGCCTCTTTCATGCAAGAAGGCATCAAATTCAAAAGAGAAGTATTCTCCTCCACCATCTGATCTGAGTCGTTTCAAAGTCCTACCTGTTTGGTTTTCAACAAGAGCAATATACTTCTTAAAGCAATTAAACACTTCATCCTTGTGCTTCATGAAAAACAGAATGGTCCACCTGCTACAATCATCTATGAAAGACACATAATATCTTGAGCCTGATATAGATGGCTCCTTACTTGGACCCCACACATCCGTGTGCACTAGATCCAAAGGATTTTGATACATATATCCTTTCTTATTGAAAGGTTGTCTATGAGCCTTGCCGAGTTGACAAGCTTCACACTTATAAATCATGTGTTGCCTTGTGATATTAGGCAAACCAAGTACACTTTGGTCCCTGCAAATCTGTTTGAGTGTCCTCTCACCAATGTGAGCAAGCCTTTTGTGCCATATCTCCAACTCTGTTAGAGTTTGAGATCCATAGCTAAACAAAGCTATGTTCTTTGTATCTTCCACTTCAAAAGTGAAAAGCCTTCCTGTCTTTTCTCCTTTGGCAATCCTTCGAAAGCCTTGCCTTGGGTCTTCAACATATGCTCCAAATCGATTGAATCTAACCTGCAATCCTTTTTCAACAATCTGTCCAACACTTATTAAATTTTTGGTAATTGTAGGGACATACAAGACTTTGCTTAAGAGGTTCATATTCCCATCTGATGTCTTCACATTACCTATCTTCTCCACTGAGTGCTTTGTGTCATCTCCTGTCTGCACTTCATGCTTGTTATGAGGATCTTCCAAATCAGAAAGTAAAGCCACATTTCCTACTACATGGTTCGAGCATCCCGAATCAATGTAAAATATGTGATCATCATCCTTACCCTTCTTCGTTGATAGATTCATAATCAATAATGAATCTTCTTGACTTTGGTCCTCTGCATAGTTATTGTAATCTCTTCTTCCTCTATGGCCACTTTGATAGTTGTTGTTGTTGTTGTAATTGTTGTTGTAGTAGTTGTTGTTGTAGCCTCCATTGTACCTGCCTCTATTTGATCCATAGCCACCTCTATTGAATCCTCTTCCTCTTGAGTTCCTCGGGTTCCTGAAACATTCTTCAGTAGTATGGTTAGATAAGCCACATATGTTGCAAGGTTGAGATGATTGGAATCTCCCCCTGCCTTGCTTTCCACTTCTGCCTCTTCCTCTAGCTCGTCCTCTACCTGCAAAGTTTGCTTGGAAAGAGCTTCCTTCATCTTCATTCTTTCTATTCTTTGACTTGTCCTTGACCTTAGCTTTATCAGAATATAAGGCAGAAGTTTGATTACCTCTTGAGGACTCACCACCTTTGCTAATCTTTGCTTCATGAGTGAAGAGTTGGCCCATGAGTGTGTTGAGGTCGGGTACATGCATATCCATGTATAAATCCATGGCTGTTGTGAATGACTCCCACTTGTCGTCTGCTTTGATTCCATTCATGATTTGTCTTATGATTTGCTCCTCTTCAATTACCTCTCCAATGCTTCCAAGTTGGTCGGAAATCTCCTTCATCTTTGTGACATAATCAGTCACATTTTGCTTCGGGCTTTTCTTCATTGTTGTGAACTCCATCCACAATTGGTTCTTCCTTGCTCGAGTGTTGGAAGAGAAGAAAGAAGCAAGTGCATTCCAGGTTTCTCTTGATGTCTTGCATCCCTTGACATGAGGTAAAAGAAAATCAGAGATTGAGTTTAGAATATAGGACCTTGCAAGTGCATCCTTCGAACACCAATTCGAAAGTCCTTCCACTTCTTCATGTGATGGTTGCCCTTTGTTCCTCATCGTTGGCATTGCTTCATCTCCGGATATGAATCCATATAGATTCCTTCCTTGAAGGTAAGCCTCCATCCTTAGAGACCATGCCGGATAGTTGTTTCGATCCAATTTGTCAATTGTTGATGGAAATCCATCTCCCATGTTGCTTGACTATGCTCTGATACCACTGTGAAGAGAGATGGTGGATGCAATCCAAAGATGAGTAGGTGCCGCTACAACCAGCTTCACACCAGCCAATGAGACTTCAGAGTTGATTAGTAGACCCTTTGAGCTTCCTAAATCCACCAAAATATCAGCCAAGTACTTTGGAACATGTATCCCAAAAGTTTAAGTCAAGACCGACAAGTTGCGAAATGACTAGCTCCCAAAACTTGCTATTTTTGGACATACACCTGCTGGAAAAAATGAACAGTGCTCTCAACCTGGAAGGAATTAGAAAAATTCCTTTTGGGCATAGCAAATAGACTTAGCAAGCTTCCTATTCCAAGTTAAAACACTTCAAATGATGGACTGAGCACTGAGAACAAGTTTCATCAAGTTCTGGAACATTCCCACAATTCTCGGGGCTCTGCAGAGATAGACCAGTAAGCAGTAAAATGCAGATATCTCCAAAAATATAAATCCAATGACCTTGAAAATTTATAGATAGAAACTAGACAGTGAGAGCTATCCAACGCACTTTAAAACACTGAAAAAGGTTCAGTAAAACTCGAGATATGACCTTCTGAAGTTACTGCTCTGAGTGAGTATAGCAGAGAACAAAACAGAGAGGTAGATGATAATAAATGTATAGATTCACATATGATTACAACCACATTGGCAATGAATCTTTGCACAATGGGAGTAGAATGATAGAGCTATGGAGTAAGCTCTTCAATCTCTACAAAATGACATGAAGTGGTCACGTACAAGGCTTGCTAATCGCCTCTTCCTTCTTGCTCCTTTTATAGCAATTCTTGGAGGGAGTTTTGAATTCGAATTCGAATGGCTCCACCTAAAAGTGATCCCCAAAGTTAGGAGAGATTCCCTCAGCTCAAAAATTCGTGATTTTGGTAGTTGGAGCCACGAATTTGCTTTTACATCATGGATGAGGTAAGCCATCCTTTTACTTTTTTCTTTTTCCATTTACAAGAGATAAAATGTACTCTTTTACAAGAGGTGTTCACATGACTACTCATGTGACTTACAAATGAGGATAATATCAAGCATATCAAGCATGTAGGCTTGGGCAAAATGCACCAACAAACCTTTGGGAGTGTTTGAGGAGCTTGTACTAGCGAGCTAAAACCTGTATATATGTTTGGCACAAAAGGACGAAATAGCTTGCATAGGCATTGAGATAGTGCATTTGGAGGCTGAAATAAGCTTGCAGTCAAGATTTTGATGCCACAAAGCAAAGCTGTTTTGAACTCCCAATCACCTTGAGTATGCTCTGCATATCTCGTGTGATTCTAAGATTGTGAATGGAGGGGTGTTGAAGAAGCTTTGGATGAAGGGAGGGGTGTTGAAGAAGAAGAAGAAGCTTGGAGCACAAGAGGACAGTGAAGTGTAATCAAGTGAATGTACAAAAGAGCGTTAACCCATTAGGGTTATAGGTGTATATAGAAGCCGGGGGGAAAACCTACTAAAGAGGGAAAAGAATTCTCTGGCGGTCCGAAGTGTGTTCACAAACATTGCTACCAAAAAATATCAGCGCCAATTATCCACATAAACCAATCTGCATACACCGCGTGAAATTTGGATTTGAGTGAATCGGAATCGGTGTTCTTGTGAAGTTCCATAATTTGACTTTCGATCACTATTGCAGGACTGTATGGATCATACATTATTCTGCACACATGGTTAGTTTTTCTTTTCTTTTTGTTTTTTTTTTTTTAAATCAGCTTTGCGTTGCGACTTTGATTGACTAATTAAGGGAATATCTCCTAGATTGGAGGACTAATTTTAGTGAGAGCCAATGAACAATTCAAATTCAAATTTGAAATCACTCAACTATAAAAGATGTCAAAAAACTCGCGGGTGTATGACTCCATTCCCGAGTTCTCCATTACTAAATTGTAAGAGAGTGAGGTCTACATTGTAACCTACACTACTCACCATCACTAGGAGAGTGAGGTCTATATTGTAACCTACACTACTCACCATCACTAGGCATTGATTATCAAGCCTATGATCTTGTACAACATTGTTCTTTAATACAATAGATCTACATTACTCATCTATGGTCTCTCTATTATAGTCATTCATAACAATCAACTTGTACTGCTCATGTCTCAGTCATTTCTCCATCATTTTCAATGTTCTATAGCTTGTTGGATTCAGCTCCAAGTTCTCTACATGCTCACAAAATTTTAAGACAATCTATTCAGCCAATTTGGAGAAACCCATGTCGAAGTACTCACTAGTCAAAATCTACAGAGGTCCTAAAAAAACGGGGGTAATGATTCAATTGCTAAGTTGATTGCTATGTGTATAGTGCATTATTTTAAGTGATTCCACTTGGAATCATTAGCTTACTAAGCTAAATAGATACATCTAAAATGAATTTTTCTAATTCCTACTCTAGTGGAAGCACTGAGCATAACAAGCAGCAGGTGTGTGAACAAAAATAGAAGGTTTTCATTAATCCTTCAACTTGGAAATACTTTGTTTTGGTTCAATCTTTTCTCACATCATTTCCAAAGTACATAGGCACTTATTTAGTGTCATTTTAAAGCTAGTAAGACCAACAAATCAACTCTGAAGCATCAAGGGGATGGTACAAAGCAGGATTTGGCAGTACCTAGAGTGTCCATCCATCTTTCCCAACAGTGGTATCAGAGCAAAGCTAAGGTAAAATGGGAGATGGTTTTCCTTATTTCATTGATATATTGGAAATGAACAACTATCAAGCATGTTCCTTAAGGATGAAGACATACTTGCAAGGAAGGAGCCTCTATGGATACATCTCAAGAGATGAGGAGATGCCCATATTCAGAAGCAAAGGACAACCTACAAGAGAGGAGCATGAAAGACTCAACACATGGTGCGCCAAGGATGCATTAGCAAGGTCTTACTTACTTAACTCAATCTCTGATTTTCTTCTTCCACATATTAGGAACTCTAAGACATCCCAAGAGACTTGGGAGACATTGTCTTCCTATTCCTCTTCCAACACAAGGGCGAGGAAGAACCAACTGTGGATTGAGTTTACCAGTCAAAGAAAACAACCCAAGCAAGGCATCTCAGAGTATATGACCAAAGTCAAAGATGTAGCAGATCAATTAGCAAGCATATGAGAAGAAATTGAAGAGGAGCATATTGTAAGACATGTCTTCTATAGAAGCAGAGTATAGAGGATTGGCCAATGCTACTCAAGAGGCCATATGGATCAGATTGTTGTATACAGATTTATGTTTGCATACCACATCTCCAATGAGTTTTGGAGATAATACAAGCTCATTACATCTTGCAACAAATCCTATTTAGCATGCTAGGACCAAGCATATAGACATACACTATCATTATGTAAGAGAGAAGCTATTAAGCAAGGAAATTCAGTTGGCTTATGTGTCTACTAATATGCAATGTGCAGACTTATTGACCAAAGCATTAGATGGTACAAAACTTTGCAGATTTAAGTCTATGATTGGATTATAGGACATTCAAGAAGATTGAAGAAGAAGACCAAGCCAAAATGTTTGGCTTGAGGGGGAGCTATTTGTGCAAAGTTCAAGCCTACACATTTGGCTAGAAGTTCATGAATATTTGAAGCTCCATGGAAACCATTGCTAGGAAGATCTTTTATCTTTACCATTTGTAAAGTCATTTTTGACTTGGAAGAATCTTTGTAACCACCACTAGACTCGTAGAGTTTATTAGCTGAAAAGTCATGACTTCAATTGAGGGAATATCTCCTAGATTGGAGGACTACTTTTAGTGAGAGCCAATGAACAATTCAAATTCAAATTTGAAATCACTCAACTATAAAAGATTCAAAAAATGCACGGGTGTGTGACTCCATTCCCAAGTTCTCCATTACTACATTGTAAGAGAGTGAGGTCTACATTGTAACCTACACTACTCACCATCATTAGGCATTGATTATCAAGCCTATGATCTTGTACAACATTGTTCTTTAATACAATAGATCTACATTACTCATCTATGGTCTCTTTGTCATAGTCATTCATAACAGTCAACTTGTACTGCTCATATCTCAATCATTTCTCCATCATTTTCAATGTTCTATAGTTTATTGGATTCAAATCTAAGTTTTTTACTACAAATTTTGAAGACAATCTATTCAGCCAATTTGGAGAAAAGCGCGTCGAAGCACTCATTGGTCAATCTTTGGAGAGGTCCTAAAAATTCGCGGGTAATGATTCAATTGCTAAGTTGATTCCTCTGTGTATAGTGCATCATTTTAAGTGATTCTACTTGGAATAGATAGCTTACTAAGCTAATTAGATATTTATAAAAGGATTTTTTCTAATTCCTACTATACTGGAAGCACTGAGCATAACAAGCGACATGTGTGTGAACAAAAATAGAAGGTTTTCATTAATCCTTCAAGTTGGAAATAGTCTGTTTTGGTTCAATCTTTTCTCACATCATTTCCAAAGTACATAGGCACTTATTTAGTGTCATTGTAAAATTAAGAGGACCTACAACTCAACTTTAAAGCATCAAGGGGCTGGTACAAAGCTGGATTTGGTAGTACCTACTCATTTCTTGGAGTGTCCATCCATCACTCCCAACATCTTTTGCATCAGATTGCTATGCTATGGTTGCATCTAGTCTCTGTGATGAGCCTGAGCCTATTTTGTTTGATGAAGCACAAAATTTTGAACATTGGATGGCTGCAATGCAATTTGAATATGATGCTATCATGAAGAATTGTACCTAGTCTTTATGTGACTTGCCTCCTGGCAAGAAGGCCATTGGCACTAAGTGGGTATACAAGCTGAAGTGTAGAGCTGATGGAACAGTTGAGAGGTATAAGGCTAAGCTTGTTGGAAAGGGTTGTGCACAGGAAAGAGGCATTGATTTTGATGAGATCTTTGCACCTACATGCCAAATGACTACTATTCATAGCATCTCTGCACTTGCAGCTCATCATGGTTGGAATGTACATCAGTTGGAAATTAAAACAACATTTGTGAATTGTGACTTGCATGAAGAAGTGTATGTTTTTTAGCCTCGTGGCTTTGTGGAGAAAGGGCATGAAAACCAGGTGTGCAGGTTAAAGAAGGCATTATATGGTTTAAAGCAAGCACCACGTGCTTGGTATGAAAAGATACATGCCTATCTCATTGCACATGGTTTTGAGAACAATCCAACTGAAAGCACCTTATATGTTAAGCGTGCTAATGATGTGCTTCTAATCATTGTTGTGTATGTAGATGACATGCTGCTCATTGGTCCTCATGACACACATATTGCTGATTTTAAGGCTAATTTGCATGCCTCATTTGAGATGTCTGATTTGGGGCATTTGCATCACTATTTGCGCATTCTGTTTATCCAAGTTGATGGTGGAATGGATTTGTGTCAATAGAAATGTATTGACACATTATTGCAGTGTTTTGGCCTTGAAGACTGTAAGCCTATTGCCACTCCGAAGTGTGTTCACAAACATCGCTACCAAAAAGTATCAGCGCCAATTATCCACATAAACCAATCTGCATACACCGCGTGAAATCTAGATTTGAGTGAATCGGAATTGGTGTTCTTGTGAAGTTCCATAATTTGACTTTCGATCACTATTGCAGGACTGTATGGATCATACATTATTCTGCACACATGGTTAGTTTTTCTTTTCTTTTTGTTTTTTTTTTTAAATCAGCTTTGCGTTGCGACTTTGATTGTGCAGGATTAGCAGATTTTCCGCTTACTAGTAGATGAGCTCCATTTACCTTTGCCCTTCTGACTGGCTAAGAGAGCTTGATCTACGACACACATAATTGACCTGTTTTGCTTGGAATGATCTCCCTACAACAAAAGAGAGACTAACTCCTCAAATGTTAAGGCATTTGGATTGCCTTTCATCGTGGATCGAATAATAGACCCACCTCCCAGGCATCGTGAGCTTCTACCGAGTACTCATTCTTGCCTATACGGGTGCCAGGAGCCCTCTCCATGCCATCCTGGTGCCGTGTCGACAGAAGTTTGGATGTGAAGAGTGATGAGGTAGAGGAGGAAATCGTGCATGAGCTGGGCATGAGTGGCCTGCTTACATTGGTGCAAACGATGCTTCTAATAGTGATGTAGAAATAAGAAGCTCAGATTCATAAGGAAATGATAGTCGATGCTTCTAATAGTGATGTAGAAATAAGAAGCTCAGATTCATAAGGAAATGATATGAAACTGAGAGAGAAGAATTGGGAGCTATGTTTGTTTGTTCATAAGGGGGTGTGCGCGCGTGAAATGGATCATAAATGCAAAAACGGTGTGTGCGCGCGTGAAGAAAAGACGGTGAAAAAAACATGCATGCTTTCAAGAAACATACGATCATGCGCTTAATCGTGTGTGCTAACATTGTAAAGCATGTGGTATGTATTATGAGGCTTACATGTGATCAGATTGGTTGTGGTTGTGAATGCTCCTTTTCCTTTCGTCACTCGCCGTTTTCGTTGCCCAAAGTCAAAACCATGTACAAATTGGACACTAAAACGCAGAGAAATGGGGTGAGAGAGGCTCGAACTCTCGACCTCAGGATTTCTCAGAGCTATGAGACCTACGCGCTAGCCAACTGCGCCACCACCCCTGGATGGGTGGATCGCCTGAGCCGCGCTATATGTCACTATATTCACCCAGAAGCTTTCATGCTCTCTAGCGACCATGACCGAAAGCCATAGTTTTGAATCACATATCCCTCATGATGATGGGTAATGTCAACACAAACTGCGATTGGAGAATACCCATAGTTTTGGTTGGATTTAGTGCCGGAAGTACAAGACATACCTAGCACTGTCATAAAAGATGTATGTTAGAGAGGTTCCTCATAGTTCATGGACTGAGAGGTCAAAATATAAAGAAAAAACTATGCAAGAGATACTCGGGATGCTAATCGATGTGATAAATTTCCATTCTTCAATTTGGAAGATCTTTATGCTTTCTGCTTCATGTACGGGGAGTAGAGATTTCTCATAATTTTGGCGAATCAAATATGTGAAAAATCGTGCTCAGTAAAGCTAAATATGTATCAAGGAGGATAATTATTATCCATACTTTCCAACATCTACTACAATGATCAGCATAACATCATCCAAAGGTAGCGTACCAAGTTTCACATTCATCAATGGAATGGTACTGGTCAGTATTGAAACCTTAACATGTTCACTATCAAGATTGTAATCTATTCAAGAAGTAGAGCAAGATGAAAGAATGGTTAAGAGTCTGTTCAATTTTGATGCGTCACCTGTATTGTTGTCTTACGTCATTCTTGTATATTCCTTTTATGTAATAGAGGAAGAAGATATGTCTGTGCTCCTCTTTTAGTGTGCGAGTGTATGTAGATGACATGCTTCTCACTGGTCCTCATGACACACATATTGCTGATTTTAAGGCTAATTTGCATGCCTCATTTGAGATGTCTGATTTGGGGCATTTGCATCACTATTTGCGCATTCTGTTTATCCAAGTTGATGGTGGAATGGATTTGTGTCAATCGAAATGTATTGACACATTATTGCAGTGTTTTGGCCTTGAAGACTGTAAGCCTATTGCCACTCCCATGGGGATAGGTTTACGATTGAGTCTTCATGATGTTGGAGATGCATTTGATGCTATTCTCTATGAGAAGACCGTTGGATGCTTGATTTACTTATGCATTACTCTGCTACATATTTAGTTTGTTGTCTCACAGATGAGCAGGTTCATGCATTGCCCATGTGTCAAGCATGAGCAAGTAACTAAGTGTATATATGTTTGGCACAAAAGGACGAAATAGCTTGCATAGGCATTGAGATAGTGCATTTGGAGGCTGAAATAAGCTTGCAATCAAGATTTTGGTGCCATAAAGCAAAGCTGTTTTGAACTCCCAATCACCTTGAGTATGCTCTGCATATCTCGTGTGATTCTAAGATTGTGAATGGAGGGGTGTTGAAGAAGCTTTGGATGAAGGGAGGGGTGTTGAAGAAGAAGAAGAAGCTTGGAGCACAAGAGGACAGTGAAGTGTAATCAAGTGAATGTACAAAAGAGGGTTAACCCATTAGGGTTATAGGTGTATATAGAAGCCGGGGGGAAAACCTACTACAGAGGGAAAAGAATTCTCTGGCGGTCCGAAGTGTGTTCACAAACATCGCTACCAAAAAATATCAGCGCCAATTATCCACATAAACCAATCTGCATATACCGCGTGAAATCTGGATTTGAGTGAATCGGAATTGGTGTTCTTGTGAAGTTCCATAATTTGACTTTCGATCACTATTGCAGGACTGTATGGATCATACATTATTCTGCACACATGGTTAGTTTTTCTTTTCTTTTTGTTTTTTTTTTTTAAATCAGCTTTGCGTTGCGACTTTGATTGTGCAGGATTAGCAGATTTTCCGCTTACTAGTAGATGAGCTCCATTTACCTTTGCCCTTCTGACTGGCTAAGAGAGCTTGATCTACGACACACATAATTGACCTGTTTTGCTTGGAATGATCTCCCTACAACAAAAGAGAGACTAACTCCTCAAATGTTAAGGCATTTGGATTGCCTTTCATCGTGGATCGAATAATAGACCCACCTCCCAGGCATCGTGAGCTTCTACCGAGTACTCATTCTTGCCTATACGGGTGCCAGGAGCCCTCTCCATGCCATCCTGGTGCCGTGTCGACAGAAGTTTGGATGTGAAGAGTGATGAGGTAGAGGAGGAAATCGTGCATGAGCTGGGCATGAGTGGCCTGCTTACATTGGTGCAAACGATGCTTCTAATAGTGATGTAGAAATAAGAAGCTCAGATTCATAAGGAAATGATATGAAACTGAGAGAGAAGAATTGGGAGCTATGTTTGTTTGTTCATAAGGGGGTGTGCGCGCGTGAAATGGATCATAAATGCAAAAACGGTGTGTGCGCGCGTGAAGAAAAGACGGTGAAAAAAACATGCATGCTTTCAAGAAACATACGATCATGCGCTTAATCGTGTGTGCTAACATTGTAAAGCATGTGGTATGTATTATGAGGCTTACGTGTGATCAGATTGGTTGTGGTTGTGAATGCTCCTTTTCCTTTCGTCACTCGCCGTTTTCGTTGCCCAAAGTCAAAACCATGTCAAATTGGACACTAAAACGCAGAGAAATGGGGTGAGAGAGGCTCGAACTCTCGACCTCAGGATTTCTCAGAGCTATGAGACCTACGCGCTAGCCAACTGCGCCACCACCCCTGGATGGGTGGACCGCCTGAGCCGCGCCACATGTCACCATATTCACCCAGAAGCTTTCATGCTCTCGAGCGACCATGACCGAAAGCCATAGTTTTGAATATGTTCAATTTTGATGCGTCAGCTGTATTGTTGTCTTACGTCATTCTTGTATATTCCTTTTATGTAATAGAGGAAGAAGATATGTCTGTGCTCCTCTTTTAGTGTGCGAGTGTGTGACTGAGCTCTCTTCCTTATCTCTTTTCTCGTGACATCGTGTCAGAGGCTGTAGAGAGCTCGTGGAGAAGGAAGATAGTGAAGAGCACACGAGAAGGCATGGAGATATCGTGCTTCATAAACAACCTCGAATTGCTATCAAAATTTGGTGTGAAGGTAGAAGGCCTCAAAATATTTTCGACTGCTAACCCTTAAGGGTCACTTATTTTGCTCAAATATTCGAGATCTAGAATTTCAAGCGATTCCGTGTGTTCTTCATGCACGAAAACTGTGTCTTTCTGAGATCAAAATGTCACATCACAGTGTGATAGTGTTCAAGTAGAGGTATTGTTTCTAGTGTTTTTGTGGTGTTGTGAACTCCTCCAAAAATGGAAAATGGTGATGAAATGAGTCAACCTATAAGTGATAAGTTGGACAATAACAACTTTTATCCTTGGAGATTCAAAATGATTAATTTCTTGATCAGAAAAGGCTACTAAGCGTACACCAAAGGAGAGAATGAAATTTCTCAGTAGTTACGATAGAGGAATTGGACTACAGACCACTTAAAAACATATGGAGAATGGAATCAAGGGGCACGAAAGGTAATGTATTGGCTACCTATTAGCATACAAGATAGCATGATTAGGCACATACAAGATTGCAAAACACCGAAAGTACAGTTCAATCACATTGTATGAGACCCATATAAAGGCACAGAAGTCGCAAGTCAAGAACGAGCTACATACACTGGAAAAAGAGAGGATGTTGGTTAGTGACTACACCCTAAAAATCAAAAGCATATGTGAGTCACTTACATCTATTGGCTTTAATCTAGATGATGATGATAAGGTGGAAGCGTGCCTTTGTGGTTTAGGAACTGCATACAAGCAGTTCGAAACTTCTATTTAGACCAGGGAAAGCATTCTGAATTTTCATGATCTAGTATCCATGCTGATAATTAAAGAAAAGAATCTTGGTGAGAGCGAATGTGAGGGATGATGCCATGTTTGATAGAAAAAGTTATCAATGCATGCGCATGAACATCTTTTTCATACAAAAGAAGTTGCTCTACAGTAGGTGCAAGAAGAATCATAATAGGAAAAGGAAATTGAAGATCGTCATCTTTGATGCCATTTGCATCAGCTTCAATCACTATATTTGCAGGTGTAGAATGTTTTTTACCATTGTACAAAAAATCCACATTCCTAATTTTGTTACTAATATGTGATACGTCATATATGCCCACACTAGGTAACTAGTAACATTCAACCTATCTTCAACAACCAACATTTGGATTACATCATTGTTTTTAGCCTTGGCCACTCATTGAACCACTCATACAAAAAAATGATTCTATCTCAAAAAGTTGAATAGAACTACGGTGATGAACATACATATAAAAATATAATAGAACAGCCATAGGTTTCTAGAATATGCATATTCCATGCATCAGGAGGATAATATTTGTTGCTTTGGACTTTCTGCAATTACATATTTTCATAAACTTCTAATTGGTTCCATCAAGAGGTTCATAATATTAGCATAAACTTTAGGGTGAAAGATGGGAGATGGAGGGTAGGAAATGTTGAGATATCAAGCTCAACATGTGATGATTGAAGATGACATGTATCACTTTTTCATTTCTCTGACATGTATAGTGGTCACACTAGTATATGTTAGTAAGCTTTACTATATCTATCTATCCAGAATGATGGCACATACAAGATAGCATGATTAGGCACATACAAGATTGCAAAACACCGAAAGTACAGTTCAATCACATTGTATGAGACCCATATAAAGGCACAGAAGTCGCAAGTCAAGAACGAGCTACATACATTGGAAAAAGAGAGGATGTTGGTTAGTGACTACACCCTAAAAATCAAAAGCATATGTGAGTCACTTACATCTATTGGCTTCAATGTAGATGATGATGATAAGGTGGAAGTGTGCCTTTGTGGTTTAGGAACTGCATACAAGCAGTTCGAAACTTCTATTTAGACCAAGGAAAGCATTCTGAATTTTGATGATCTAGTATCCATGCTGATAATTAAAGAAAAGAATCTTGGTGAGGTCTCAAACTCCCAATGAAAACCTAGTTCTAGGAACCTACTCTATTGTGGTAGACGAAGAGAAAGAGGTAGAGGTTTTGGAAGTGGAAGAGGAAATAGTAACCAAAAACAAGGTCAACAAGAGAATCATGTAGGAGGTAGATGATGGTTTTGAGGCAAGGGGAGCCAAAGAGACTGCATAAACTTTCAAAGAGATGATTCATGTAATGATAGTAAAGAATGTTCGAATCATGGTAAACCTAGTCACTTTGAAAGTGATTGCAAGTTGAAGAATCAAAATAACAAAAGGCAACAAAACAACTATTCATCCACAAGTGCAGATGATTGAAAGGAGCTATTAATGGTCCAACATCACATGATGAATACAATGTCTCATAATGTTTCAAAATCGAATGGTAATGTCTAGTATATTGATTCATGTGCCTCAAATCACATGACGAGCCATGCAAAATGGTTTTGTAGTTTGTAGAAATTATTTCTTCCGATACTTGTTGAAACAAGGGATCACACATCACATCTTATAGAGGATACAGGAAACATAGAAATATCTATGGAGGATAGGAAGATAAAGCATCTTACGGATGTGCTACATGTCTTGAATATAACAAATAACATGGTTTCTATTTGACAAATGGTTGAACAGGGATTTCAAGTAAGCTTCAATGCTGATGGTCTATATGTAGAAGAGTTAAAATAGAATGGAAGGTTGATTTCCAAAGAGAACAAAGTTGGTAGGATGTTCGCCTTGAGTGTGAAAATTACTGAAATGAATGCCGTCATCTTTGCAAAAGGTGCAAGTGTTATTGATGATATAGAGATTTGGCACAAGTGAATTGTACATGCAAATTTATAGAGGCTGAAATTGATGCAACCAAAGGAGCTTCTCAATGGACTACCACATTTCAAGGTTGCACATATGCAAAATGTATGTGAGAAAGGCACACGTAGATGATACAAGGAGAAGTGACCCAGGACCAAGAAGATCTGGGAGGATGCAAAATTCACTGCAATGATTGATGTATGAACAACCTCGAATTGCTATGAAATTTGGTGTGAAGGTAGAAGGCCTCAAAATATTTTTGACTGCTACCCTTAAGGGTCACTTGTTTTGCTCAAATATTCAAGATCTAGAGTTTCAAGCGATTTTGTGTACTATTCATACACGAAAACGGTGTCTTTCTGAGCTCAAAATGTCACATCACAGTGTGATAGTGTTCAAGTAGAGGTACTATTTCTAGTGTTTTTACGGTGTCGTGAACTGCTCCAAGAATGGCAAATGGTGATGAAATGAGTCAACCTATAAGTAATAATTTGGACAATAATAACTTTTATCCTTGGAGATTCAAAATGATTGATTTCTTGATGGGAAAAGGCTACTAAGAGTACATCGAAGGAGAGAATGAAATTTCTCTATAGTTACGATAGAGGAATTGGACTGCAGACCACTTAAGAACATATGAAAAATGGAATCAAGGGGCAGGGAAGGTAATGTTAATGGCTACCTATTAGCATACAAGATAGCATGATTGGGCACATACAAGATTCCAATTTCTTGATCTACTTATGCATAACATGACCCAATATTCAGTTTGCTGCCACTTAGATGAGCGTGTTTATGTGTTTCCCTGGTCTTAAGCATTGGCAAGTAGTTAAGCAAATCTTTCATTATCTGAGTGGTAACCGACTACTTGAATTGTTTTATCCCAAGGGTAGATCATTACCACTAGATCTACATGCTTTTCATTACTCGGATTGGGCTAGTTGCTATGAAACTTGTGTGTCCAGTATTGGTTTTTGCTTCATGCTTGGTAGCTCATGCATATCAAGGTTGACCAAGAAGTAGCCTATTGTGGCCACTTCTAGTTGTGAGGCTATGTATAGGGAAACTTGCATAGCAATTGATGAGTGTGTGGCTCAGATGCAACTTAGTTCATTTGGGTGTTGGTCAGTCTTCTACCAAAACCATCTTCATTGACAGTTAGAGTGCAATTCTAATTACAAGAAACCCTGTGTTTCATGTTCGCATAAAGCACATTGAGGTGCACTATCATTAGGTCAAGGAGAGGTTATTTGTTGGAGACATCAATTTGGCATATGTGCCCACACATGATAACATTTAAGACCTTTTCACAAAGGCTCTACTGAGGGAGAAGTTTAAAGCTTTCCACAAAGTTTTGGGCTTACTTCCATTTGTAGATTGATCTCTTTCCACATAGCTTGCCACTTCATTATACATGATTGCTAGCTCCTTGTTCATTGAATCACTTCTAAGGGGATTTGTTGATATACTTTTGTAGTAATGTGTGAACACACTTAGGATGACATGGGAATGTTTTCCTCCTTTAGGAGATTTTTTCCCTTGGCTTGTATACATGAATATAACCCTAATAGGTTACTAATCTTTTGTACATTCACTTGGTAATTCATTTAGTTATGTGTTGTGCTCCAAGCCCAACAAACCCCAACAATGGGGAGCATCAAAGAAACACCAATGAAATTGTGTTCTTAGTGTCAAAGTGTCCTAATATTACATGGTTTCACAGAAAAACCTATTGTTTGTCAATCAATAATAGGGTTTTATTATAGAGACACTAGAATCTGAGCATGTGGGACTAAAGGTTTGAATAGCTGGTACTTGGGAGCGAACACCATTTTTGATTTGCGAAGAATTCGTTTCCTATTTTCACGTGTAAGAGTTGAAGAAACCAATGATGGTTCATTGAAGAATAGGTGAGAAATAAAGCTAGTTGAAAAGTTGACAATCAAACATATGGTATAGATGTTGATGAGAAGATTATCCTCATTTCCAAGATAAAAATTGCAAGAAATCATATTCTGATGACTACTCAAAAAGCATGGAAATTGATTCAAATGGATCTAGAAGGAGGTTGAAAGTAGACACATTGATAGGAGAGAGAGATTCCAACTAGCATCAAGAGAGCATATGCTACCATCGATACATGAACTAGGAGATGTGTCTAAGCTGGAGGAGGAAATTGCAAATGAGAAAGGAAACCGAGAAACTCAAGGGAATAGAGAGGATGATTTATTGTTACTATGATACCTACTTTGGAGAGACAATTGCATCTTACATATGGATATCAGCTATGTAAATCTTTATGATATAATGAAAGATTGATTTCCAATTTACAATATTCTCATATATTTAGTTGACTTAATCAAATCTTTTTTTGAGTGATTGTATTATCTAGTGCTCTACTTCTATGTCTTGGCATGAACCTCTACTAAAGCTCTTCGCTTATCATCTCTATTTTCTTTTATTAATCACAAACAGATCATGTCTAATGAAATGTGCATTTGGTTAACTTATTAGTGTATTGGTTAGGGTTGTAGGAAAGGACATATTTGTGATTTTGACACCTTATACCTTGAATATATTTTTTTCATTATAATCACACCTACTTTGTGTGGCAAAAGACTATGATCTATTTGAATGTCTTAGAAAACATATCTCACTTCCTACATGAGGAGTTGCTTTACCTCTTTAATGCTTCCTTCATTATCAACACCTACAATCAAGTCATCAACACAAATAGCCACAATCGTGATGCCATCATCACCCTTCCTTGCATATAATGAATGATCTGCATTGCACAGAGAAAATCCAATGGTGGTCAAGTAATAAGCAATCCTTGCATGCCTAGTAGGAGGTGCGTGTTAAAGCCCATACAAATCCTTTCGCAATTTGCAAACATATTTGGGTGCTTTCAATCCTCATATCCTTGTGGTTGGTCCATGTATACTTCTTCTTACAACTCACCATGTAAAAAAGCATTCTTTACATCCATCTGATGCAAAATCCATCGTTTTGTTGTAGCAAATGCAACAAGTTCTCTCATAGTGGCCATTTTACCTACAAGCGTGAACCTTTCTTCATAATCAATGCCATATGTATGTGCATATTCTTTTGCTACTAATCCTGCTTCATAGGTGCTTATGCTACCATCAACATTGTAATTCACCTTGTAAACCCACTTGCAGCCTATGGGTTTCTTTCCTTGCAGAAATGGAACTAGCTTCCATGTTTCATTTCCATAAAGTGCATCCACCTCCTCATCCATAGATTTTTCCCAATCTTCATTTCCATATATATCTTCAAAACAAGAAGGTTCAACATCTTGTATTACCTTGGTCATGTAGTTACAATGACAAGCCATGTAACTATCATACATCAAACATTGCGCATAATTCTACATCCTCCCAGATCTTCTTGGTCCTGGGTCACTTCTCCTTGTATCATCTGCATGTGCCTTTCTCACATACATTCTGCATATTTGCACCTTGAAATGTGGTAGTCCATTGAGAAGCTCCTTTGGCTTCATCAGTTTTAGCCTCTACAAATTCGCATGTCCAATTCACTTGTGCCAAGTCTCTATATCATTGATAACACTTGCAGCTTTTGCAAAGATGGTTGCATTCATTTTAGTAATTTTCACACTCAAGGTGAACATCCTACCAACTTTGTTCCCTTTGGTGATCAACCTTCCATTCTATTTTTACTCTTCTACATATAGACCATCAACATTGAAGCTCACTTGTAATCCCTGTTCAACCATTTGTCAAATAGAAACCATGCTCTTTGTTATATTCGAGACATGTAGCACATCAGTAGGATGTTTTATTTTCCTATCCTCCATAGATATTTATATGTTTCCTCTATGCTCTTTAGGATGTGATGTGTGATCCCTTGTTTCAACAAGTATAGGAACAAATCATTTCTAGAAACCACAAAACCATTCTGCATGGCTGGTCATGTGATTTGAGAAACATGAAACAATATACTAGACATTACCATTTGATTTTGAGACATTATGAGACATTGTATTCATCATGTGATGTTGGACCATTAATAGCTTCTTTCAATCATCTGCATTTGTGAATGCATAGTTGTTTTGTTGCCTTTTGTTATTTTGATTCTTCAAGTTGCAATCACGTTCAAAAAGACCAGGTTTACCACGATTCGAACATTCTTTACTATCATTACTAAATCATCTCTTTGAAATTTTATGCGGTCTCTTTGGCTCCCCTTGCCTCAAAATTGTCCTCTACCTCCTACATGATTTTCTTGTTGACCTTGGTCTTGGTTACTATTTCCTCTTTCACTTCCAAAACCTCAACCTCTATCTCTTCCTCTACCACAATAGAATACGTGCCCAGAACAAGGTTTTCATTGGGAGTTTGAGACCTCACCAAGATTCTTTTCTTTAATTATCAGCATGGATACGAAATCATCAAAATTCAAAATGCTTTCCTTGGTATGAATAGAAGTTTCAAAATGCTTATATGGAGTTCCTAAACCACAAAGGCACGCTTCCACCTTATCATCATCATCTAAATTGAAACCAATAAATGTAATTGACTCACATATGCTTTTGATTTTTAGGGTGTAGTCACTAACCAACATCCTCTATTTTTCCAGTGTATGTAGCTCGTTCTTGACTTGCGACTTCTATGCCTTTGTATTGGTCTCATACAATGTGACTGAACTATACCACTAATAGAGAACAACATCAAATGCATCTCTAGCATCATGAAGACTCAACCGTTAACCTTTTTCCATAGGATTGTCAATAGGTTTGAAACCTTCAAGGCCAAAACACTGCAGTAATGTGTAAATGTATTTTTCTTGAAAACAAGCTATTCCTCTATCAACTTGCACAAATTGAATGCGCAAAAATGATGCAAATTCTAGAAATATGACATCCAAAAAGAGGCATGCAAATCAGTCTTAATTGAACAATATGCTTCTCATTAGGACTAGTGAGTAGGACATCATCAACCTACACAACAATTATCATAACTACATAGTCTACATGCTTAACATATAAGGTAATCTCAATTGGGATGCTCTCAAAACCATGTGCAATCAAGTAGGCATGTATCTTTTCATAACAAGCACATGGTGCTTGCTTCAAACAATATAATGCCTTTCTCAATGTGTACACTTTGTTTTCAAGCATTTGTGCACAAAAGTGTGGGACTGAATTACATACACTTCTTCATGTAACTCACCATTCAAAAATGTAGTTTTAATCTCCAAATGATATACATTCCAAACATGATGAGTTGCAAGTGCACAGATGCTATGAACGGTCATCATTCGGGAAGTGGGTGCAAAGGTCTCATCAAAATTAATACCCTCTCTCTTGAGCATAACCTTTTACAACAAGCCTACCCTTATACCTATCAACTATTCCATCAAGCTTATGTTTTAGCTTGTATACCCATTAAGTGCCAATGGCCTTTTTTCGTCGAGGCAATTCACATAAATACCAAGTACCATTCTTCATAATAACATCATATTGCGATTGCATAGTAGCCATCCAATTGTTTGAATTTTTGTGTTTCATAAAAAGAAACAAGCTCATTCTCATAAAAAAAGACTAGAAACAAACATTTCATAGAAATTTAAGACAAGTGAAGCACTATGAGAGCGTGAATGAGTATAATATGAAAGAGGATTATCAGATTTGCTATCTCTCAAAGTTTGCACCAATCATTTAGGCATATTTTTTTTTCCTTCTCTATATAAATCCTCTCATCAACAAGTGCATCATGTAAATCGGCATAAAAAATGGAACGATTTATATCCTCATGTGGAACCTATAATAGCTAAGAAACCACCTCATTTGACGAGCACTTGACTGTCCACCTGTAAAGAAAAGGCACAAAAGTGTCGTACACATGTTTAGAGCTAATTGAAGTCTCCTCCATACATGAAAGTAATGGAACAGTTGCATCTTCCACAAAAACATCACAAGTAACCGAAATGCATTCAGTGTATGATGATACAAAGGATAGACCTTGCTTTTAGAATTGTACCCAACAAAGAAACATTTTATTGCTTTATCATGCTTTGGACTATTTGCAATTACATATTTTCATAAACTTCTAATTGGTTCCATAAAGAGGTTCATATATTAGCATAAACTTCGGGGCAAAAGATGGGAGATGCAGGGTAGGAAATGTTGAGATATCAAGATCAACATGTGATGATTGAGGATGACATGTATCACTTTTTCATTTCTTTGACATGTATAGTGGTCATGCCAGCATATGTCAAGGATACTTTAGTAAGCTTTACTAGATCTATCTATCGAGAGTGATGGCACATTTGTTTCCTGTGTTGATATATTTAGGTAGTGATGTGTGTGAACACTCTAGGACCACCGGGGCACTTTTTTCCCTCTTTAGGAGGTTTTTTTCGCCCAACTTGTATATATGCCTATTTCCCTAACGGGCTACTTATCTTTGTACATTCTCTAGTAATACATTCAGTATTGTGTGTTGTGCTTCAAGCTTCTTCTTTTTCCTTGTGTTGTTTGCATGCTTTCGCAGACGTCTAACTCCAACAATTGGTATCAGAGCAGGTCGCCACTTCATCTAGGGTGTCATTTACCTCTCTACTTGTAGTCTCTATTCACACAAAATTTGGTATGCATACTCAAGATGATTAGGAGATCAAAAGGGCTTCGCTTTGTGGTGTCCAAATCGTGATCTGAGCTTGTTTCGGCCTCTGAACGCACTATCACAATGCTTTTGTAGGCTATTTTGTCTTTTTGTGCCAAAGATATATACCACTTTTGGTTCGCTAGTATAAGCGTCTTAAAGTCTGCTATAAGTTTAGTGGAACTTGTCAGGGTACTTCTGTTCAACTTTTTTAGATACAATCATTTTTTTGCATTAGAGTATTTTAGTCACTGGCCATGCATAAAAGCAGTGATGTCCATTGTGGGCTTATATGATGCGACATGTATTGGTTGCAAAAGGACTATGGAACATTGTGTAGGGTGTTGAAAGACGTCCTATTACATCTGCAAATAAAGGTATTGAAGCTGATGCAGGTGGCATTGAAGATGCTGATATTCTTCAGATTCATGTTTGTGTTGCGGTTTTTGCTACATCTACTGTAGAGCAAATTTGTTGGGATAGTAGAGATGATATGCACATGCATTGATAGCCTTCTCTGTCAAATGTGCCATTATTCCTCACATTCGCTCTTGCAGAACAGCTAAGGATGTACCCAGCTAGGAATGAGGTGTGTGTTTCTTACCTCCGAAAACAATTGGACACTTAGCATATGAATGAAGGTGATTCTATGGATAATTTTCTAACAAAGATCAAAGACTTGAAGGAACAATTGATTTCTGTTGATGAAATTATACCAGATAGCTCACTTGTGCAGACCGTTATGAATGGTCTTCCTAATTCATATCAGAGTTTTCCTTCTACTCTTTGGTTGATGATGAAAGGCAATCCAAATTCCTTGTCATTTGAGGAGTTAGTTTCTATTTTGTTGTAGGAAGATCAGTCTAGGTAGAACAAGTCTATTATGCGTGTAGCAGATCAAGCTCTCATGGCTAGTCAAAAGGGCAAAGGTAAATGGAGCTCATCTACTCGTAAGCAGAAATTTGCAAATGCTCCACATTCGAAGAGGGAAGACAAAGATGAGAAGAAATAAAAAAAGCAAAAAGTATTCTACAAATATTGTAAAGAAAATGATCATGTCATTAAG
Source organism: Ceratopteris richardii (assembly GCA_020310875.1). NCBI lineage: Eukaryota > Viridiplantae > Streptophyta > Polypodiopsida > Polypodiales > Pteridaceae > Ceratopteris > Ceratopteris richardii. Next base: position 98,832,907 of record CM035432.1, read on the forward strand.
AGTTGTCCAAAACTGCTTGCTAAAGAGGAAAAGAAAAAGCAGGCTAGAATGGTTGTTGCAAAGGCCTCTACACCGAAAACAAGGTCTACCAATATTGTACTGTTTGTAGTTTTGACCCATCTTCTCATGAGCAGTGTGTGTCTGCAGTAGACTCAGATGTTTGGTATTTTGATAGTGGGGCAACCAAACATATTACCTCGCAACGCAGTTTCTTCACTTCACTCGAGCCAACCCCTACAGGGAATACTATCACATGCGCTAACAACTCCTCTTATCCTGTCATGGGAGTTGGTCAAATCATTGTGACTACTACTGAAGGTAGTTCTTTCACCTTGTTAGATGCTTTATTTGTGCCAGGGATCAAAAAGAATCTCTTATCAGTTTTGGCTTTAGCCAAGATTGGCTTAGTTGTGAAATTTGTTGATGACAGGTGTATAGTTCACGATCTGTCAAATGGCGACATTATTATTGCTTGTGGCATTTTATGTTGTGGTCTCTATAAGCTCATAGACTAAATAAGATCTGTGAATGATTCGGCATGTGTAGTACATGATCCTCAAGCTATGTCATATGCAAAGCTTTGGCATGCACACTTTGGTCATCTAAATGTTCCTAGTTTGCTATGCTTGTAGAAATCTCAAATGGTGTCCTCCTTGCCCAAGCTTGAGGCACCCAGGTAAACATGTATGTGAAGCCTGTATTTTGGGCAAAATGTAGAGTTCCTCCTTCCCAAAAGATGGTTCAATTCAGGCTACTCAAAAATTGTAGCTTGTTCATAATGATGTCTGTGGTACAATGCAAACACCTTCTTTTGGGAACTATCTTTACTTCGTGTTATTCATCTATGAGTTTTCCAGACATGCATGGGTATATCCATTGAAGGCAAAGTCCAAAGATTTTATGTGCTTCAAACAGTTTGTGGTTTTCGTTGAAAATCTATCAGCATGTAAAACGGGCACCCTCCATTCTGATCAAGGGGGGAATATATGTCTTCTGACTTTAATGCATTTCAGGCTCAACATCAGATAAAACATTAGTGTACTGTGGCATATACACCTCAACAAAATGGAGTTGCTGAATGGAAGAATAGGTCACTCATGGAGATAGCGAGGTGTATATTCAAAAGTCAGGCTTTACCACACAGTTTCTATCTTGAGGTTGTCATGTGTGCAACATATGTACTTAATCGGTGTCCCACTAAAGCACTGCAGCCTATCACTCCATATGAGGCTTGACATGATTGTAAGCCATCAGTTGCTCATCTACGTGTTTTTGGTTGTCTGGCATATGCATTAGTGCTAGAACAACATCGCAAGAAGTTGGATGATAAAGCAGTCAAATGTATTTTTGTTGGGTATAGTTCTGAAAGCAAAGGCTATCATCTGTATCACCCACACACTAAAAGCATTTTGGTTAGTGGTGATGTTGATTTTGTGCAAGATGCTATTCAACCTTTACTTTCATGTACAAAGGAGACATCTGTTAGCTCCAAAGACATGTATGATACATTGCTGCTTCTTTTTACAGGTGGACATTATAGTGCTGGTCCTAATGAGGCAACTTCTCAGCATCGCATGTTTCATGTGATGATGCAAATCACTCTATTTCTGATGCAGATTTACATGATGCACTTTTTGATGAGAGAGATGATATTGAGGAGGCAAAAACTATGCCAAAATGGCTAGTGCAAACTTTGCAAGACAACAAATTAGATGCATCTCTGACATATCGTACTCGTTCAGGCTCTCAAAGTGCCTTGCATTAGATTGCTATGCTAATGCTGCATCTAGTCTCTCTGATGAGACTGAGCTTGTTTTGTTTGATGAAGCATAAAATTCAGAACATTGGATGGCTGCAATGCAATTTGAATATGATGCTATCATGAAAAATGGTGTCTGGCCTTTATTTGACTTGCCTCCTGGCAAGAAGGCCATTAGCACTAAGTGGGTATACAAGCTGAAGCATAAACCTGATGGAACAATTGAAAGATATAAGGCTAGACTTGTTGCAAATTATCATGTTCAGCAAAGAGGCATTGAGTTTGATGAGACCTTTGCTCCTACTTGCCAAATGACTACTGTTCATAGCATCTATGCACCTGCAGCCCATCATAATTGGAATGTACATCATTTGGAAATTAAAATAGCATTTCTAAATGGTGACTTGCATCAAGAAGTGTATGTTTTTCAGCCCCATGGATTTGTGCAGTAGGTATGCAGGATAAAGAACGCATTATATGGTTTAAAGCAAGCACCACGTGCTTGGTATGAAAAGATACGTGCCTATCTGATTGCACATGGTTTTGAGAACAGTCCAACTTAAAGCACCTTATATGTTAAGCATGCTAATGATGTGCTTCTAATCATTGTTGTGTACGTTGATGACATGTTGCTTACTGGTCCTCATGAGAAGCATATTGCTGACTTCAAGGTTGATTTGCATGCCTCATTTGAGATGTCTCATTTGGGGCATTTGCATCATTATTTGGGCATTCAATTTATGTAGGTTGATGGAGGAATAGCTTTGTGTCAAGAAAAAATATATTGACACATTATTTTAGTGATTTGGCCTTGAAAATTGCAAACCTATTGCCACTTCTATGGAGACAAGTCTATGAGTGAGTCTTCACGATGTTGGAGATGCATTTGATGCTCTTCTCTGTGAGCGCCTTGTTGGGTGCTTGATTTACTTATGTATTACTCGACTTGATATTCAGTTTGTTGTCTCACAAATGAGTAGGTTTATGCATTGCCCATGTGTCAAGCATTGGCAAGCGGTTACTGTTGAAGAATCACTCATGAATTTGACGTATAGACAAAGGAAGATAAAGAGAAGCAGAATTAAATATTCAGAAAATCAAAAGCCTTAATGAAGGGACAAAATCACGACCGTTATGTGAAGTACAGAATCTTGCAGAATCAGAGTTCGTTACACCGAATCAAACTGTATATACAAAGAGAGCGTGCATAAGAATAAGAGAGAGAAGTGCGAGCTAGAACGTGCATGAGAAGAGCGCGCAGTATAAATAGAGCACATAAAGAGGTCAAAAAGTATGTGAGGAGAGAACAGAGATGAGGAAGTAAGAAGACGACAGAGATCGCGTATGTTCAGAGAGTGTTTTAGAAGATGCCAGAGATCGTGTATGTACAGATGAATAACAGAAACCTGAAATGTCAGGTATTCATCTGAGAGAGATGGTATTACGAAGCTACTCAGTATAGGAGAGTTTCTGTAGCTTGAGCAAGAAGAGGCCAAGCTGATTTGTACACATCTTCTCTAATAGAAAACACATGTTCATGTGGAAGTTTGTGCGCACTATTCGTATGTGAAGAACTCTGTGTATTTTCGTGTTACGGTAGAAAGTTCGTTAACCATTAACAGTTACAGTTCGTTAGTAAACATGTTCCTCGTTACTCTCTCAGTAAATGAATGTCTCGGTCAAAGTTGTCTCAGTAAACACATTTTCGGTCAATTACAGTTTTCTCAAAAAACGTATTTTCCGGTAGAACAACGAAGTATATCTCGCAGAATAAATTAAAGTTTTGTATGAGAGATAGCTTATCTTATAGCTAGACATCTCTACTATTAGTTTGTCAAGGATTTTGGTGAAATGGATATGTACACACAATACAAAGTCTAACCGAAAAGAGACATTCTGAACCGGAGAAGTTTTCTCTTAAACTTCAGAAAGAGCTCACTCAGTGAAGGAAGTTCACGCATCACTTCCTTACTTCTTGTACATTGACTTGAAGTAATTACAAACAGAATAGGAGTTGATTCCGTAAGATTCCGGTATAATTACGGTGACAACCCAGTGACAGTGCGGTGAAGTTCTGGTGGATTTTTTCCAGTAAATTCAAAGCGCAGTCTTATACGTTTGAGTGACAAAAACCGTGCTAAGCTACTGCTGATTATAGAGGTGTTCTAATATCACTCTAGCTTAGCTCCCTATTCGATGGCATGGCGATTTCCTCAGACTTGACAAAGTTCAAGCCTTTGCCGTGACGACCACCAGAAGTGGTATAGGAGCAAAATTTAATTGCCAACAAGTGGTATCAGAGCGAGAATATCCACCCTCAATTGGCGTCAGAGCCGTGAGATCCAAGAAGTGGGTTCAGAGCCAGCATACCGAAATTGGTATCGCAAAACAGGTTAACCACAACAGTGGAACCAGAAGGAGAAAGATTCTGAAGAGCAGAAAGATTCTCATAAAGTTCACCAGAAGTAACAGAAACAAGAAGATCATGGCAGATCATGTCCAAATTGATAAACTGGACAGAGATAATTATCCCGCATGGGTAATGCGCATGGAAGCCTTACTTATGAGTAAGGACTTAATGATGTATGTAACCGGAGAAGAAAAGAAGCCGACTTTCGAAGATGATAGTCAACCGGAAAAAGAAGAATTAGAAGCCTTGAAGCTGTGGCAGAAGAAAGATGCAATGACAAGAGGTTACATTTATAATACCGTTTCAGACCATTTACTACCGCACATTAGAGGCCTGGAGAAAGCAGAGGACATATGGAGCGCGTTGGAAGATCATTTCCAAAATACTACGAAAGTTAGGAAGGCTAGCTTGTGGTCTGAGTTCACAACATTCAAAAAGAAGGCGAGTCAAAGCATTAGTGACTATGTTACTAAGATGAAGGATCTAGCAGATAGTCTTAGATCCATAAATGAAGATGTCGAAGATCGCAGATTGATAGCGCAAGTGCTCACAGGTTTGAGAGGAGATGAAAGGTGGAAACCTTTCGTACTCTCAACTGAACTTTCTTTAAATCATTTTGTACCATATTTAAATCAGTTGCTTGGTTTGATGCTCACATATGAGCAAGACCTGAAAGGAGATGCAGATAAAGGACAAAGTTCTGCAATGTATATGAAGAACAAGAAGAAAGACAAAGGTAAGTCAAAAGACGAAGAAGAATCGAGTTCTCAGGCTTATTATGCAAGAGGTAAAGGCACCAGCAGAGGAAGAGCAAGAGGCTTTGGAAGAGGAAGAAGTAGCCAGAATAACAATAAGAAGGCTAAATAATATACACTCCGACAAAAGATCAGATTGCAGATATTTTGACAAAGAGCTTGGATGGAACAAAGACAAGCAAATTCAAAGAAATGGAAGGAATAAAGGAAAGGAAAATATATGAAGACTGGAAGAGTCAAATTAGTGATTGAGGGGGAGCTGTTGAAGAATCACTCACGAATTTGACGTACAGACAAAGGAAGATAAAGAGAAGCGGAATCAAATATTTAGAAAATCAGAAGCCTTAATGAAGGGACAAAATCACGACCGTTATGTGCAGTACAGAATCTTGCAGAATCAAAGTTCGTTACACCGAATCAAACTGTATATACAGAGAGAACATGCATAAGAATAAGAGAGAGAAGTGCGAGCTAGAACGTGCGTGAGAAGAGCGCGCAGTATAAATAGAGCACATAAAGAGGTCAAAAAGTATGTGAGGAGAGAACAGAGATGAGGAAGTAAGAAGATGCCAGAGATCGCGTATGTTCAGAGAGTGTTTTAGAAGACGCCAGAGATCGCATATGTACAGATGAATAACAGAAACCTGAAATGTCAGGTATTTATCTGAGAGAGATGGTATTACAAAACTACTCAGTATAGGAGAGTTTCTGTAGCTTGAGCAAGAAGAGCCAAGCTGATTTGTACACATCTTCTCTAATAGAAAACACATGTTCATGTGGAAGTTTGTGCGCACTGTTCGTATGTGAAGAACTCTGTGTATTTTCGTGTTACGGTAGAAAGTTCTTTAACCATTAACAGTTACAGTTCATTAGTAGACGTGTTCCTCGGTACTCTCTCAATAAATGAATGTCTCGGTCAAAGTTGTCTCAGTAAACGCATTTTCGGTCAGTTATAGTTTTCTCAGAAAACGTATTTTCCGATAGAACAACGAAGTATATCTCGCAGAGTAAATTAAAGTTTTGTATGAGAGATAGCTTATCTTATAGCTAGACACCTCTACTATCAGTTCATCAAGGATTTCGGTGAAATGGATATGTACACACAGTACAAAGTCTAACTGAAAAGAGACATTCTGAACCGGAGAAGTTTTCTCTTAAACTTCAGAAAGAGTTCACTCAGTGAAGGAAGTTCACGCATCACTTCCTTACTTCTTGTACATTCACTTGAAGTAATTACAAACAGAATAGGAGTTGATTCCAATAAGATTCCGGTGTAATTACAGTGATAGTTCAGTGACAATCCGGTGAAGTTCCGGTGGAATTTTTCCAGTAAATTCAAAGCGCAGTCTTATACGTTTGAGCGACAGAAACCGTGCTAAGCTACTGCTGATTATAGAGGTGTTCTAATATCACTCTAGCTTAGCTCCCTATTCGGTGGCACGGTGATTTCCGCAGACTTGACAAAGTTCAAGCCTTTGCCGTGACGACCACCAGAAGTGGTACAGGAGCAAAAGTTAATCGCCAACAGTTAAGCACACCTTTCGCTACTTGAGTGGTACCTAGCCACTTGGGTTGTTTTATCCCAAGGGGGGATCACTACCGCCACATTTGCATGCTTTTTCTGACTCTCACTAGGCTAGTTAATATGACACTCGTGTGTCCACTAGTGGCTTTTGCTTCATGCTTGGTAGTTCATGTATATCTTGGTGGAGAAAGAAGCAACCTACTATGGCCACTTCTATTTGTGAGGCTGAGTATAGGGCAGCATTCACAGTGACTGTTGAGTGTGTGTGGCTCAGACGCCTTATGGCTGATTTGGGTGGTCGTCACTCTTCTACCACCACCATCTTCACTAATAGCTAGAGCGCATTGACATTTGCGAGGAACCCTGTGTTCCATGCTCACATTAAGCACATTGAGGTGCATTATCATTATGTCAAGGAGAGGTTCTCTATTGGAGAGATCAGTTTGGCATATGTGCCCACACAGGAGAACATTGCAAACCTTTTCATGAAGGCTTTGCCTAGGGAGAAGTTTGAAGCTTTTCGCAAAGCTTTGGGCGTTTTTCCTTTTGTGTATTGATTCCACATAGGTCCGCACTTCCTTATACATGAATGACAGCTCCTTGTTTACCGCATCACTCCCAGGGGGGATTTGTTGATATATTTAGGTAGTGATGTGTGTGAACATTGTAGATCGGCTTGGGCACTTTTTTCCCTCTTTAGGAGTTTTTTTTCCCCTCATTAGGAGGTTTTTTCCCCCAGCTTGTATATATGCTTTTTGCCCTAACATGCTAGTTATCTTTGTACATTCTAAAGGTAATACAGTTTTAGTATTGTGTGTTTTGCTCCAAGCTTATTCTTCTTTCTTGTGATATTCACGTGTTTTCACAGAGTCTAACTCCAACAAAGCTTCTCATTCATTTCAGCTTCCACAACTATTCAAACATTTACCCTAACACCACTAAGATTCTAGTGTCTTTACAATAAAACACTATCACTGATTGACAAACAATAGGTTTTGTTGTGAAGATCCATGTAATATTAGGACACTTAAGAAAACTATTTCAATGGCATTTCTTTGATGCTCCCCACTGTTGGAGTTTGATGTCTCTAAAAGCACATGAATAGCACACGGAACAAGAAGAAGCTTGTAGCACAACACTAAACTGAATGAATAAGAAAGTAAATGCTTAAAAGATTAGTAACCCATTAGGGTTAACTCAAGATGATGCATTGAACAAGGAGGTGGAACTTATGTATAAGGAAGTGGAAGTTTATGTGGAAAGAGATCAATCCACAAAAGGAGTTAAGCACAAAGCTTTGCGGAAAGCTTTAAACTTCTCCCTAGGTAGAGTCTTTGTGATAAGGCATGTAATGTTACCCTTTGTGGGCACATATGCCAAACTGATCTATCCAACAACAAACCTCTCTATGACACAATGATAGTGCACCTCAATGATCTATCTAGCAAAGAACATCTCCATGAGGAATTTGAGCCATAGTTACTCAATAGTTTCTATGAAAGCTACCCTATACATAACCTCACAACTCGAAGTGGCCACAATATGCTGGTTTTTGTTCAACCATGATATGCATGAGCTACCAAGCATGAAACAAAAGCTAGTAGTGGACACGTGAGCTTCATAGCAATCAGCGCAATCCGAGTTTTAAAAACCATGTAAATCTAGTAGTAATGATCAACCCTTGGGATAAAACAATTCAAGCATTCGGTTACCACTCAACTAGTGAAAGATTCACTTAACTATCTTCCAATGCTTGACACTTGGGCAATGCATAAACCTACTCATCTAAGAGATAGAAAACTAAATATTATTCCACGTTATGCATAAGTAGATCAAGCACCAGTCATCCTACTAATAGAGAACAACATTAAATGCATCTCTAGCATCATGAAGAGCCAATCGTAAACCTATTTCCATACGATTGGCAATAAGTTTGCAATCTTCAAAGATGAAACACTGCAGTAATGCATCAATGTATTTTTTTTGACACAAAGCTATTCCTCCAACAACTTGCATCAATTGGATGACCAAAAAATGATGCAAATGCCCCAAATCAGACATCTCAAAAGAGGCATGTAGATCAGCCTTAAATTGAGTAATATGATTCTCATTAGGATGAGTGAGTAGCGTGTCATCAACATACACAACAATTATAATAAGCACATCATTTGCATGCTTAACATATAGGGTTCTCTCAATTGGACTTTTTTCAAAACCATGTGCAATCAAGTAGGCATATATCTTATCACACCAAGCACATCGTGTTTACTTCAAACAATATAATGCAATTCTCAACCTGCACACTTTGGTTTCATGGATTTGTGCACAAAACCATGGGGCTGAAATACATACAATTCTTCATGTAAGTCACCATTCAAAAATGCATTTTTAATATCCAATTGATGCACATTCCAACCATGATGAAATATTTGCAACTGGAAAAATGCTATGAATGGTGGTCATTTGGCAAGTGGGTGCAAAGGTCTCATCAAAATCAATGCCTCTCTCTTGAGCATAACCTTTTGCAACAAGCCTAGCCTTATACTTTTCAACTATTCCATCAAGCTTATGTTTTAGCTTGTCTACGCATTTAGTGTGAATAGCCTCTTTTTGTGGTGGAAATTCACATAAGGACCAAGTACTATTCTTCATAATAACATTAAATTTTGATTGCGTAACAACCATCCAATTTTTTGAATTTTGTGTTTCATCAAAAGAAGTAGGCTCACTCTCATTAGAAAGACTAGAGATGGCGATTGCATAGAAATTTGATGCAAACAAAGCACTATGAGAGCATGAATGAGTACGATATGATAGATGTGCATCGAATTTATCTAATGTACTATCTTCCAAAGTCTGCACTATCCATTTAGGCATATTTTTTTCCCTCCTTTATATCAGCCCTCTCATCAACAAGTACATCATGTAAATCTACATCAGAAACGGAATGATTTGGATCATCATGTGGAACTTGTAAAAGCTTAGAACTCACCTCATTTGGACAAGCACTTGACTTTCCACCTATAAAAAGAGATAGGAAAGTGTCATACAAATCTCTAGAGCTAATTGAAGTCTCCTTGGCACATGAAAGTAATGGCTGAACTGCATCTTCCACAAAAACACCATCACAACTAGCTCAAATTTGTTTAGTCTGTGGATGGCATAGAGAATAGACTTCGATTTCAATACTATACCCAACAGAAATCCATTTTAGTGCTTTATCATGCAATCCTGATTTGTTGTTCAGGCACTAATACATAGGCTAGAGAACCAAAAACACACAAATGAGCAACATATGGCTTGCAACCATACCAAGCCTCATATGGAGTGATGGATTGTAGTGCTTTTGTGGGACACTTGTTAAGTACATATGTTGCACACATAACCACCTCAAGCTAGAAGCTATGTGGTAAAGTTTGATTTTTTACCATATGCCCCACCACCTGCATCAGAGACCTATTTTTTCTTTCAACTCCATTTTGTTGAGGTGTATGTGGCATTGTACACTGATGTTTTATCCCACACTCAATCAAAAATGCATTTAAATCAAAAGACATGTATCCATCCCCTGATGAGAATAGAGGTTGCCCAAGTTAGATGCTAATAGATTTTCAACGATAAGCAGAAACTCTTTGAAACTCCTAAACACTTGGGATTTTTCTTTCAATGGAGAATCGCATGCATGCTTGGAGAAATCATCAATAAAAGCCATGAAGTAAAGCTAGTTCCCAAAGGAAGGTGTCTGCATAGAACCACGAACGTCACCATGTAGCTAACAAAGCTATAATTTATGAGCAACTCGAACTTAACCTTTTTCTAGAGAGGATGAATGTTGCATTTTTTTCCAAAATGTAGCCTTCATAGACAAGTTTACAAGGTGCCTCAAGTTTGGGTGAAGAGGACACCATTTCATATTTTTGCTGGCATAGCAAACTAGAAAAATCCTGAGGACCAAAGCCTGCATGCCAAATCTTTTCATCTAAGATAGCCTGAGAATCTTGAAGTGCACATGCTAAATCATTCATAGATTTTGCATAGTCTATGATCTTATACAACCCATGATATAAAATGGATAAGCAATAATAACATCTCCATTTGAGATATCATGATCTTTACATCTCTCATCAACAAATCCAATCCAATATTGGATAATGATGAAAACTCACAACAGAGTTTTCTTGATCCCTATTACATACAAATCATTTGACAATGTGAAAGAACTACCATCAGTAGTATTCACAATGATTTTACCAAATCCCATTATAGGATACGATGAGTTGTTAGTGCATGTCATAAGTACCAAACATCTAAGTCAACTCCAAATGTATAGTGCTCATGAGAAGATGGGTCATAGTTGCATATATTGTTCTCTATTTTGAACAAGTTTAGCAACTCTGTTTTAGGCATAGAGGCCTCTGTTTTAGGCCCATTCTTCATTTTGAACAAGTTTAGAAACTCCGTTTTAGGTTGGAGGCCTCTGTAAAAACCATTCCACCCTCTTTCTTCTCACCCCTTTTGCAAAAAGTTTTGGACAACTCTTTATGACACGATCACTTTTCCCTACAATATTTACAAAATTATTTCTGCTGTTTTGTTTTCCTCTCATCTTTGAATACCTTCTTCGAGTGTGCAACATAGTAGATTTTTACGTATTAGTAGATGAGTTGCATTTACATTTGCCCTTCTCACTAGCTAGGAAAGCTTGATCTACAACATCCATAATGGACATCTTCTATCTAGACTTATCTTCATGCAATAAGACAAAGACTAACTCCTCAAATGTTAAGGCATTAGAATCACCTTCATTCATATGCTCACTCTCATCCTATTTTGAGAGGTAAAAAATATGAGCCTCATTTCTTGCTTGGTATAAAGCGATAAGTGTATCCCAAGCATCCTTTTCTATTTTGCAAGAGTGAATGTGGGGGATAATGGCATGTTTGATAGACAAACCTATCAATGCATGTTGCTCAACATCTTTGTCATCCCAAAGAAGTTGCTCGATAGTAGGTGCAACAAAAACCACAATACGAAAAGGAACTTGAAGATCATCGTCTTTGATGCCATCTGCATTAGCTTCAATCTTTGTATTTACAAGTGTAGTAGGAGGTTTTTTAACACCTTGCACAATATCCACATTCCTAACTTTGCCACCATTACATGATGCATCATATATGCCTAGAATAGGTAGTTAGTGCCATCGAATCTATCTTCAACACGCACCATATGAAGTACGTCATTGCTTTGAGCCATCACCACTCATTGAATACCCTAACGCAAAAAAGTTAATTGTATCTCGAAAAGTTGAATAGAACTATCGTGTTGAGCTTTGCTAAATCTGTAGGAGTGTTTGAGGAGCTTGTATTAGCGAGCCAAAACTTGTATATATGTTTGGCACAAAAGGACAAAATAGCTTACATAGGTAGTGAGATAGTGCATTTGGAGGCCGAAATGGGCTCAGATCAAGATTTTGGTGCCACAAAGCAAAGCTGTTTTGAACTCCCAATCGCCTTGAGTATGCTCAGCATATCTCGTGTGATTCTAAGATTGTGAATGGAGGGGTGTTGAAGAAGCTCTAGATGAAGCAACGACCTGGTCTAATACCAATGTTGGGCTTTGATGTCTGTGAGAGCACACAAAGAGCACAAGGAAGAAGAAGAAGCTATTAAGTACATATGTTGCACACATAATAACCTCAAACTAGAAGCTATGTGGTAAAGCTTGATTTTTTACCATGTGCCCCTCTCTCTACATGAGAGACCTATTCTTTCTTTCAACTCCATTTTGTTGAGGTGTATGTGGCATTGTACACTGATGTTTTATCCCACACTCGGTCAAAAATGAATTTTAAATCAAAAGACATGTATCCATCCCCCCCCCCCATGAGAACAGAGGGTGCCCAATTTAGATGCTGATAGATTTTTAGCCTTAAGCAGAAACTCTTTGAAGCACCTAAACACTTGGGAATTTTCTTTCAACAGATTCACGCATGAATGCTTTGAGAAATAATCAATAAAATTCATGAAGCCAAGCTAGTTCCCAAAAGAAGGTGTCTGCATAGAACCACGGACATCACCATGTAGCTAACAAGTGATACTTTATGAGCAGATCGAACTTAATCATCTTCTAGGAAGGATAAATGTTGCATTTTTTTCCAAAATATAGCCTTCACAGACACATTTATAAGGTGCCTCAAGTTTGGGATATCATGATCTTTACATCTCTCATCAACGAATTTGGCAACCAAGTCAATCTTGGATAATGATGAAAATTGACAACAGAGTTTTCTTGATCCTTGGTACATACAAAGCATCTGACAATGTGAAAGAACTACAATCAGTAGTATTCACAATAACTCCCATTATAGGAAAAGATGAGTTGTTAGTGTATGTGATATGTACCAAACCTCTAAGTCAACTCCAAATGTACATTACTCATGAGAAGATGGGTCATAGCTGCATATAGTGGTAAATGCCCATTCTTCATTTTGAAGAAGTTTAGTAACTCTAGTTTAGGCATAGTGGCCTCTATAAAAACCATTCCACCCTCATTCTTCTTTAGCCCTTTTGCGAATAGTTTTGGACAACTCTTTATGACATGAACATTTTTCTGTATAATGTTTACAAAATTATTTGTTATTTGTGCTTTTGTGTTTTCCGCTCATCTTTGAATACCTTCTTCAAGTGTGAAACATTAGTAGATTTTTGTGTACTAGTACATGAGTTGCATTTACCTTTGCCCTTCTCACTAACTAGGACAGCTTGATCTACACCATGCATAATGGACATGTTCTATCTAGACTTATGTTTGTGCAATAAGAAAAAGACTAATGCCTCAAATGTTAAGGCATTAGAATACCCTTCATTCATGTGCTCACTCTCGTCCTATTTTCAAAGGTAAGAAATGAGCCTCATTTCTTGCCTCGTATAAAGTGGTAAATGTATCCCACGCATCCTTTTCTATTTTGCAAGAGTCAGTGTGGGGGATAATGCCAGTGTAATATGAGGTTTTTTAACACCTTGCATAATATCCACATTCCTAACTTTGCCACCATTACATGATGCATCATATATGCCCAATACATCATTGTTTTTGGCCATGGCCACTCATTGAATACCCTGATGCAAAAAAATAACTGTATCTCAAAAAATTGAATAGAACTACCGTGACAGATTTTTGCTTACTAGTAGATGTTTGTGCAGGATTAGCAGATTTTTTGCTTATTAGTAGATGAGCTCCATTTACCTTTGCCCTTCTGACTAGCTAAGAGAGCTTGATCTATGACACACATAATTGACCTGTTTTGCTTGGAATGATCTCCCTACAACAAAAGAGAGACTAACCCCTCAAATGTTAAAGCATTTGGATTGCCTTTCATCATGGATCGAATAATAGACCCACCTCCTAGCCATCATGAGCTTCTACCGAGTACTCATTCTTGCCTATACGAGTGCCAGTTGAATAGAACTATGTATTGTATCTCGAAAAGTTGAATAGAACTATCATGTCGAGCTTTGCTAAATTTGTAGGAGTGTTTGAGGAGCTTGTACTAGCGAGCCAAAACTTGTATATATTTGGCACAAAAGGACAAAATAGCTTGCATAGCTTGGATAGTTGTGAATGCTCCTTTTCCTTTCGTCACTCGCCGTTTTCGTTGCCCAAAGTCAAAACCATGTCCAAATTGGACACTGAAAAGCAGAGATATGGGGTAAGAGAGGCTCGAACTCGCGACCTCAAGATCTCTCGGACTATGAGACCTACGCGCTAGCCAACTGCGCCACAATAGTTTTAGTTGAATCTTGCGCCGGAACTACGTATCATACCCAGTACCGTCATAAAAGATGTATGTTAGAGAGGTTCCTCATAGTTCATGGACTGAGAGGTCAAAATATAAAGAAAAAACTATGCAAGAGATACTCGGGATGCTAATCGATGTGATAAATTTCCATTCTTCAATTTGGAAGATCTTTATGCTTTCTGCTTCATGTACGGGGAGTAGAGATTTCTCATAATTTTGGCGAATCAAATATGTGAAAAATCGTGCTCAGTAAAGCTAAATATGTATCAAGGAGGATAATTATTATCCATACTTTCCAACATCTACTACAATGATCAGCATAACATCATCCAAAGGTAGCGTACCAAGTTTCACATTCATCAATGGAATGGTACTGGTCAGTATTGAAACTTTAACATGTTCACTATCAAGATTGTAATCTATTCAAGACGTAGAGCAAGATGAAAGAATGGTTAAGAATCTGTTCAATTTTGATGCATCCGCTGTATTGTTGTCTTACGTCATTCTTGTATATTCCTTTTATGTAATAGAGGAAGAAGATATGTCTGTGCTCCTCTTTTAGTGTGCGAGTGTGTGACTGAGCTCTCTTCCTTATCTCCTTTCTCGTGACATCGTGTAAGAGGCTGTAGAGAGCTTGTGGAGAAGGAAGATAGTGAAGAGCACACGAGAAGGCATGGAGATATCGTGCTTCATAAACAACCTCGAATTGCTATCAAAATTTGGTGTGAAGGTAGAAGGCCTGAAAATATTTTCGACTGCTAACCCTTAAGGGTCACTTGTTTTGCTCAAATATTCGAGATCTAGAATTTCAAGCGATTCCGTGTGTTCTTCATGCACGAAAACTGTGTCTTTCTGAGATCAAAATGTCACATCACAGTGTGATAGTGTTCAAGTAGAGGTATTGTTTCTAGTGTTTTTGTGGTGTTGTGAACTCCTCCAAAAATGGCAAATGGTGATGAAATGAGTCAACCTATAAGTGATAAGTTGGACAATAACAACTTTTATCCTTGGAGATTCAAAATGATTAATTTCTTGATCGGAAAAGGCTACTAAGCGTACACCAAAGGAGAGAATGAAATTTCTCAGTAGTTACGATAGAGGAATTGGACTACAAACCACTTAAAAACATATGGAGAATGGAATCAAGGGGCACGAAAGGTAATGTATTGGCTACCTATTAGCATACAAGATAGCATGATTAGGCACATACAAGATTGCAAAACACCGAAAGTACAGTTCAATCACATTGTATGAGACCCATATAAAGGCACAGAAGTCCCAAGTCAAGAACGAGCTACATACACTGGAAAAAGAGAGGATGTTGGTTAGTGAATACACCCTAAAAATCAAAAGCATATGTGAGTCACTTACATCTATTGGCTTCAATCTAGATGACGATGATAAGGTGGAAGCGTGCCTTTGTGGTTTAGGAACTGCATACAAGCAGTTCGAAACTTCTATTTAGACCAGGGAAAGCATTCTGAATTTTGATGATCTAGTATCCATGTTGATAATTAAAGAAAAAAATCTTGGTGAGGTCTCAAACTCCCAATGAAAACCTAGTTCTAGGAACCTATTCTATTGTGGTAGACGAAGAGAAAGAGGTAGAGGTTTTGGAAGTGGAAGAGGAAATAGTAACCAAGAACAAGGTCAACAAGAGAATCATGTAGGAGGTAGACGACGGTTTTGAGGCAAGGGGAACCAAAGAGACTGCATAAACTTTCAAAGAGATGATTCATGTAATGATAGTAAAGAATGTTCGAATCATGGTAAACCTAGTCACTTTGAAAGTGATTGCAAGTTGAAGAATCAAAATAACAAAAGACAACAAAACAACTATGCATCCACAAGTGCAGATGATTGAAAGAAGCTATTAATGGTCCAACATCACATGATGAATACAATGTCTCATAATGTTTCAAAATCGAATGGTAATGTCTAGTATATTGATTCATGTGCCTCAAATCACATGACGAGCCATGAAAAATGGTTTTGTAGTTTGTAGAAATTATTTCTTCCGATACTTGTTGAAACAAGGGATCACACATCACATCTTATAGAAGATACAGGAAACATAGAAATATCTATGGAGGATAGGAAGATAAAGCATCTTACGGATGTGCTACATGTCTTGAATATAACAAATAACATGGTTTCTATTTGACAAATGGTTGACAGGGATTTCAAGTAAGCTTCAATGCTGATGGTCTATATGTAGAAGTTAAAATAGAATGGAAGGTTGATTGCCAAAGAGAACAAAGTTGGTAGGATGTTCGCCTTGAGTGTGAAAATTACTGAAATGAATGCCGTCATCTTTGCAAAAGGTGCAAGTGTTATTGATGATATAGAGATTTGGCACAAGTGAATTGTACATGCAAATCTGAAATTGATGCAACCAAAGGAGCTTCTCAATGGACTACCACATTTCAAGGTTGCACATATGCAAAATGTATGTGAGAAAGGCACATGTAGATGATACAAGGAGAAGTGACCCAGGACCAAGAAGATCTGGGAGGATGCAAAATTCAGTGCAATGATTGATGTATGAACAACCTCGAATTGCTATGAAATTTGGTGTGAAGGTAGAAGGCCTCAAAATATTTTTGACTGCTACCCTTAAGGGTCACTTGTTTTGCTCAAATATTCCAGATCTAGAGTTTCAAGCGATTTTGTGTACTATTCATACACGAAAACGGTGTCTTTCTGAGCTCAAAATGTCACATCACAGTGTGATAGTGTTCAAGTAGAGGTACTATTTCTAGTGTTTTTACGGTGTCGTGAACTGCTCCAAGAATGGAAAATGGTGATGAAATGAGTCAACCTATAAGTAATAATTTGGACAATAATAACTTTTATCCTTGGAGATTCAAAATGATTGATTTCTTGATGGGAAAAGGCTACTAAGAGTACATCGAAGGAGAGAATGAAATTTCTCTATAGTTACGATAGAGGAATTGGACTGCAGACCACTTAAGAACATATGAAAAATGGAATCAAGGGGCAGGGAAGGTAATGTTAATGGCTACCTATTAGCATACAAGATAGCATGATTGGGCACATACAAGATTCCAATTTCTTGATCTACTTATGCATAACATGACCCAATATTCAGTTTGCTGCCACTTAGATGAGCGTGTTTATGTGTTTCCCTGGTCTTAAGCATTGGCAAGTAGTTAAGCAAATCTTTCATTATCTGAGTGGTAACCGACTACTTGACTTGTTTTATCCCAAGGGTAGATCATTACCACTAGATCTACATGCTTTTTATTACTCGGATTGCGCTACTTGCTATGAAACTTGTGTGTCCAGTATTGGTTTTTGCTTCATGCTTGGTAGCTCATGCATATCAAGGTTGACCAAGAAGTAGCCTATTGTGGCCACTTTTAGTTGTAAGTCTATGTATAGGGAAACTTGCATAGCAACCGATGAGTGTGTGTGGCTCAGATGCATCTTAGTTCATTTGGGTGTTGGTCATTCTTCTACCAAAACCATCTTCATTGACAGTTAGAGTGCAATTCTAATTACGAGAAACCCTGTGTTTCATGTTCGCATAAAGCACATTGAGGTGCACTATCATTAGGTCAAGGAGAGGTTATTTGTTGGAGACATCAGTTTGGCATATGCGCCCACACATGATAACATTTAAGACCTTTTCACAAAGGCTCTACAGAGGGAGAAGTTTAAAGCTTTCCGCAAAGTTTTGGGCTTACTTCCATTTGTAGATTGATCTCTTTCCACATAGCTTGCCACTTCATTATACATGATTGTTAGCTCCTTGTTCATTGAATCACTCCTAAGGGGATTTGTTGATATACTTTTGTAGTGATGTGTGTCAACACACTTAGGATGACATGGGAATGTTTTCCTCCTTTAGGAGATTTTTTAGCTTGGTTTGTATAAATGATTGTAACCCTAATAGGTTACTAATATTTTGTACATTCACTTGGTAATTCATTTAGTTATGTGTTGTGCTCCAAGCTTCTTCTTGTTCCTTCTTCTATTCATGTGCTTCTGCACACATCAAACCCCAACAATGGGGAGCATCAAAGAAACACCATTGAAATTGTGTTCTTAGTGTCAAAGTGTCCTAATATTACATGGTTTCACAGAAAAACCTATTGTTTGTCAATCAATAATAGGGTTTTATTGTAGAGACACTAGAATCACAGCATGTGGGACTAAAGGTTTGAATAGCTGGTCAAGTTAAAATGAATGAAAATCTCTACCATCTAATTAGGAGTGGTACTTGGGAGCGAACACCATTTTTGAATTGTGAAGAATTCGTTTCCTATTTTCACGTGTAAGAGTTGAAGAAACCAATGATGGTTCATTGAAGACTAGGTGAGAAATAAAGCTAGTTGAAAAGTTGACAATCAAACATATGGTCTAGATGTTGATGAGAAGATTATCCTCATTTCCAAGATATAAATTGCAAGAAATCATATTCTGATGACTACTCAAAAAGCATGGAAATTGATTCAAATGGATCTAGAAGGAGGTTGGAAGTAGACACACTGATAGGAGAGACAAATTCCAACTAGCATCAAGAGAGCATATGCTACCATCGATACATGAACTAGGAGACGTGTCTAAGCTTGAGGAGGAAATTGCAAATGGGAAAGGAAACCGAGAAACTCAAGGGAATAGAGAGGATGATTTATTGTTACTATGATACCTACTTTGGAGAGACAATTACATCTTACATATGGATATCAGCCATGTAAATGTTTATGATATAATGAAGGATTGATTTCCAATTTACACTACGTTCATGTATTTAGTTGACTTAATCAAATCCTCTTTTGAGTGATTGTATTATCTAGTGCTCTACTTCTATGTCTTGGCATGAACCTCTACTAAAGCTCTTCGTTTATCATCTCTATTTTCTTTTACTAATCACAAACAGATCATGTCTAATGAAATGTGCATTTGGTTAACTTATTAGTGTATTGGTTAGGGTTGTAGGAAAGGACATATTTGTGATTTTGACACCTTATACCTTGAATATATTTTTTATCATTATAATCACACCTACTTTGTGTGGCAAAAGACTATGATCTATTTGAATGTCTTAGAAAATATATCTCAACTTCCTACATAAGGAGTTGCTTTACCTCTTTAATGCTTCCTTCATTATCAACACCTACAATCAAGTCATCAACACAAATAGCCACAATCGTGATGCCATCATCACCTTTCCTTGCATATAATGAATGATCTGCATTGCACAGAGAAAATCCAATGGTGGTCAAGTAATAAGCAATCCTTGCATGCCTAGTAGGAGGTGCGTGTTTAAGCCCATACAAAGCCTTTTGCAATCTGCAAACATATTATGGGTGCTTTGAATCCTCATATCCTTGTGGCTGGTCCATGTATACTTCTTCTTACAACTCACCATGTAAAAAAGCATTCTTCACACCCATGTGATGCAAAATCCATCGTTTTGTTGTAGCAAATGCAACAAGTTCTCTCACAGTGGCCATTTTACCTACAAGCGTGAACCTTTCTTCATAATCAATGCCATATGTATGTGCATATTCTTTTGCTACCGATCCTGCTTCATACGTGCTTATGCTACCATCAACATTGTAATTCACCTTGTAAACTCACTTGCAACCTATGGGTTTCTTTCCTTGCAGCAATGGAACTAGCTTCCATGTTTCATTTCCATAAAGTGCATCCACCTCCTCATCCATATCTTTTTCCCAATCTTCATTTCCATATATATCTTCAAAACAAGAAGGTTCAACATCTTGTATTACCTTGGTCATGTAGTCACAATGACAAGCCATGTAACTGTCATACATCAAACATTGCGCATAATTCTACATCCTCCCAGATCTTCTTGGTCCTAGGTCACTTCTCCTTGTATCATCTGCATGTGACTTTCTCACATACATTCTGCATATCTACACCTTGAAATGTGGTAGTCCATTGAGAAGCTCCTTTGGCTGCATCAGTTTTAGCCTCTACAAATTTGCATTTCCAATTCACTTGTGCCAAGTCTCTATATCATCAATAACACTTGCAACTTTTGCAAAGATGGTTGCATTCATTTTAGTAATTTTCACACTCAAGGTGAACATCCTACCAACTTTGTTCCCTTTGGTGATCAACCTTCGATTCTATTTTTACTCTTCTACATATAGACCATCAACATTGAAGCTCAGTTGTACTCCCTTTTCAACCATTTGTCAAATAGAAACCATGCTCTTTGTTATATTCGAGACATGTAGCACATCAGTAGGATGTCTTTTTTTCCTATCCTCCATAGATATTTATATGTTTCCTCTGTGCTCTTTAGGATGTGATGTGTGATCCCTTGTTTCAACAAGTAGAGGAACAAATCATTTCTAGAAACCACACCATTCTGCATGGCTGGTCATGTGATTTGAGGCACATGAATCAATATACTAAAAATTACCATTCGATTTTGAGACATTGTTGTTGGTGTAAATCACAATGGCTTGGAAGACATCATGAAGACTCCATATGCATGAAGAACCATAGGAACATATGCTAGTGGTTTATTACCACTTTACCTCATTGTAAAAGTCTAATTTGACTTAGAAACTTTTGTAATCACCTACCTAAGTGATTTGTGGAAAAGTAGATCACTTGATTGAGAGAATATCTCCAAACTTTTGGATGCTTGATCATAGGAAGCCAAAGATTTGAATTTGAATTCAAATCCTAAGTCATTCCTATAAAATTGGATGTGAAAAAGTCGTGGAGAGATCTCTTCATTTCCCAAGGCTTACTCTACTGAGTTTGAGTGTGTGTAAGGACTATACCATAGCCTACAGCTCTCTACACCATTTGGCAATGCTATCCATGCCAATGGGATTGTACACAAGTGTTAATTTATAGATACATTTACATCATTCATCTCTGTGCTCACTGATTGTCTACTCCAAAGTCTGTCAACTTGTCAAGGGCATATCTCATCCAATACTCCATCAAATTCAGTGATTCAAAGCTTGTTGGATTCAGCTCAGAGTCATCTACGTGCTGACAAATTTCGAAGTGATTTCATTCAGCCAATTCAGAGAAATCTCGTCGAGGTGCTCACTGGTCTATCTCTGCTATAGTCCTAAAAAGTCGGGGGTATACCAAATCTTGCTAAATTAATTTCTCTTAGCATAGTTCATTATTTTACATCATTCCACTTGCAAATGGTAGCTTACTAAGCTAATTGAATACTCCTAGAAGGAATTTTATCAATTGCTACTGTGCTGGTCACACTGAGCAAAACATTGAGCAGGTGTCAAGACCAAAATAGAAGGTCTTCTTGACTTTGTGACTTCCAAAGTTATCTGTTTTGATTCAATCATTAGACACTTCATTTCCAAAGGACATAGGCCATTTATTGGTGTCATTGGAAAGCTAAGGGAGTCTACTAATCAAGTCTGAAGCTAAAGAGGGCTGGTACAAAGCAGGTTTTAGCAATACCTACTCAACTTGGATCATCCATCCATCTTTCCCAACAGTGGTATCAGAGCAAATAAGGTAAAATGGGAGATGGTTTTCCTTCATTCATTGATAAATTGGACAGGAACAACTATCAAGCTTGGTCTCTAAGGATGAAGACCTACTTACAAGGAAGGAGTCTCTATGGATACATCTCAGGAGATGAAGAATTGCCCTCATTCAAAGCAAGAGGTTTGCCAACCAAGGAGGAGCAAGAAAAACTCAACACATGGTGTGCAAGGGATGCATTGGCAAGGTCTTATCTACTCAACTCTATATCTGACTTTCTTTTACCTCATATCAGAAATTGTAAGACTTTCCAAGAGACTTGGGAAACCTTGTCATCATATTTTTCCTCTAATACAAGGGCTAGGAAAAATCAGTTGTGGATTGAATTCACAACACTAAGGAAGCAACCTAAGCAAGCTGTTTCAGAATTTGTGAGCAAGATCAAAGATGTTGCAGATCAGTTAGCAAGCATAGGAGAAGAAATTGAAGAAGAACAAATTGTAAGGCAGGTAATTAATGGAATCAAGGCTGATGACAAGTGGGAAAGCTTCACCACTGCAATGGATCTCTACATGGACATGCACACTCCAGATCTTACAACTCTCATGGGTCAACTATTCACACATGAAGCAAAGCTTACCAAGAGTGGAGATACTACCAAAGGTAACAACTCTTCTGCCCTATACACTGATAAGAAATCTAAGGATAAAGGCAAGAGTAAGAAGGTGGAAGATGAATGCTCTACCTCCCAAGCCAACTATGCAGGGAGAGGTAGATCTTCAAGAGGTAGGGGCAGAGGAGGTAAGCAAGGTAGGGGGAGACCCTATAATTCATCACCATGTAACATTTGTGGTTTGTCAAACCACACCACAGATGAGTGTTACAGGAATTACAAAAATCAGAGAGGAAGAGGCTATCAAAGAGGTGGATACTCTCAGTCTAGAGGAAGGTTCAACCATCACCAAGGCCACAACAACAATTATAACAACAACTACAACAACAATTACAATGGCAACTACCAAGGAGGATTCAGAAACAGAAAGGACTACAACAACTACACAGAGGAGCAGGATGATTCTCTCTTGATCATGAACATGACTTCAAAGTCAGGTACAAATGATGATCACTTATTTTATATTGATTCAGGGTGTTCAAATCATGTGGCTGGTAATGTTGCACTACTCTCTGATCTTGAGAAACCAAAAGGTAAACACCAAGTCCAAACAGGTGATGATACAAAGCATTCTGTAGTTAAAGTTGGAAATGTGAAAACTTGTGATGGTAATCAGAATTTGTTGAGCAGAGTACTTTATGTACCTACAATTACAAAGAACTTAATGAGTGTTGGTCAGATTGTAGAGAAAGGGTTGCAGGTCAGGTTCAATCAGTATGGAGCATTTGTGGAGGACCCAAGACATGGATTCAAAAGGATAGCTAAAGGAGCAAAATCAGATAGACTTTTCACTTTTGAG
Source organism: Ceratopteris richardii (assembly GCA_020310875.1). NCBI lineage: Eukaryota > Viridiplantae > Streptophyta > Polypodiopsida > Polypodiales > Pteridaceae > Ceratopteris > Ceratopteris richardii. The sequence goes on from CM035432.1 coordinate 98,856,105, forward strand.
TTGGAAGATACAAAAAATATTGCATTATACAGTTATAAGGATCAGACACTTTCAGAGCTTGAGATTTGGCACAAGAGATTAGGGCACATAGGAGAAAGGACCTTGAAGCAAATGTGCAGGGACCAATGTGTGCTTGGGATACCTAATGTATCCAAGCAACATATGATTTACAAGTGTGGTGCTTGTCAATTTGGTAAGTCTCACAGGTTACCCTTCTCCAAGAAAGGATATATGCATGAAGACTATCTAGAGCTTCTACACACAGATTTATGGGGACCTAGCAAAGACCCCTCAGTTTCAGGTTCAAGGTACTATGTGTCTTTTATTGATGACTATAGCAGATGGACTGTATTATACTTTATGAAGCACAAGGACGAGGTATTTAATTGTTTTAAGAAATATCTTGCATTAGTTGAAAATCAGACAGGAAGGAATTTGAAGAGGCTAAGGTCAGATGGAGGAGGTGAGTACTTCTCAAATGAATTTGAGGACTTCTTGCAGGACAGATGCATCAAAAGGGAAATAACCACAAGGTACTCTCCTGAACAGAATGGGGTAGTTGAAAGAAGAAATAGGTTAATTGTTGAGACAGCTAGATCTATGCTTTATGAGAAGAAATTACCTAACTATCTATGGGCAGAGAGTGTCTCTACTGCCACCTATCTCATAAACAGGTTACCATCAAAGTCACTTGATGGTATGACACCATATGAAGCATGGCATGGTAAGAGACCATCATTGGATCACTGCAAAATTTTTGGATGTGTAGCATATGTACACATTCCTTCACAGGTAAGAGGAAAGCTAGATCCAAAGGCTGAAAAATGTATTTTCATTGGATATGATTTAAATAAAAAAGGTTACAGGTTTTATAACCCTACCAATAAGGGATTTATGGTAAGCAGAGATGTGATCTTTGATGAGAATGATTCTTGGTATGAGAATGAATGCAGGAAGGTCAAACTACCCTATGATTTGAAAGAAGAATTTCCAAAACTTACAAAGGAGGAACCTACTCAGGATGGAGAGTCAAGTTCAGATGATGAAGATACAATCAACCTTGAAGAGTTCAAGGCATGGAAGTCCAAAGGCAAAATGAAGATGAAGAAGCTTGAGGACATACCAGAATCTTCAACTCAATCAATCAGAAGGTCTCAAAGAGAGAGCAAAAAACCTATCAGATATGGGTATGATACATCTCTTGTTACTAAACATTCAATTTATCTTGCAAAGGATTTGCTAAATGAAGAACCAGGATCATATGAAGAAGAAATCACAAAATCAAAATGGAAGGAAGCTATGGATGAGGAGATTGAAGCACTCAAGGAGAGTGATACATGGGAGTTAGTACCCAAGAAGGACTCCATGAAGGTAATACGATCCAAATGGATCTATAAATTGAAAAGAAATTCTGATGGCACAATTAACAGGTACAAGGCTAGATTGGTAGCCAAGGGTTTTGCACAAACCCAAGGCATTGACTATGAAGAAACATTTTCTCCTATGGCCAAGATGCCAACAATCAGAGTGTTGGTGAGTGTGGCTGCATCAAAGAATTGGAACATGTACCAATTGGATGTCAAGAATGCTTTCTTGAATGGATGGATTTCAGAAGAGGTTTATATGTCACAACCTCCTGGCTATGAAGACCCTAAGAAGGTAACTTATGTTTGCAAATTAAAGAAGGCTTTATATGGATTGAAGTAGGCACCTAGGACATGGAATTACAGGCTAACTACATACCTCCAAGACCAAGGTTTTGTCATGAGTAAGGCTGACACTTCTCTGTTCATTAAGAGAAGTAATTCAGAGATAATCTATCTCTGTGTCTATGTTGATGCCATCATCATTACAGGTAATGATGTCAATGGAATCAGAAGCATCAAAATCCAGATGATGAAGGAATTCAAGATCAATGATCTTGGATTATTGAAGTATTTTTTAGGGCTTGAATTAGTTTACACTAATTCAGGAATATACATTACTCAGAAGAAGTATGTACAAGATATGTCGAAGAAATTTCAATTGCAGGATGCTAAAGCAGCAAGCACTCCAATGGAGGTAAACTTAAAGCTAAGTGCCCATGAAGGTGATGAAGTCCAAGACATTATAGGTTATCAAAGTATGGTAGGTAACTTGAACTATGCTACTCTAACCAGAATTGACATTGCATATGGAGTTAGTGTGCTAAGTCAATTTATGCACAAGCCAAGGATACCTCACTTAGAGGCTGCCAAAAGAATCTTGAAGTATCTCAAGGGTACACAGAACCATGGTTTGTACTTTCCTTACACTTCAGATATTGATATAAAAGTTTATTCAGATGCAGATTGGGCAGGATGCAAGGATGATAGGAGAAGCACTTGAGGATACATTTCTTTTGCAGGTGACAAACCAATTTCATGGTCTGCAAAGAAGCAACCAACTGTTGCATTGTCTTCTACAGAAGCAGAGTATAGAGGGCTAGCTAATGCCACTCAAGAAGCAATTTGGATTAAGCTTTTGTATTCAGAATTGGGCTTATATACTAGGCCTCCAATTATCTTTGGAGATAATACAAGTTCTCTTCACCTTGCAGCTAATCCTATCTATCATGCCAAGACCAAACACATAGAAGTTCATTATCATTATGTGAGGGAGAAGTTGCTAAGCAAGGACATTCAACTGACCTATGTGTCAACCAACATGCAATGTGCAGATTTGCTGACTAAAGCTTTGGATGGAACCAAACTTTGCAGGTTCAAATCTATGATTGGATTGCAGGATGTACTTGAAGATTGAAGATGAAGACTTAAGCCAAAATGTTTGGCTTGAGGGAAAGCTGTTGGTGTAAATCACAAGCCTACACATTTGGATTGGAAGACATCATGAAGACTCCACATGCATGAAGAACCATAGGAACATATGCTAGTGGTTTATTACCACTTTACCTCATTGTAAAAGTCTAATTTGACTTAGAATCTTTTGTAATCACCTACCTAAGTGATTCATGGAAAAGTAGATTACTTGATTGAGAGAATATCTCCAAACTTTTAGATGCTTGATCATAGGAAGCCAAAGATTTGAATTTGAATTCAAATCCTAAGTCATTTCCTATAAAATTGGATGTGAAAAAGTCGCGGAGAGATCTCTTCATTGGCTTCCTCTACTGAGTTTGAGTGTGTGTAAGGACTATACCATAGCCTACACCTCTCTACACCATTTTGCAATGCTATCCATGCCAATGGGATTGAACACAAGTGTTAATTTATAGATACATTTACATCATTCATCTCTGTGCTCACTGATTGTCTACTCCAAAGTCTGTCAACTTGTCAAGGGCATATCTCAGCCAATACTCCATCAAATTCAGTGATTCAAAGCTTGTTGGATTCAGCTCAAAGTCATCCACATGCTGAAAAAGTTTGAAGTGATTTCATTCAGCAAATTCAGAGACATCGTCGTCGAGGTGCTCACTGGTCTATCTCTGCTACAGTCCTAAAAAGTCAGGGGTATACCAAATCTTGCTAAAATAATTTCTCTTAGCATAGTTCATTATTTTACATCATTCCACTTGCAAATGGTAGCTTACTAAGATAATTGAATACTCCTATAAGGAATTTTATCAATTGCTACTGTGCTGGTCACACTGAGCAAAACATTGAGCAGGTGTCAAGAGCAAAATAGAAGGTTTTCTTGACTTTGTGACTTCCAAAGTTATCTGTTTTGATTCAATCATTATACACTTCATTTCCAAAGGACATAGGCCATTTCTTGGTGTCATTGGAAAGCTAAGGGAGTCTACTAATCAAGTCTGAAGCTAAAGAGGGCTGGTACAAAGCAGGTTTTACCAGTACCTACTCAATCTCTTGGATCATCCATCCATCTTTCCCAACAATTGTATTCATCATGTGATGTTGGACCATTAATAGCTTCTTTCAATCATCTTTATTTATGGATGCATAGTTGTTTTGTTGCCTTTTGTTATTTTGATTCTTCAACTTGCAATCACGTTCAAAGTGACCGGGTTTACCACGATTCGAACATTCTTTACTATCATTACTGAATCATCTCTTTGAAATTTTATGCGGTCTCTTTGGCTCCCCTTGCCTCAAAATTGTCCTCTACCACCTACATGATTTTCTTGTTGACCTTGGTCTTGGTTACTATTTCCTCTTCCACTTCCAAAACCTCAACCTCTATCTCTTCCTCTACCACAATAGAATATGTGCCCAAAACAAGGTTTTCATTGGGAGTTTGAGACCTCACCAAGATTCTTTTCTTTTAATTATCAGCATGGATACCAAATCATCAAAATTCAAAATGCTTTCCCTGGTATGAATAGAATTTTTAAACTGCTTATATGCAGTTCCTAAACCACAAAGGCACGCTTCCACCTTATCATCATCATCTAAATTGAAACCAATAGATGTAAGTGACTCACATATGCTTTTGATTTTTAGGGTGTAGTCACTAACCAACATCCTCTCTTTTTCCAGTGTATGTAGCTCGTTCTTGACTTGCGACTTCTACGCCTTTGTATTGGTCTCATACAATGTGACTAAACTATAGCACTATTAGAGAACAACATCAAATGCATCTTTAGCATCATGAAGACTCAACCGTTAACCTCTTTCCATAGGATTGCCAATAGGTTTGAAACCTTCAAGGCCAAAACACTGCAGTAATGTGTAAATGTATTTTTCTTGAAAAGAAGCTATTCCTCTATCAACTTGCACAAATTGAATGCCCAAAAATGATGCAAATTCTAGAAATATGACATCCAAAAAAAGGCATGCAAATCAGTCTTAATTGAACAATACGCTTCTCATTAGGACTAGTGAGTAGGACATCATCAACCTACACAACAATTATCATAAGCACATAATCTACATGCTTAACATATAAGGTAATCTCAATTGGGATGTTCTCAAAATCATGTGCAATCAAGTAGGCATGTATCTTTTCATAACAAGCACATGGTGCTTGCTTCAAACAATATAATGCCTTTCTCAACGTGTACACTTTGTTTTCAAGCATTTGTGCATAAAAGTGTGGGACTGAATTACATGCACTTCTTCATGTAACTCACCATTCAAAAATGTAGTTTTAATCTCCAACTGATATACATTCCAACCATGATGAGTTGCAAGTGCACAGGTGCTATGAACGGTCATCATTCGGCAAGTGGGTGCAAAGGTCTCATCAAAATTAATACCCTCTCTCTTGAGCATAACCTTTTACAACAAGCCTACCCTTATACCTATCAACTATTCCATCAAGCTTATGTTTTAGCTTGTATACCCATTAAGTGCCAATGGCCTTTTTTCCTCGAGGCAATTCACATAAATACGAAGTACCATTCTTCATAATAACATCATATTGCGATTGCATAGTATCCATCCAATTGTTTAAATTTTTGTGTTTCATCAAAAGAAACAAACTCATTCTCATCAAAAAAGACTAGAAACAAACATTTCATAGAAATTTAAGACAAGTGAAGCACTATGAGAGCGTGAATGAGTATAATATGAAAGAGGATTATCTGATTTGCTATCTCTCAAAGTTTGCACCAATCATTTAGGCATATTTTTTTTCCTTCTCTATATCAATCCTCTCATCAACAAGTGCATCATGTAAATCGGCATAAAAAATGGAATGATTTGCATCCTCATGTGGAACCTATAATATCTAAGAAATCACCTCATTTGGACGAGCACTTGACTGTCCACATGTAAAAAAAAGGCACAAAAGTGTCGTACAGATTTAGAGCTAATTGAAGTCTCCTCCATACATGAAAGTAATGGCTGAGTTGCATCTTCCACAAAAACAACATCACAAGTAATCGAAATGCATTTAGTGTATGATGATACAAAGGATTGACCTTGCTTTTAGAATTGTACCCAACAAAATAACATTTTATTGCTTTATCATGCAATTTCTTGCATTGTTGTTTAGGCACTATGCATATGTCAGAGAACCAAAGACACACAAATGAGAAATAGATTGCTTGCAACCATGTCAAGCCTCATATGGAGTGATGGATTGCAATGCTTTTGGGAGACATCTATTAAGTACATATGTTTCACACATCTGTACCTCAAGCTAGAAGCTATGTGGGAAAGCCTGAGTTTTGACAATACACCTTGCCATCAGCATGAGAGACCTATTCTTTCTTTCAACAAATCCATTTTTTTGAGGTGAATATAGCTTTGTACACTTATGATTTATCCCACGCTCTATCAAAAGAGCAACAAAAGACATGTATCCCCCCTCTATGAGAATCGAGGGTGCCCAATTTACATGCTGATAGATTAACCAAAAACTCTTTGAAGCACACAAACACTTTGAGATCAATATGAACAAGATACACTTTATGAGTAGCTCTACTTAACCATCTTTTGGGAAGGATGAATTTTGCATTTTGGCCAAAATAGAGCCTTCAAAAACATGTTTACAAGATTTTGAAAAATTCAAATGACCAAGCCAGGCATGCCAAGGCTTTGCATCTGAGATAGGCTGATAATCTTGAAGTGCACATGTTGAATAATTCACATATTTTGCATAGTCTATGAGCTTATACAACAAATGATATAAAATCGATAAGCAATAATAACATCACCATTTGCGATATCATGATCTTTACATCTGTCATCAACAAATTCGACAACCAATCCAAGCTTGGCTAATGATGAAAACTGAAAACATATTCTTATTGATCCCTGGTACATACAAAGCATCTGATAATGTGAAAGAACCACTATCAATAGTATTCACAATGATCTTACAAACTTCCATTAGAGGATAGGATGAGTTGGTAGCACATGTGATATTATTGCCTCAAGGGGCACGGTAAAGTGAATTGAAGAAACTTTGCAACAAGATACTATGTTTGGTTGCCTGGCTGTCAAAGTACCAAACATTTGAGTTGACTCCAGACATACACTGCTCATGAGAAGATGGGTCATAGCTGCATACAAGGGTAGATGTCCATTTTTCATTTTGATCAAGATTAGCAGACTCTATTTTAGGGATAGAAGTCTCCACAAAAACCATTCCAACCTCTTTCTTCTTCACCTCTTTTCTAGCCAGTTTTGGAGAAATCTTAATGAAACGATTATTTTTCCTTATAGTATTTACAAAATTATTTATTCTTTTCTATCCTCTTCTAATATTTGACTTCCTTCTTCAACTATGCAACATTAGCCAATTTATCAAAGAGTATAAACAAAACTTTGGTATGAATTTGGAAGACAGTTAAGAATGGTCTACACAAGTGAACTATCCGGCAAGACTTCATTAGCATAAATCAATTGCTCCTTCAAATCTTTGATCCTTGTCAAAAATCTCTCCATAGAACCCCCTTCATTCATATGCTCACCCTCGTCCTATTTTCAAAGGTAAGAAATGTGAGCCTCATTTCTTGCTTGGTATAAAGTGGTGAGTGTATGCCTAGCATCGCTTGCTATTTTGAAAGAGACATATAAAAATATAATAGAACATATGTATAAAAATATGTCCTTGCAATAGCCATAGGTTTCTAGAATATGCATATTCCATGCATCGGGAGGATAATTTTATTAGCTTTGGACTATTTGCAACTACATATTTTCATAAACTTCTAATTGGTTCCATAAAGAGGTTCATATATTAGCATAAACTTCACGGCGAAAGATGGGAGATGGAGGGTAGGAAATGTTGAGATATCAAGATCAACATGTGATGATCGAGGATGACATGTATCACTTTTTCATTTCTTTGACATGTATAGTGGTCATGCCAACATATGTCAAGGATACTTTAGTAAGCTTTACTAGATCTATCTATCGAGAGTGATGGCACATTTGTTTCCTGTGTTGATATATTTAGGTAGTGATGTGTGTGAACACTCTAGGACCACCAGGGCACTTTTTTCCCTCTTGAGGAGGTTTTTTTTGCCCAGCTTGTCTATATGCCTATTTCCCTAATAGGCTACTTATCTTTGTACATTGTCTAGTAATACATTCAGTATTGTGTGTTGTGCTTCAAGCTTCTTCTTCTTCCTTGTGTTGTTTGCGTGCTTCCGCAGACGTCTCTCCAACAATTGGTATCAGAGCAGGTCACCGCTTCATCTAGGGTGTCATCTACCTCTCTGGTTGTAGTCTCAGATTCACACAAAATTTGGTACGGATACTCAAGATGATTAGGAGATCAAAAGGGCTTCGCTTTGTGGTGTCCAAATCGTGATCTGAGCTTGTTTCGGCCTCTGAACGCACTATCACAATGCTTTTGTAGGCTATTTTGTCTTTTTGTGCCAAAGATATATGCCAGTTTTGGTTCGCTAGTATAAGCGTCTTAAAGTCTGCTACAAGTTTAGTGGAACTTGTCAGGGTACTTCTGTTCAACTTTTTTAGATACAATCATTTTTTTGCATTAGAGTATTTTAGTCACTGGCCATGCATAAAAGCAGTGATGTCCATTATGGGCTTATATGATGCGATATTTATTGGTTGCAAAAGGACTATGGAACATTGTGTAGGGTGTTGAAAAACGTCCTATTACATCTACAAATAAAGGTATTGAAGCTGATGCAGGTGGCATTGAAGATGCTAATATTCTTCAGATTCCTGTTTGTGTTGCAATTTTTGCTACACCTACTCTAGAGCAAATTTGTTGGGATGGTAGAGATGATATGCACATGCATTGATAGCCTTCTCTGTCAAATGGGCCATTATTCCTCACATTCGCTCTTGCAGAACAGCTAAGGATGTACCCGGCTAGGAATGAGGTGTGTGTTGCTTACCTCCGAAAACAATTGGACAGTGAGCATATGAATGAAGGTGATTCTATGGATAGTTTTCTAACAAAGATCAAAGACTTGAAGGAACAATTGATTTCTATTGATGAAATTATACCAGATAGCTCACTTGTGCAGACCGTTATGAATGGTCTTCCTAATTCATATCAGAGGTTTTCTTCTACTCTTTGGTTGATGATGAAAGGCAATCCAAATGCCTTGTCATTTGAGGAGTTAGTTTCTATTTTGTTGTAGGAAGATCAGTCTAGGTAGAACAAGTCTATTATGCGTGTAGCAGATCAAGCTCTCCTAGCTAGTCAGAAGGGCAAAGGTAAATGGAGCTCATCTACTCGTAAGCAGAAATTTGCAAATGCTCCACATTCGAAGAGGGAAGACAAAGATGAGAAGAAATAAAAAAAGCAAAATGTATTCTGAAAATATTGTAAAGAAAATGATCATGTCATTAAGAGTTGTCCAAAACTAGCTGCTAAAGAGGCAAAGAAAAAGGAGGCTAGAATGGTTGTTGCAGAGGCCTCTACACCGAAAACAAGGTCTACTAATATTGTGTAGAATGAAGAATTGGAATCTACTACTGTTTGTAGTTTTGACCCATCTTCTCATGAGTAGTGTATGTCTGCAGTAGACTCAGATGTTTGGTATTTTGATAGTGGGGCAATCAAACATATTACCTCGCAACGCAGTTTCTTCACTTCACTCGAGCCTGCCCCTACAGGGAATACTGTCACATGGGCTAACAACTCCTCTTATCCTGTCATGGGAGTTGGCCAAATCATTGATGGTAGTTCTTTAACCTTGTCAGATGCTTTATTTGTGCCAGGGATCAAGAAGAATCTGTTATCAGTTTTGTCTTTAGCCAAGATTGGCTTAGTTGTGAAATTTGTTGATGACAGGTGTATAGTTCACGATCTATCAAATGGCGACATTAGTATTGCTTGTGGCATTTTATGTCGTGGTCTCTATAAGCTCATAGACTAAATAAGATCTGTGAATGATTCAGCATGTGTAGTACATGATCCTCAAGCTATGTCAGATGCAAAGCTTTGGCATGCACACTTTGGTCATCTAAATGTTCCTAGTTTGCTATGCTTGCAGAAATCTGAAATGGTGTCCTCTTTGCCCAAGCTTGAGACACCCTGGTAAACATGTATGTGAAGGCTGCATTTTGGGCAAAATGTAGAGTTCCTCCTTCCCAAAAGATGGTTCAATTCAGGCTACTCAAAAATTGTAGCTTGTTCATAGTGATGTCTGTGGTACTATGCAAACACCTTCTTTTGGGAACTATCTTTACTTCGTGTTATTCATCGATGAGTTTTCTAGACATGCATGGGTATATCCATTGAAGGCAATGTCCAAAGAGTTTATGTGCTTGAAATAGTTTCTGGTTTTCGTTGAAAATCTATCAGCATGTAAAATGGGCACCCTCCATTCTGATCAAGGGGGAATATATGTCTTCTGACTTTAATGCATTTTTGGCTCAACGTCGGATAAAACATTAGTGTACAATGTCGTATACACCTCAATAAAATGGAGTTGCTGAATGGAAGAATAGGTCACTCATGGAGATAGCGAGGTGTATGTTCAAAAGTCAGGCTTTACCACATAGTTTCTGTCTTGAGGTTGTCATGTGTGCAGCATATGTACTTAATCGGTGTCCCACTAAAGCACTACAGTCTATCACTCCATATGAGGCTTGACATGATTGTAAGCCATCAGTTGCTCATCTACGTGTTTTTGGTTGTCTGGCATATGCATTAGTGCCAGAACAACATCGCAAGAAGTTGGATGATAAAGCAATAAAATGTATTTTTGTTGGGTATAGTTCTGAAAGCAAAGGCTATCATCTGTATCACCCACACACTAAAAGCATTTTGGTTAGTGGTGATGTTGATTTTGTGGAAGATGCTATTCAACCTTTACTTTCATGTACAAAGGAGACATCTGTTAGCTCCAAAGACATGTATGATACATTGCTGCTTCTTTTTACAGGTGGACAGTATAGTGCTGGTCCTAATGAGGCAACTTCTCAGCATCGCATGTTTCATGTGATGATGCAAATCACTCTATTTCTGATGCAGATTTACATGATGCACTTTTTGATGAGAGAAATGATATTGAGGAGGTAAAAACTATGCCAAAATGGCTCGTGCAGACTTTGCAAGACAACAAATTAGATGCATCTCTGACATATCCTACTCGTTCAGGCTCTCATAGTGCCTCTTTTGCATTAGATTGCTATGCTATGGTTGCATCTAGTCTCTCTGATGAGACTGAGCTTGTTTCGTTTGATGAAGCATAAAATTCAGAACATTCGATGGCTGCAATGCAATCTGAATATGATGCTATCATGAAAAATGGTGTCTGGCCTTTATTTGACTTGCCTCCTAGCAAGAAGGCCATTAGCACTAAGTGGGTATACAAGCTGAAGCATAAACCTGATGGAACAATTGAAAGGTATAAGGCTAGACTTGTTGCAAATTATCATGCTCAGCAAAGAGGCATTGATTTTGATGAGACCTTTGCTCCTACTTGCCAAATGACTACTGTTCATAGCACCTGTGCAGGTGCAGCCCATCATAATTGGAATGTACATCATTTGGACATTAAAATAGCATTTCTAAATGGTGAATTTCATCAAGAAGTGTATGTTTTTCAGCCCCGTGGCTTTGTGCAGTAGGTGTGCAGGATAAAGAAGGCATTATATGGTTTAAAGCAAGCACCATGTGCTTGGTATGAAAAGATACATGCCTATCTGATTGCACATGGTTTTGAGAACAGTCCAACTTAAAGCACCTTATATGTTAAGCATGCTAATGATGTGCTTCTAATCATTGTTGTGTACGTTGATGACATGTTGCTCACTAGTCCTGATGAGAAGCATATTGCTGACTTTAACGTTGATTTGCATGCCTCATTTGAGATGTCTCATTTGGGGCATTTGCATCATTATTTGGGCATTCAATTTATGCAGGTTGATGGCAGAATAGCTTTGTGTCAAAAAAAATATATTGACACATTATTTTAGTGTTTTGGCCTTGAAAATTGCAAACCTATTGCCACTTCTATGGAGACAGGTCTATGAGTGAGTCTTCACGATGTTGGAGATGCATTTGATGTTGTTCTCTATCAGCGCCTTGTTGGGTGCTTGATTTACTTATGCATTACTCGGCCAGATATTCAGTTTGTTGTCTCACAAATGAGTAGGTTTATGCAAAGCCCATGTGTCAAGCATTGGCTTGTTAGTGTATGTGATATGTACCAAACCTCTAAGTCAACTCCAAATGTACATTACTCATGAGAAGATGGGTCATAGCTGCATAGTGGTAAATGCCCATTCTTCATTTTGAAGAAGTTTAGTAACTCTATTTTATGCATAGAAGCCTCTGTAAAAACCATTCCACCCTCATTCTTCTTTACCCCTTTTGCAAATAGTTTTGGACAACTCTTTATGACATGAACATTTTTCTGTATAATGTTTACAAAATTATTTCTGCTTTTGTGTTTTCCGCTCATCTTTGAATACCTTCTTCAAGTGTGAAACATTAGTAGATTTTCGTGTACACGTAGATGAGTTGCATTTACCTTTGCCCTTCTCACTAACTAGGACAACTTGATCTACAACATGCATAATGGACATGTTCTATCTAGAATTATGTTTGTGCAATAAGACAAAGACTAACGCCTCAAATGTTAAGGCATTAGAATGCCTGTCATTCATATGCTCACTCTCGTCCTATTTTCAGAGGTAAGAAATGAGCCTCATTTCTTGCCTGGTATAAAGTCGTAAGTGTATCCCACACATCCTTTTCTATTTTGCAAGAGTGAGTGTGGGGGATAATGGCATTATTAATCGAGAAATCTATCAATGCATGTGCATGAGCATCTCTATCATCCCAAAGAAGTTGCTCTACAATAGGCAAAACAAGAACCGCAATACGAAAAGGAACTTGAAGATTGTCATCTTTGATGCCATCCGTATTAGCTTCAATCACTATATTTACTAGTGTAATATGAGGTTTTTTAACACCTTGCACAATATCCACATTCCTAACTTTTCCATCATTACATGACACATCGTATATTCCGAATACATCATTGCTTTTAGCCATGACCACTCATTGAATACCCTGATGCAAAAAAATAACTGTATCTCGAAAAATTGAATAGAACTACCGTGTTGAGCTTTGCTAAATTTGGAGGAGTGTTTGTGTAGGATTAGCAGATTTTTCGCTTACTAGTAGATGAGCTCCATTTACCTTTGCCCTTCTAACTAGCTAAGAGAGCTTGATCTATGACACACATAATTGACTTGTTTTTCTTGGAATGATCTCCCTACAACAAAAGAGAGACTAACCCCTCAAATGTTAAGGCATTTGGATTGCCTTTCATCATGGATCGAATAATAGACCCACCTCCCAGCCATCGTGAGCTTCTACCGAGTACTCATTCTTGCCTATACGAGAGCCAGTTGAATAGAAATATGTATTGCATCTCGAAAATTTGAATAGAACTATCATGTTGAGCTTTGCTAAATTTGTAGGAGTGTTTGAGGAGCTTGTACTAGCGAGCCAAAACTTGTATATATATTTGGCACAAAAGGACAAAATAGCTTGCATAGGCACTGAGATAGTGCATTTGGAGGTCAAAATGAGCTCAGATCAAGATTTTGGGGCCACAAAGCGAAGCTGTTTTGAACTCCCAATCGCCTTGAGTATGCTCAGCATAGATTGTGAATGGAGAGGTGTTGAAGAAGCCCTGGATGAAGCAACGACCTGGTCTGATACCAAATGTTGGGCTTTGATGTCTGTGAGAGCACACAAAGGGCACAAGGAAGAAGAAGAAGAAAAAGCTTGGAGCACAAGAGGACAGTGAATTAATAATCAAGTGAATGTACAAAAGAGCGCTAACCCATTAGGGTTATGGGCATATATAGAAGCCAAGGTAAAAACCTCCTAAAGAGGGAAAAGAGTTCCCTGTCGGTCCTAAGTGTGTTCACACACATCGCTACCAAAAAATATCAATGCCAATTATCCACATAAACTAATCTACATACACATGGTGAAATCTAGATTTGAGTGGATCGAATTGGTGTTCTTGTGAAGTTCCATACTTTGACTTTTGATCACATTTCCAGGATTGTATGATCATACATTATTCTGCACACATGGTTAGTTTTTCTTTTCTTTTTTTTATTTTAAAAATCAACTTTGCATTGCAACTTTGATTATGCAGCATTAGCAGATTTTTGCTTACTAGTAGATGAGCTCTAAACTGAATGAATTACAAAATGAATTACTAGTAGATGAAGCTTGTGGCACAAATTTAAACTGAATGAATTACCAAATGAATGCTTAGAAGATCAGTAATCCATTAGGATTATATGCATGTATACAAGCGAAGTAGAAAAACCTCCTAAAGAGGGAAAAAAGTGTCTTGGTGATCCTAAGTGTGTTCACACACATCGCTACAAAAATATATCAATAAATCCTTCTCGGGATGATGCATTGAACAAGGAGCTGGGACTTATGTATAAGGAAGTGGCAAGTTATGTGGAAAGAGATCAATCCACAAAAGGAAGTAAGCACAAAGCTTTGTGGAAATCTTTAAACTTCTCCCTAGGTAGAGCCTTTGTGATAAGGCCTGCAATGTTACCCTTTGTGGGCACATATGCCAAACTGATATATCCAATAGTGAACCTCTCTATGAGACAATGATAGTGCACCTCAATGATCTATCTAGCAAAGAACGTCTCCAAGAGGCATCTGAGCCACACTTACTCAATAGTCGCTATGAAAGCTACCCTATACATAACCTCACAACTAGAAGTGGCCACAATATGTGATTCTTGTTCAACGATGATATGCATGAGCTACCAAGCATGAAGCAAAAGCTAGTAGTGGACACACGAGCTTCATAGCAAATCAGCGCAATCCGAGTTTTGAAAAGCATGTAAATCTAGTAGTAATGATCAACCCTTGGGATAAAACAATTCAAGCATTCGGTTACCACTCAACTAATGAAAAATTTGCGTAACCATCTACAAATGCTTGACGCTTGGGCAATGCATAAACCTACTCATCTAAGAGATAGCAAACTAAATATTATGCCATGTTATGCATAAGTAGATCAAGCACCAACCATCCTACTAATAGAGAACAACATCAAATGCATCTCTAGCATCATGGAGACCCGACCGTAAACCTGTTTCCATAGGATTGGCAATAAGTTTTCAATCTTCAAAGATGAAACACTACAATAATCCATCGATGTATTTTGTTTGAAACAAAGTTATTCCTCCAACAACTTGCATCAATTGGATGCCTAAAAAATGATGCAAATGCCCCAAATCTGGCAGCTCAAAAGAGGCATGTAGATCAGCCTTAAATTCAATAATATGATTCTCATTAGGATGATTGAGTAGCGTGTCATCAATGTACACAAAAATGACAATAAGTACATCATCTGCATGCTTAACATATAAGGTGCTCTCAATTGGACTTTTCTCAAAACCATGTGCAATCAAGTAGGCATATATTGTATCACACACACCAACCACATCGTGCTTGCACCAAACAATATGATGCCTTTCTCAACGTTGTGGGTTGGTTCACGTGCGTGCTTAGGGGTGCACACAGGGTGCCAAGAAAATGTGATCCTAACACAAACTTGACATTGAGCTACAAAATTCCATTAGGGCTACTCATTCTACTCTAATTCAATTGAACAAGATGAAGCCATGAATAAAATGAATAGGTAGGTTACATACATCTGAATTTATTCCAACGCTCTTAGCATTCTTGCTTTCAATTATGCATCTCTTAGTATCATTACGGTGATCATGACACGAAGGCCTGAATTCAATTATTGCTTCTTGCTTGCTATTCATTCCTCTCCTTAGAGTTGATCCTCATTTGAATTATTATGATTGACAAACTTGATCGCACAAACTTTTTGTTTTAGTAAAGAGAACTTTGGCCAATTCTAAACTAAGTTCCAATCTTTGTTTAACAAAAAATCGAAACCTTTCCTTTTTTAATTTAGCATTTGATTAAATTTATGGGGTTCCATATAACAACATTTGCGTACTAATTCCTAATCACCGTACGACTGTTATCTTTCCTCTCATTGTGACTAAAATTCCCTATGAAGTTCTTATGTAATCGACGTGCCTTCAAAGTTTTCCTCAAGGTGTCAATAAATCGCTTATTTGCTTTACTCTTGTTTTCATTTTATGTGTCAATCTAAGTTCAGTTTTCTCTTTATATAAAGTCAATCACATTAACTCCAAACATTTCGGAGATATTCAGAACTAAATTCTAAAACAACCAATCGTTACATACGTGCAAAGATCATGTTTTGAGCAGGTCCTATATTTCAAGTACCTCTATAGGTAGACACTTTACATGAGTGCGCTAGAAAATTCAAAGAAAAATACAGAAGAAGTAAAAAGTGGAAAACAAAAGTTCAAACCAGAGCCTGCAAATGTTTATCTTCCATAACATATAAAACATGCTTCATACTTGACAGTAGTCGTTAAAGACACTCAAATCCATCGTTGCAAAGTTCAGAAGTCGAATTATTAACCTATTCAATAAACACACACATATATCTGCAACACTAAAATTCCTGACCATCCGTTGTTGTTAAGGTAGTCAATTTTCATAATATCCGGTTAATTATTTTTCTACAAAAACCCCTCCAGGATAATCATAATTCCACTATTTACAAACAGAAGGAACATATGTACTACCAGCACTCCACTTCAAAATTAAATCCTAGACCATTGTTCATCATTTATATCCATAAGAACCATTCCTAATATCACTCTTCAATGTGTTAATGGCCTAATCGATCAATTCTTTAGTGAAGGCCTTCGACGTAATGTGAATTCTGGTGTCAAAGAAAGAGGAAACACAGCATGTAAAGCGTTCAAATTATGAAAACAAAAACCTGAATGAACAAAACTCATTACTTGTGCAGCAACATTGAATCAAGCCATGGTTTTCAAAGTTTAAAATAATGCTTTTCAAAGTTTAAAATAATTCCGCTGACTAAAAGGATTTAATACATCTTAAGCACATGCAAGGCTTGCCGGGACTAATTCGCTTCGTCTTGCTGAAGTGCGCTTATTCTAACATCTTGTACAAGGGGAAAAAAACATTTGAACTTAACAAAGTGTCAATAACATCTAACCTCTGGTAAACGCTCTTTTCCCATTTTCCAGCAAAAGAATTCTCTTTGCTCGTTGTCTGTCTCAGATGTACTTGTCGGAAGAAAAACATAATCAAACTTTTATTCCATTTCTGTCATCTTTAATCTCTCTGCATCACTCTCATAATATCTTTTTGTGCATCTTCCAGCTCAATCTCTCTCTGTCCTTCTATTACTATGTACAAGCTACCTTCATCATCAATATATGACTAACTCTCTCTGAGGAAATGTTCAGCGCAAGTCATCCAAAAGGTCTTCCACCTCAGTCATCTGCTTCGCAGGACCCGCCTTCACTCTTTAAATGTTCCGAGATAACCTTCACTGACAATGCACATGCTTGCTCTCAGTTTCCTTCACTCTATGATATCTTTAAGTTCTCATCGATGTTCGAGCCTGCCGCCTCCTCTCTTTTCTTTCCTTCTGATCAACCTTCTTGGACGTCTCCGATTGCTCCCCCCTTCATTCCTTTTTATTCTCCTCCTGTCTGCTGATAACCGATAGTCATGCAAAGTCTCAGATCATGTCCAAGACAGAGCTTCAATAGTTATCCTCGTTTTGATTTGATGGTTTATTCTGTGCGCAGTTTGAATCCAGGAGTATAAGACTGCTAGCATCCGATCAGGGATTACAGTTTGTATGTTTTTGGCCCGTTCAATATTTTTGTTACTTCAGTTATAAGCATTGGCTCATTAAAACAAACACGCCACTGTCAGATAGATAACTCGCTAAAAAACTTCGATTCTCTCCTGGGTAGAGATTTCTCCGCATCCGAAAAGTTAAGAGCAGAGGGCGTCAGATTAAACTTTTTCCGAATCTCTCAGTTTCAGCAGATATGTACAGAATTTGGTTATTGTTGAAATAAGCTTTCGTCACCATGAAGCACATGTCGGAATCTCTATCTCTGCGGCAGACTTTCTTCAATGTGCCCCTCTGTCAGCTCATATCTGCGACATATCTTCCTGAACAATGGACACGGTGGTGTCTGATGACCGAGATCGATGGATCGCCTGCCAAGAATGCCTAAAACAAGAAAAAACCCTTCAAAGCAAAAATAGACCTGCCACGTTGATGCTGCTCCCTATTTGTCTCTCCTTCCCGAGTACATGTCCTTCCTCTCTCGAAATACGCATGTTCATGCCTGCAATTAAGGTGGCCCTTCAGCCCTTTACATGGTGTTATCCCATTTTTCTTTTGTATGGTCTGAAAAGAACTCTTGAAGTCTTCTTGTTCAGCTCCAAACCCATGTGATCCACATGTGATATGCATAATCCTTTCAATGTTCTTGTCTTCCAATGTCGCTGATCAATGTTGATGGCTCAAAACACTACGACAACGTGCACACTTTGTTTTGATACATTTGTGCACAAAACCATGGGGCTGAAATACATACAATTCTTCATGTAAGTCACCACTAAAAAATGCATTTTTAATATCCAATTGATGAACATTCCAACCATGATGAAATATTTGCAAGTGCACAAATGTTGTGCATGGTGGTCATTTGGCAAGTGGGTGCAAAGGTCTCATCAAAATCAATGCCTCTCTCTTGAGCATAACCTATTGCAACAAGCCTAGCCTTATACTTCTCGATTATTCAATCAACCTTATGTTTTAGCTTGTATACCCATTTAGTGTGAATAGCCTCTTTTCCTGGTGGCAATTCACATAAAGACCAAGTACCATTCTTCATAATAACATTAAATTATGATCGCGTAACAACCATCCAATTTTTTGAATTTTGTGTTTCATCAAAAGAAGGAGGCTAACTCTCATTAGAAAGAATAGAGATGGCAATTCATAGAAAATTGATGCAAACAAAGCACTATGGGAGCATGAATGAGTATGATATGATAGAGGAGCATCTAATTTACTATCTTCCAAAGTCCGTGCTATCCATTTAGGCATATTTTTTCCTCCTTTATATCAGCCCTCTCATCAACTTTCATGTAAATCTACATCAGAAATGGAATGATTTGGATCATCATGTGGAACTTGTGAAAGCTTAGACTTACCTCATTTGGACAAGCTTTTGACTCTGCACCTATAAAAAGAGGCAAGAAAGTGTCATAAAAATCTCTAGATCTAATTGAAGTCTCCTTGGCACATGAAAGTAATGGCTGAATTGCATCTTCCACAAAAACATCATCACAGCTAACTCAAATTTGCTTAGTCTGTGGATAGTACAGATAATAGACTTTGATTTCAGTACTATACCCAACAAAAATACATTTTAGTGCTTTATAATGAAATCTTGATTTGTTGTTTAGGCACTAAAGCATATGCGAGAGAACCAAAAACACAAAAATGAGCAATATATTTCTTGCAACCATGCCAAGCCTTATAAACCTAGTTCTGGGCACGTATTCTATTGTGGTAGAGGAAGAGACAGAGGTAGAGGTTTTGGAAGTGAAGGAGGACATAGTAACCAAGAACAAGGTCAACAAGAGAATCATGTAGGAGGTAGACGGCGGTTTTGAGGCAAGGGGAGCCAAAGAGACTGCATAAACTTTCAAAGAGATGATTCATGTAATGATAGTAAAGAATGTTCGAATCGTCGTAAACCTGATCAATTTGAAAGTGATTGCAAGTTGAAGAATCAAAATAACAAAAGGCAACAAAATAACTATGCATCCACAAGTGCAGATGATTGAAAGAAGCTATTAATGGTCCAACATCACATGATGAATACAATGTCTCATAATGTTTCAAAATCGAATGGTAATGTCTAGTATATTCATTCATGTGCCTCAAATCACATGACGAGCCATGCAAAATGATTTTGTAGTTTGTAGAAATTATTTCTTCCGATACTTGTTGAAACAAGGGATCACACATCACATCTTATAGAGGATACAGGAAACATAGAAATATCTATGGAGGATAGGAAGATAAAACATCTTACGGATGTGCTACATGTCTTCAATATAACAAAGAACATGGTTTCTATTTGACAAATGGTTGAACAGGGATTACAAGTAGCATCAATGCTGATGGTCTATATGTAGAAGAGTAAAAATAGAATGGAAGGTTGATTGCCAAAGAGAACAAAGTTGGTAGGATGTTCGCCTTGAGTGTGAAAATTACTGAAATGAATGAAGTCATCTTTGCAAAAGGTGCAAGTGTTATTGATGATATAGAGATTTGGCACAAGTGAATTATACATGCAAATTTATAAAGGTTGAAATTGATGCAACCAAAGGAGCTTCTCAATGGACTACCACATTTCAAGGTTGCACATATGCAAGATGTATGTGAGAAAGGCACATGTAGATGATACAAGGAGAAGTGACCCAGGACCAAGAAGATATGGGAGGATGCAGAATTCAGTGCAATGATTGATGTATGAACAACCTCGAATTGCTATGAAATTTGGTGTGAAGGTAGAACGCCTCAAAATATTTTCGACTGCTAACCCTTAAGGGTCACTTGTTTTGCTCAAATATTTGAGATCTGGAGTTTCAAGTGATTCTGTGTACTGTTCATACACGAAAACGGTGTCTTTCTGAGCTCAAAATGTCACATCACAGTGTGATAGTGTTCAAGTAGAAGTACTATTTCTAGTGTTTTTACGGTGTCGTGAATTGCTGCAAGAATGGCAAATGGTGATGAAATGAGTCAACCTATAAGTAATAAGTTGGAAAATAACAACTTTTATCCTTGGAGATTCAAAATGATTGATTTCTTGATGGGAAAAGGCTACTAAGAGTACATCGAAGCAGAGAATGAAATTTCTCTATAGTTACCATAGAGGAATTGGACTGCAGACCACTTAAGAACATATGAAAAAAGGAATCAAGGGGCAAGTAATGTAATGTATCGGCTACCTATTAGCATACAAGATAGCATGATTGGGCACATACAAGATTCCAATTTCTTGATCTACTTATGCATAACATGACCCAATATTCATTTTGCTACCTCTTAGATGAGCGCGTTTATGTGTTTCTCTGGTCTTAAGCATTGGCAAGTAGTTAAGCAAATCTTTCATTATCTGAGTGGTAACCGACTACTTGACTTGTTTTATCCCAAGGGTAGATCATTACCACTAGATCTACATGCTTTTTATTACTCGGATTGCGCTACTTGCTATGAAACTTGTGTGTCCAGTATTGGTTTTTGCTTCATGCTTGGTAGCTCATGCATATCAAGGTTGACCAAGAAGTAGCCTATTGTGGCCACTTTTAGTTGTGAGTCTATGTATAGGGAAACTTGCATAGCAACCGATGAGTGTGTGTGGCTCAGATGCATCTTAGTTCATTTGGGTATTGGTCATTCTTCTACCAAAACCATCTTCATTGACAGTTAGAGTGCAATTCTAGTTACGAGAAACCCTGTGTTTCATGTTCACATAAAGCACATTGAGGTGCACTATCATTAGGTCAAGGAGAGGTTATTTGTTGGAGACATCAGTTTGGCATATGCACCCACACATGATAACATTTAAGACCTTTTCACAAAGGCTCTACAAAGGTAGAAGTTTAAAGCTTTCCGCAAAGTTTTGGGCTTAATTCCATTTGTAGATTGATCTCTTTCCACATAGCTTTCCACTTCATTATACATGATTGTTAGCTCCTTGTTCATCGAATCACTCCTAAGGGGATTTGTTGATATACTTTTGTAGTGATGTGTGTCAACACACTTAGGATGACATGGGAATGTTTTCCTCCTTTAGGAGGTTTTTTACCTTGGCTTGTATAAATGATTATAACCCTAATAGGTTACTAATCTTTTGTACATTCACTTGGTAAGTCATTTAGTTATGTGTTGTGCTCCAAGCTTCTTCTTGTTCCTTCTTCTGTTCATGTGCTTTTGCACACATCAAACCCCAACAATGGGGAGCATCAAAGAAACACCATTGAAATTGTGTTCTTAGTGTCAAAGTGTCCTAATATTACATGGTTTCACAGAAAAACCTATTGTTTGTCAATCAATAATAGGGTTTTATTGTAGAGACACTAGAATCACAGCATGTGGGACTAAAGGTTTGAATAGCTGGTGAAGTTAAAATGAATGAAAATCTCTACCATCTAAGTAGGAGTGGTACTTGGGAGCAAACACCATTTTTGAATTGTGAAGAATTTGTTTCCTATTTTCACGTGTAAGAGTTGAAGAAACCAATGATGGTTCATTGAAGGATAGATGAAAAATAAAGCTAGTTGAAAAGTTGACAATCAAACATATGGTATAGATGTTGGTGAGAAGACTATCCTCATTTCCAAGATAAAAATTGCAAGAAATCATATTCTAATGACTACTCAAAAAGCATGGAAATTGATTCAAATGGATCTAGAAGGAGGTTGGAAGTAGACACATTGATAGGAGAGACAGATTCCAACTAGCATCAAGAGAGCATATGCTACCATCGATACATGAACTAGGAGACGTGTCTAAGCTTGAGGAGGAAATTGCAAATGGGAAAGGAAACCGAGAAACTCAAGGGAATAGAGAGGATGATTTACTGCTACTATGATACCTACTTTGGAGAGACAATTGCATCTTACATATGGATATCAGCCATGTAAATGTTTATGATATAATGAAGGATTGATTTCCAATTTACACTATGTTCATGTATTTAGTTGACTTAATCAAATAATTTTTTGAGTGATTGTATTATCTAGTGCTCTACTTCTATGTCTTGGCATGAACCTCTACTAAAGCTCTTCGTTTATCATCTCTATTTTCATTTACTAATCACAAACAGATAATATCTAATGATGTGCATTTGGTTAACTTATTAGTGTATTGGTTAGGGTTGTAGGAAAGGACATATTTGTGATTCTGACACCTTATACCTTGAATATATATTTTTTCATTATAATCACACCTACTTTGTGTGGCAAAAGACTATGATCTATTTGAATGTCTTAGAAAATATATCTCAACTTCCTACATAAGGAGTTGCTTTCCCTCTTTAATGCTTCCTTCATTATCAACACCTACAATCAAGTCATCAACACAAATAGCCACAATCGTGATGCCATCATCACCTTTCCTTGCATATAATGAATGATCTGCATTGCACAGAGAAAATCCAATGGTGGTCAAGTAATAAGCAATCCTTGCATGCCTAGTAGGAGGTGTGTGTTTAAGCCCATACAAAGCCTTTTGCAATCTACAAACATATTATGGGTGCTTTGAATCCTCATATCCTTGTGGCTGGTGCATGTATACTTGTTCTTACAACTCACCATGTAAAAAAGCATTCTTCATGCATCCACCTCCTCATCCACAGCTTTTTCCCAATCTTCATTTCCATATATATCTTCAAAACAAGAAGGTTCAACATCTTGTATTACCTTGGTGATGTAGTCACAATCACAAGCCATGTAACTATCATACATCAAACATTGCGCAGAATTCTACATCCTCCCAGATCTTCTTGGTCCTGGGTCACTTCTCCTTGTATCATCTGCATGTGCCTTTCTCACATACATTCTGCATATCTGCACCTCGAAATGTGGTAGTCCATTGAGAAGCTCCTTTGGCTGCATCAGTTTTAGCCTCTACAAATTTGCATGTCCAATTCACTTGTGCCAAGTCTCTATATCATCAATAACACTTACAACTTTTGCAAGGATGGTTGCATTCATTTTAGTAATTTTCACACTGAAGGTGAACATCCTACCAACTTTGTTCCCTTTGGTGATCAACCTTCCATTCTATTTTTACTCTTCTACATATAGACCATCAACATTGAAGCTCACTTGTACTCCCTATTCAACCATTTGTCAAATAGAAACCATGCTCTTTGTTATATTCGAGACATGTAGCACATCAGTAGGATGTTTTATTTTCCTATCCTCCATAGATATTTATATGTTTCCTCTGTGCTCTTTAGGATGTGATGTGTGATCCCTTGTTTCAACAAGTACAGGAACAAATCATTTCTAGAAACCACACCATTCTGCATGGCTCGTCATGTGATTTGCGGCACATGAATCAATATACTAGACATTACCATTCGATTTTGAGACATTATGAGACATTGTATTCATCATGTGATGTTGGACCATTAATAGCTTCTTTCAATCATCTTTATTTATGGATGCATAGTTGTTTTGTTGCCTTTTGTTATTTTGATTCTTCAACTTGCAATCACATTCAAAGTGACCAAGTTTACCACGATTCGAACATTCTTTACTATCATTACTGAATCATCTCTTTGAAATTTTATGCGATCTCTTTGGCTCCCCTTGCCTCAAAATTGTCCTCTACCTCCTACATGATTTTCTTAATGACCTTGGTCTTGGTTACTATTTCCTCTTCCACTTCCAAAACCTCAACCTCTGTCTCTTCCTCTACCTCAATAGAATACGTGCCCAAAACAAGGTTTTCATTGGGAGTTTCAGACCTCACCAAGATTCTTTTCTTTAATTATCAGCATGAATACCAAATCATCAAAATTCAAAATGCTTTCCCTGGTATGAATAGAACTTTCAAACTGCTTATATGCAGTTCCTAAACCACAAAGGCATGCTTCCTGTAACAAAGTGATAGGTAGAAGAGAGTTGAACCACAACCTTGACAGATAGGAGATGGTTAAACTACACCCTAAGAGAGAGGATTAGGAAGTAATCCTCAACCATGGCTTTTGGGGCAAGTGGTTAGCCCATCACATTCCTAACCAAGAGGTTGTGAGTTCAATCCCTTACATTGGTATCAGAGCCTAGGAAGTAGGCTTGGGCAAGGTGGAATGATCCATTGGTCTCTAAAAAAGGCGCTTGGGCACTCTATCATGTGAAAGGGAAGGAATTTGCGAAGGCGCGTGCGTCGGCTTCAAGGATGGACCTAACATAGATTGGGGTGTATCTCTCAATCCGTAGGTCGGATTGAGGCGTGTAATATACCATTGGAAAGCTCTCGGAAAGAACTTTCCAATAAGCTAGCTTGCAAGTGTGAAATCCTTGGGAATCATTGGGTGGCACTTGATTGAGTGTTCAAGATACCAAGCATGGGTGAGAACAAGGTTCAAGACTGAGGTTGAGAACAAGGGCTCGAGACACCAAGGTTGCGAACAAGTATGTTCAATACACCAAGGTTGAGAGCAAGGGTTCAAGAGACCAAGGTTGCGAACAAGGTTCAAGAAACTGTGCGAGGTTGAGGGACATCAATTCAAGGGCACCTAGGGAGTTCAAGGGACTGATCACTGAGGCTAGAGGGATACAAGAGTAGATCATTGAGGACAATGATCGACCAAGGGGGGAAGAATGTAACAAAGTGATAGGTAGAAGAGAGTTGAACCACAACCTTGACAGATAGGAGATGGTTAAACTACACCCTAAGAGAGAGGATTAGGAAGTAATCCTCAACCATGGCTTTTGGGGCAAGTGGTTAGCCCATCACATTCCTAACCAAGAGGTTGTGAGTTCAATCCCTTACACTTCCACCTTATCATCATCATCTAAATTGAAACCAATAGATGTAAGTGACTCACATATGCTTTTGATTTTTAGGGTGTAGTCACTAACCAACATCCTCTCTTTTTCCAGTGTATGTAGCTCATTCTTGACTTGCGACTTCTACGCCTTTGAATTGGTCTCATACAATGTGACTGAACTATAACACTATTAGAGAACAACATCAAATGCATCTTTAGCATCATGAAGACTCAACCGTTAACCTCTTTCCATAGGATTGCCAATAGGTTTGAAATCTTCAAGGCCAAAAAACTGCAGTAATGTGTAAATGTATTTTTCTTGAAAAGAAGCTATTCCTCTATCAACTTGCACAAATTGAATGCCCAAAAATTATGCAAATTCTAGAAATATGACATCCGAAAAGAGGCATGCAAATCAGTCTTAATTGAACAATATGCTTCTCATTAGGACTAGTGAGTAGGACATCATCAACCTACACAACAATTATCATAAGTACATAATCTACATGCTTAACATATAAGGTAATCTCAATTGGGATGTTCTCAAAACCATGTGCAATCAAGTAGGCATGTATCTTTTCATAACAAGCACATGGTGCTTGCTTCAAACAATATAATGCCTTTCTCAACGTGTACACTTTGTTTTCAAGCATTTGTGCATAAAAGTGTGGGCTGAATTACATGCACTTCTTCATGTAACTCACCATTCAAAAATGTAGTTTTTATCTCCAACTGATATACATTCCAACCATGATGAGTTGCAAGTGCACAGATGCTATGAACGGTCATCATTCGGCAAGTGGGTGCAAAGGTCTCATCAAAATTAATACCCTCTCTCTTGAGCATAACCTTTTACAACAAGCCTACCCTTATACCTATCAACTATTCCATCAAGCTTATGTTTTAGCTTGTATACCCATTAAGTGCCAATGGCCTTTTTTCCTCGAGGCAATTCACATAAATACGAAGTACCATTCTTCATAATAACATCATATTGCGATTGCATAGTAGCCATCCAATTGTTTAAATTTTTGTGTTTCATCAAAAGAAACAAACTCATTCTCATAAAAAAAGACTAGAAACAAACATTTCATAGAAATTTAAGACAAGTGAAGCACTATGAGAGCGTGAATGAGTATAATATGAAAGAGGATTATCTGATTTGCTATCTCTCAAAGTTTGCACCAATCATTTAGGCATACTTTTTTTCCTTCTCTTTATCAATCCTCTCTTCAACAAGTGCATCATGTAAATCGGTATAAAAAATGGAATGATTTGCATCCTCATGTGGCACCTATAATATCTAAGAAATCACCTCATTTGGACGAGCACTTGACTGTCCACCTGTAAAAAAAAGGCACAAACGTGTCGTACACATTTAGAGCTAATTGAAGTCTCCTCCATACATGAAAGTAATGGTTGAGTTGCATCTTCCACAAAAACAACATCACAAGTAATCGAAATGCATTTAGTGTATGATGATACAAAGGATAGACCTTGCTTTTAGAATTGTACCCAACAAAATAACATTTTATTGCTTTATCATGCAATTTCCTGCATTGTTGTTTAGGCACTATGCATATGTCAGAGAACCAAAGACACACAAATGAGAAATAGATTGCTTGCAACCATGTCAAGCCTCATATGGAGTGATGGATTGCAGTGATTTTGGGAGACATCTATTAAGTACATATGTTGCACACATCTGTACCTCAAGCTAGAAGCTATGTGGGAAAGCTTGAGTTTTGACAATACACCTCGCCATCAGCATGAGAGACCTATTCTTTCTTTCAACAAATCCATTTCTTTTAGGTGAATATATCTTTGTACACTTATGATTTATCCCACGCTCTATCAAAAAAGCAACAAAAGACATGTATCCCCCCTCTATGAGAATCGAGGGTGCCCAATTTACATGCTGATAGATTTTTAGCCATAACCAAAAACTCTTTGAAGCACACAAACACTTTGAGATCATTATGAACAAGATACACTTTATGAGTAGCTCTACTTAACCATCTTTTGGGAAGGGTGAATTTTGCATTTTGGCCAAAATAGAGCCTTCAAAAACATGCTTACAAAATTTTGAAAAATTCAAATGACCAAGCCAGGCATGTCAAGGCTTTGCATCTGAGATAGGCTGATAATCTTGAAGTGCACATGTTGAATAATTCACATATTTTGCATAGTCTATGAGCTTATACAACAAATTATATAAAATTGATAAGCAATAATAACATCGCCATTTGCGATATCATGATCTTTACATCTGTCATCAACAAATTTGACAACCAATCCAAGCTTGGCTAATGATGAAAACTGAAAACATATTCTTATTGAGCCTTGGTACATACAAAGCGTCTGATAATGTGAAAGAACCACTATCAATAGTATTCACAATGATCTTACGAACTTCCATTAGAGGATAGGATGAGTTGGTAGCACATGTGACAGTATTTCCTCAAGGGGCATGGTAAAGTGAATTGAAGAAACTTTGCAACAAGATAATATGTTTGGTTGCCCCGCTGTCAAAGTACCAAACATTTGAGTTGACTCCAGACATACACTACTCATGAGAAGATGGGTCATAGCTGCATACAGGGGTAGATTTCCATTTTTCATTTCGATCAACATTAGCAGACTCTATTCTAGGGATAGAAGTCACCACAAAAATCATTCCAACCTCTTTCTTGTTCACCTCTTTTCTAGCTAATTTTGGAGAAATCTTAATGAAACGATCATTTTACTTTATAGTATTTACAAAATTATTTATTCTTTTATATCCTCTTCTAATATTTGACTTCCTTCTTCAACTATGCAACATTAGCCAATTTTCGCATACTATTAGACGAGTTGCATTTATTTTTGCCCTTCTGACTAGCTAGGAAAGCTTCACCTAGAACTTGCATCATGGACATGTGCTATCTAGACTTATCTTCCTCCAACAAGACAAAGAAAGACTAATTCAAATGTTAAGGCAGTAGTATTTTCTTTCATAATTTATCAAAGAGTATAAACAAAACTTTGGTATGAATTTGGAAGACAGTTAAGAATGGTCTACACAAGTGAACTATCCGGCAAGACTTCATTGCAGAACAGCTAAGGATGTACCCGGCTAGGAATGAGGTGTGTGTTGCTTACCTCCGAAAACAATTGGACAGTGAGCATATGAGTGAAGGTGATTCTATGGATAGTTTTCTAACAAAGATCAAAGACTTGAAGGAACAATTGATTTCTGTTGATGAAATTATACTAGATAGCTCACTTGTGCAGACCGTTATGAATGGTCTTCCTAATTCATATCAGAGTTTTTCTTCTACTCTTTGGTTGATGATGAAAGGCAATCCAAATGCCTTGTCGTTTGAGGAATCAGTTTCTATTTTGTTGTAGGAAGATCAGTCTAGGTAGAACAAGTCTATTATGCGTGTAGCAGATCAAGCTCTCCTGGCTAGTCAGAAGGGCAAAGGTAAATGGAGCTCATCTACTCGTAAGCAGAAATTTGCAAATGCTCCACATTCAGAGAGGGAAGACAAAGATGAGAAGAAATAAAAAAAGCAAAATGTATTCTGCAAATATTGTAAAGAAAATGATCATGTCATTAAGAGTTGTCCAAAACTGGCTGCTAAAGAGGCAAAGAAAAAGGAGGCTAGAATGGTTGTTGCAGAGGCCTCTACACCGAAAACAAGGTCTGCTAATATTGTGCAGAATGAAGAATGGGAATCTACTACTGTTTGTAGTTTTGACCCATCTTCTCATGAGTAGTGTATGTCTGCAGTAGACTCAGATGTTTGGTATTTTGATAGTGGGGCAATCAAACATATTACCTCGCAATGCAGTTTCTTCACTTCACTCGAGCCTGCCCCTACAGGGAATACTGTCACATGCACTAACAACTCCTCTTATCCTGTCATGGGAGTTGGTCAAATCATTGTGACTACTACTGATGGTAGTTCTTTCACCTTGTCAGATGCTTTATTTGTGCCAGGGATCAAGAAGAATCTATCATCAGTTTTGGCTTTAGCCAAGATTGGCTTAGTTGTGAAATTTGTTGATGACAGGTGTATAGTTCACAATTTGTCAAATGTTGACATTAGTATTGCTTGTGGCATTTTATGTCATCGTCTCTATAAGCTCATAGACTAAATAAGATCTGTGAATGATTCAGCATGTGTAGTACATGATCCTCAAGCTATGTCAGATGCAAAGCTTTGGCATGCACACTTTGGTCATCTAAATGTTCCTAGTTTGATATGCTTGCAGAAATCTGAAATGGTGTCCTCTTTGCCCAAGCTTGAGACACCCTGGTAAAAATGTATGTGAAGGCTGTATTTTGGGCAAAATGTAGAGTTCCTCCTTCCCAAAAGATGGTTCAATTCAGGCTACTAAAAAATTGTAGCTTGTTCATAGTGATGTTTGTGGTACTATGCAAACACCTTCTTTTGGGAACTATCTTTACTTCGTGTTATTCATCGATGAGTTTTCTAGACATGCATGGGTATATCCATTGAAGGCAATGTCCAAAGAGTTTATGTGCTTCAAACAGTTTCTGGTTTTCGTTGAAAATCTATCAGCATGTAAAATGGGCACCCTCCATTCTGATCAAGGGGGAATATATGTCTTCTGACTTTAATGCATTTCTGGCTCAACGTCGGATAAAACATTAGTGTATAGTGGTGTATACACCTCAACAAAAGGGAGTTGTTGAATGGAAGAATAGGTCACTCATGGAGATAGCGAGGTGTATGTTCAAAAGTCAGGCTTTACCACATAGTTTCTATCTTGAGGCTGTCATGTGTGCAACATATGTACTTAATCAGTGTCCCACTAAAGCACTACAGTCTATCACTCCATATGAGGCTTGACATGATTGTAAGCCATCAGTTGCTCATCTACGTGTTTTTGGTTGTCTAGCATATGCATTAGTGCCAGAACAACATCGCAAGAAGTTGGATGATAAAGCAGTAAAATGTATTTTTGTTGCGTATAGTTCTGAAAGCAAAGCCTATCATCTGTATCACCCACACACTAAAAGCATTTTGGTTAGCGGTGATGTTGATTTTGTGGAAGATGCTATTCAACCTTTACTTTCATGTACAAAGGAGACATCTGTTAGCTCCAAAGACATGTATGATACATTGCTGCTTCTTTTTACACGTGGACAGTATAGTGCTTGTCCTAATGAGGCAACTTCTCAGCATCGCATGTTTCATGTGATGATGCAAATCACTCTATTTCTGATGCAGATTTACATGATGCACTTTTTGATGAGAGAAATGATATTGAGGAGGTAAAAACTATGCCAAAATGGCTCGTGTAGACTTTGCAAGACAACAAATTAGATGCATCTCTGACATATCGTACTCGTTCAGGCTCTCATAGTGCCTCTTTTGCATTAGATTGCTATGCTATGGCTGCATCTAGTCTCTCTGATGAGACTAAGCTTGTTTCGTTTGATGAAGCATAAAATTCAGAACATTGGATGGCTGCAATGCAATCTGAATATGATGCTATCATGAAAAATGGTGTCTGGCCTTTATTTGACTTGCCTTCTGGCAAGAAGGCCATTAGCACTAAGTGGGTATACAAGCTGAAGCATAAACCTGATGGAACAATTGAAAGGTATAAGGCTAGACTTGTTGCAAATTATCATGCTCAGCAAAGAGGCATTGATTTTAATGAGACCTTTGCTCCTACTTGCCAAATGGCTACTGTTCATAGCACCTGTGCACGTGCAACCCATCATAATTGGAATGTACATCATTTGGACATTAAAACAACATTTCTAAATGGTTAATTTCATCAAGAAGTGTATGTTTTTCAGCCCTGTGGCTTTGTGCAGTAGGTGTGCAGGATAAAGAAGGCATTATATGGTTTAAAGCAAGCACCACGTGCTTGGTATGAAAAGATACATGCCTATCTGATTGCACATGGTTTTGAGAACAGTCCAACTTAAAGCACCTTATATGTTAAGCATGCTAATGATGTGCTTCTAATAATTGTTATGTACGTTGATGACATGTTGCTCACTAGTCCTCATGAGAAGCATATTGCTGACTTTAAGGTTGATTTGCATGCCTCATTTGAGATGTCTCATTTGGGGCATTTGCATCATTATTTGGGCATTCAATTTATGCAGGTTGATGGCGGAATAGCTTTGTGTCAAAAAAAATATATTGACACATTATTTTAGTGTTTTGGCCTTGAAAATTGCAAACCTATTGCCACTTCTATGGAGACAGGTCTATGAGTGAGTCTTCACGATGTTGGAGATGCATTTGATGTTGTTCTCTCTCAGTGCCTTGTTGGGTGCTTGATTTACTTATGCATTACTCGGCCAAATATTCAGTTTGTTGTCTCACAAATGAGTAGGTTTATGCATTGCCCATGTGTCAAGCATTGGCTTGTTAGTGTATGTGATATGTACCAAACCTCTAAGTCAACTCCAAATGTACATTACTCATGAGAAGATGGGTCATAGCTGCATATAGTGGTAAATGCCCATTCTTCATTTTGAAGAAGTTTAGTAACTCTATTTTAGGCATAGAGGCCTCTGCAAAAACCATTCCACCCTCATTCTTCTTTACCCCTTTTGCAAATAGTTTTGGACAACTCTTTATGACATGAACATTTTTCCGTATAATGTTTACAAAATTATTTCTGCTTTTGTGTTTTCCGCTCATCTTTGAATACCTTCTTCAAGTGTGAAACATTAGTAGATTTTCGTGTACACGTAGATGAGTTGCATTTACCTTTGCCCTTCTCACTAACTAGGACAGCTTGATCTACAACATGCATAATGGACATGTTCTATCTAGACTTATGTTTGTGCAATAAGACAAAGACTAACGCCTCAAATGTTAAGGCATTAGAATACCCTTCATTCATATGCTCACTCTCGTCCTATTTTCAGAGGTAAGAAATGAGCCTCATTTCTTGCCTGGTATAAAGTGGTAAGTGTATCCCACGCATCGTTTTCTATTTTGCAAGAGTGAGTGTGGGGGATAATGGCATTATTAATAGAGAAATCTATCAATGCATGTGCATGAGCATCTCTATCATCCCAAAGAAGTTGCTCTACAATAGGCAAAAAATGAACCGCAATACGAAAAGGAACTTGAAGATTGTCATCTTTGATGCCATTCGTATTAGCTTCAATCGCTATATTTACTAGTGTAGTATGAGGTTTTTTAACACCTTGCACAATATCCACATTCCTAACTTTGCCACCATTACATGATGCATCATATATGCCGAATACATCATTGCTTTTAGCCATGACCACTCATTGAATACCCTGATGCAAAAAAATAACTGTATCTTGAAAAATTGAATAGAACTACCGTGTTGAGCTTTGCTAAATTTGGAGGAGTGTTTGTGTAGGATTAGCAGATTTTTCACTTACTAATAGATGAGCTCCATTTACCTTTGCCCTTCTGACTAGCTAAGAGAGCTTGATCTATGACACACATAATTGACTTGTTTTTCTTGGAATGATCTCCCTGCAACAAAAGAGAGACTAACCCCTCAAATGTTAAGGCATTTGGATTTCCTTTCATCATGGATCGAATAATAGACCCACCTCCCAACCATCATGAGCTTCTACCCAGTACTCATTCTTGCCTATACGAGTGCCACTTGAATATAAATATGTATTGCATCTCGAAAAGTTGAAAAGAACTATCATGTTGAGCTTTGCTAAATCTGTAAGAGTGTTTGAGGAGCTTGTACTAGCGAGCCAAAACTTGTATATATATTTGGCACAAAAGGACAAAATAGCTTGCATAGGCACTGAGATAGTGCATTTGGAGGTCAAAATGAGCTCAGATCAAGATTTTGGTGCCACAAAGCAAAGCTGTTTTGAACTCCCAATCGCCTTGAGTATGCTCAGCATAGATTGTGAATGGAGAGGTGTTGAAGAAGCCCTGGATGAAGCAACGGCCTGGTCTGATACCAAATGTTGGGCTTTGATGTCTGTGAGAGCACACAAAGGGCGCAAGGAAGAAGAAGAAGAAGAAAAAGCTTGGAGCACAAGAGGACAGTGAATTAATAATCAAGTGAATGTACAAAAGAGCGCTAACCCATTAGGGTTATAGGCATATATAGAAGCCAAGGGAAAAACCTCCTAAAGAGGGAAAAGAGTTCCCTGGCGGTCCTAAGTGTGTTCACACACTTTGCTACCAAAAAATATCAATGCCAATTATCCACATAAACTAATCTACATACACATGGTGAAATCTAGATTTGAGTGGATCGAATTGGTGTTCTTGTGAAGTTCCATACTTTGACTTTCGATCACATTTCCAGGATTGTATGATCATACATTATTCTGCACACATGGTTAGTTTTTCTTTTCTTTTTTTTATTTTAAAAATCAACTTTGCGTTGCAACTTTGATTATGCAGCATTAGCAAATTTTTGCTTACTAGTAGATGAGCTCTAAACTAAATGAATTACCAAATGAATTACTAGTAGATGAAGCTTGTAGCACAAATTTAAACTGAATGAATTACCAAATGAATGCTTAGAAGATCAGTAATCCATTAGGGTTATATGCATGTATACAAGCAAAGTAGAAAAACCTCCTAAAGAGGGAAAAAAGTGTCTTGGTGATCCTAAGTGTGTTCAAACACATCGCTACAAAAATATATCAATAAATCCTTCTCGGGATGATGCATTGAACAAGGAGTTGGCACTTATGAATAAGGAAGTGGCAAGTTATGTGGAAAGAGATCAATCCACAAAAGGAAGTAAGCACAAAGCTTTGTGGAAATCTTTAAACTTCTCCCTAGGTAGAGCCTTTGTGATAAGGCCAGCAATGTTACCCTTTGTGGGTACATATGCCAAACTGATATATCCAACAATGAACCTCTCTATGACACAATGATAGTGCACCTCAATGATCTATCTAGCAAAGAACCTCTCCAAGAGGCATCTGAGCCACACTTACTCAATAGTTGCTATGAAAGCTACCCTATACATAACCTCACAACTAGAAGTGGCCACAATATGTGATTCTTGTTCAACCATGATATGCATGAGCTACCAAGCATGAAGCAAAAGCTAGTAGTGGACACACGAGCTTCATAGCGAATCAGCGCAATCCGAGTTTTAAAAAGCATGAAATCTAGTAGTAATGATCAACCCTTGGGATAAAAAATTCAAGCATTCGGTTACCACTCAACTAATGAAAAATTCACCTAACCATCTACAAATGCTTACACGTGGGCAATGCATAAACCTACTCATCTAAGAGATAGCAAACAAAATATTATGCCATGTTATGCATAAGTAGATCAAGCACCAACCATCCTACTAATAGAGAACAACATCAAATGCATCTCTAGCATCATGGAGACCCGACCGTAAACCTGTTTCCATAGGATTGGCAATAAGTTTTCAATCTTCAAAGATAAAACACTACAATAATCCATCAATGTATTTTGTTTGAAACAAAGTTATTACTCCGACAACTTGCATCAATTGGATGCCTAAAAAATGATGCAAATGCCCCAAATCTAGCATCTCAAAAGAGGCATGTAGATCAGCCTTAAATTCAATAATATGATTCTCATTAGGATGATTGAGTAGCGTGTCATCAATGTACACAAAAATGACAATAAGTACATCATCTGCATGCTTAACATATAAGGTGCTCTCAATTGGACTTTTCTCAAAACCATGTGCAATCAAGTAGGCATATATTGTATCACACCAAGCACATCGTGCTTACATCAAACAATATAATGCCTTTCTCAACCTGCACACTTTGTTTTCGTACATTTGTGCACAAAACCATGGGGCTGAAATACATACAATTCTTCATATAAGTCACCACTCAAAAATGCATTTTTAATATCCAATTGATGAACATTCCAACCATGATGAAATATTTGCAAGTGCACAAATGTTGTGCATGGTGGTCATTTGGCAAGTGGGTGCAAAGGTCTCATCAAAATCAACACCTCTCTCTTGAGCATAACCTATTGCAACAAGCCTAGCCTTATACTTCTTGATTATTCCATCAAGCTTATGTTTTAGCTTGTATACCCATTTAGTGTGAATAGCCTCTTTTCCTGGTGGCAATTCACATAAAGACCAAGTACCATTCTTCATAATAACATTAAATTATGATTGCGTAACAACCATCCGATTTTTTGAATTTTGTGTTTCATCAAAAGAAGCAGGCTCACTCTCATTAGAAAGACTAGAGATGGCGATTTCATAGAAATTTGATGAAAACAAAGCACTATGAGAGCATGAATGAGTATGATATGATAGAGGTGCATCTAATTTACTATCTTCCAAAGTCCTTGCTATCCATTTAGGCATATTTTTTCCTCGTTTATATCAGCCCTCTCATCAACAAGTACATCATGTAAATCTACATCAGAAATGGAATGATTTGGATCATCATGTGGAACTTGTGAAAGATTAGACTTACCTCATTTGGACAAGCACTTGACTTTCCACCTATAAAAAGAGGCAAGAAAGTGTAATACAAATATCTAGATCTAATTGAAGTCTCCTTGGTACATGAAAGTAATGGCTGAATTGCATCTTCCACAAAAACGTCATCACGGCTAACTCAAATTTGTTTAGTCTATGGATGGTACAGAGAATAGACTTTGATTTCAGTACTATACCCAACGAAAATACATTTTAGTGCTTTATAATGAAATCTTGATTTGTTGTTTAGGCACTAAAGCATATGCGAGAGAACCAAAAACACACAAATGAGCAATATATGGCTTGCAACCATGCCAAGCCTTATATGGAGTGATGGATTGGAGTGCTTTTGTGGGACACATGTTAAGTACATATGTTGCACACATAACTGCCTCAAGCTAGAAGCTATGTGGTAAAGCTTGATTTTTGACCATATGACCCACCATCTGCATGAGAGACCTATTTTTTCTTTCAACTCCATTTTGTTGAGGTTTATGTGGCATTGTACACTGATGTTTTATCCCACACTCAGTCAGAAATGCATTTAAATCAAAATACATGTATCCAATCCCCTTGATGAGAACAGAGGGTGCCCAATTTAGATGCTGATAGATTTTTGGCCATAAGCAAAAACTCTTTGAAGCACCTAAACACTTGGGAATTTTCTTTCAATGGAGACATGCATGCATGCTCGGAGAAATCATCAATAAAAGTCAAGAAGTAAAGCTAGTTCCCAAAAGAAGGTGTCTGCATAGAACCACGGACGTCACCATGTAGCTAACAAAGCTATAATTTATGAGTAGCTCGAACTTAACCTTCCTCTGGGGAGGATAAATGTTGCATGTTTTTCCAAAATATAGCCTTCATAGACACGTTTACAAGGTGCCTCAAGTTTGGGTAGAGAGGATACCATTTCATAATTTTGCTGGCATAGCAAACTAGCAAAATCTGGATGACCAAAGCTTGCATGCCAAAGCTTTTCATCTGAGATAGCGTGAGAATCTTGAAGTGCACATGCTGAATCATTCATAGATTTTGCATGGTCTATGATCTTATACAAGCCATGATATAAAATCGATAAGCAATAATAACATCGCCATTTGAGATATCATGATCTTTACATCTCTCATCAACAAATCCAAGCCAATCTTGATAATGATGAAAACTCACAATAGAGTTTTCTTGATCCCTCGTACATACAAAGCATTTGACAATGTGAAAGAACTACCATCAGTTGTATTCACAATGATCTTACCAACTCCCACTATAGGATAAGATGAGTTGTTAGTGCATGTCATAAGTACCAAACATCGAAGTCAACTCCAAATGTACAGTGCTCATGAGAAGAAATACAAGCCTCATTTCTCGCCTGTTATAAAGTCGTAAGTGTATCCCAAGCATCCTTTTCTATTTTGCAGGAGTGAGTGTTGGGGATAATGGCATGCTTAATAGACAACTTTTATCCTTGGAGATTCAAAATGATTAATTTCTTGATCGGAAAAGGCTACTAAGCGTACACCAAAGGAGAGAATGAAAATTCTCTATATAGTTATGATAGAGGAATTGGACTGCGAACCACTTAAGAACATATGAGACCCGTACAAAGGCACAGAGGTCGCAAGTCAAGAACGAGCTACATACACTGGAAAAAGAGAGGATGTTAGTTAGTGACTACACCCTAAAACTCAAAAGCATATGTGAGTCACTTGCATCTATTGGTTTCAATGTAGATGATGATGATAAGGTGGAAGCGTGCCTTGCAGGATTGCAGTGATTTAGTGGGACACATGTTAAGTACATATGTTGCACACATATGTATCTCATGCTAGAAGTTATGTGGTAAAGCCTGAGTTTTGACAATACACCTCGCCATCAGCATGAGAGACCTATTCTTTCTTTCAAAAACTCCATTTTTCTGAGGTGAATATAGCTTTTTACACTGATGATTTATCCCACGCTCTGTCAAAAATGAAACAAAAGACAGGTATCCCCCCTCTATGAGAATCGAGGGTGCCCAATTCACATGCTAATAGATTTTTAGCCATAACCAAAAAATCTTTGAAGCACATAAACACTTTGAGGTCATTATGAAAAATCTACACTTTATGAGGAGCTCAAACTTAACCATCTTTTGGGAAGGAGGAATGTTGCATTTTGGCCAAAAATGACAATAAGTACATCATCTGCATGCTTAACATATAAGGTGCTCTCAACAAAACCATGTGCAATCAAGTAGGCATATATTGTATCACACCAAGCACATCGTGCTTGCATCAAACAATATAATGCCTTTCTCAACCTGCACACTTTGTTTTCATACATTTGTGCACAAAACCATGGGGATGAAATACATACAATTCTTCATGTAAGTCACCACTCAAAAATGCATTTTTAATATCCAATTGATGAACATTCCAACCATGATGAAATATTTGCAAGTGCACAAATGTTGTGCATGGTGGTCATTTGGCAAGTGGGTGCAAAGGTCTCATCAAAATCAACGCCTCTCTCTTGAGCATAACCTATTGCAACAAGCCTAGCCTTATACTTCTCGATTATTCCATCAAGCTTATGTTTTAGCTTGTATACCCATTTAGTGTGAATAGCCTCTTTTCCTGGCGGCAATTCACATAAAGACCAAGTACCATTCTTCATAATAACATTAAATTATGATTGCTTAACCACCATCCGATTTTTTGAATTTTGTGTTTCATCAAAAGAAGCAGGCTCACTCTCATTAGAAAGGCTAGAGATGGCGATTGCATAGAAATTTGATGCAAACAAAGCACTATGAGAGCATGAATGAGTATGATATGATAGAGGTGCATCTAATTTACTATCTTCCAAAGTCCGTGCTATCCATTTATGCATATTTTTTCCTCCTTTATATCAGCCCTCTCATCAACAAGTACGTCATGTAAATCTACATCAGAAATGGAATGATTTGGATCATCATGTGGAACTTGTGAAAGATTAGACTTACCTCATTTTGACAAGCACTTGACTTTCCACCTATAAAAAGAGGCAAGAAAGTGTCGTACAAATCTCTAGATCTAATCGAAGTCTCCTTGGCACATGAAAGTAATGGCTGAATTGCATCTTCCAAAAAAAAACATCATCACAACTAACTCAAATTTGTTTAGTCTGTGGATGGTACAGAGAATAGACTTTGATTTTAGTACTACACCCAACAAAAATACATTTTAGTGCTTTATAATGAAATCCTGATTTGTTGATTAGGCACTAAAGCATATGCAAGAGAACCCAAAACACACAAATGAGCAATATATAGCTTGCAACCATGCCAAGCCTTATATGGAGAGATGAATTGGAGTGCTTTTGTGGGACACATGTTAAGTACATATGTTGCACACATAACTGCCTGAAGCTAGAAGCTATGTGGTAAAGCTTGATTTTTTACCATATGCCCCACCATCTGCATGAGAGACCTATTTTTTCTTTCAACTCCATTTTGTTGAGGTTTATGTGGCATTGTACACTGATGTTTTATCCCACACTCAATCAGAAATGCATTTAAATCAAAATACATGTATCCAATCCCCTTGATGAGAACAGAGGGTGCCCAATTTAGATGCTGATAGATTTTTGGCCATAAGCAGAAACTCTTTGAAGCACCTAAACACTTGGGAATTTTCTTTCAATGGAGACATGCATGCATGCTCGGAGAAATCATCAATAAAAGTCAAGAAGTAAAGCTAGTTCCCAAAAGAAGGTGTCTGCATAGAACCACGGACGTCACCATGTAGCTAACAAAGCTATAATTTATGAGCAACTCGAACTTAACCTTCCTCTGGGGAGGATAAATGTTGCATGTTTTTCCAAAATATAGCCTTCATAGACACATTTACAAGGTGCCTCAAGTTTGGGTAGAGAGGATACCATTTCATAATTTTGCTCGCATAGCAAACTAGCAAAATTTGGATTCCCAAAGACTGCATGCCAAAGCTTTTCATCTGAGATAGCATGAGAATCTTGAAGTGCACATGCTGAATCATTCATAGATTTTGCATGGTCTATGATCTTATACAAGCCATGATATAAAATCGATAAGCAATAATAACATCGCCATTTGAGATATCATGATCTTTACATCTCTCATCAACAAATCCAAGCCAATCTTGATAATGATGAAAAAGCTAGAGTTTTCTTGATCCCTCGTACATACAAAGCATTTGACAATGTGAAAGAACTACCATCAGTTGTATTCACAATGATCTTACCAACTCCCACTATAGGATAAGATGAGTTGTTAGTGCATGTCATAAGTACCAAACATCTAAGTCAACTCCAAATGTACAGTGCTCATGAGAAGAAATACAAGCCTCATTTCTCGCCTGTTATAAAGTCGTAAGTGTATCCCAAGCATCCTTTTCTATTTTGCAGGAGTGAGTGTTGGGGATAATGGCATGCTTAATAGACAAAGCTATCAATGCATGTGCCTTAGCATCTCCTTCATACCAAAGAAGTTGCTCTAGAGTAAGTGCAACAAGAACCACAACACAAAAAGGAACTTGAAGATCGTCGTCTTTGATGCCATCTGCATGGGCTTCAATCACTGTATTTGCAGGTGTAGTATGAGGTTTTTTAACACCCTCCACAATATCCACATTCCTAATTTTGCTACCATTACATGACCTATCGTCAACAACCACCATACGAAGTACATCATTGCTTTTAGCCATCGCCACTCGTTGAATAGCCTGATGCAAAAAAGTTAATTGTATCTCGAAAAGTTGAATAGAACTATCATGTTGAGCTTTGCTAAACCTTTGGGAGTGTTTGAGGAGCTTGTACTAGCGAGCTAAAACTTGTATATATGTTTGGCACAAAAGGACGAAATAGCTTGCATAGGCATTGAGATAGTGCATTTGGAGGCTGAAATAAACTTGTAGTCAAGATTTTGGTGCCACAAAGCAAAGCTGTTTTGAACTCCCAATCACCTTGAGTATGCTCTGCATATCTTGTGTGATTCTAAGATTGTGAATGGAGGGGTGTTGAAGAAGCTTTGGATGAAGGGAGGGGTGTTGAAGAAGAAGAAGAAGCTTGGAGCACAAGAGGACAGTGAAGTGTAATCAAGTGAATGTACAAAAGAGCGTTAACCCATTAGGGTTATAGGTGTATATAGAAGCCAGGGGGAAAACCTACTAAAGAGGGAAAAGAATTCTCTGGCGGTCCGAAGTGTGTTCACAAACATCGCTACCAAAAAATATCAGCGCCGTGTCGACAGAAGTTTGGATGTGAAGAGTGATGAGGTAGAGGAGGAAATCGTGCATGAGCTGGGCATGAGTGGCCTGCTTACATTGGTGCAAACGATGCTTCTAATAGTGATGTAGAAATAAGAAGCTCAGATTCATAAGGAAATGATATGAAACTGAGAGAGAAGAATTGGGAGCTATGTTTGTTTGTTCATAAGGGGGTGTGCGCGCGTGAAATGGATCATAAATGCAAAAACGGTGTGTGCGCGCGTGAAGAAAAGACGGTGAAAAAAACATGCATGCTTTCAAGAAACATACGATCATGCGCTTAATCGTGTGTGCTAACATTGTAAAGCATGTGGTATGTATTATGAGGCTTACATGTGATCAGATTGGTTGTGGTTGTGAATGCTCCTTTTCCTTTCGTCACTCGCCGTTTTCGTTGCCCAAAGTCAAAACCATGTCCAAATTGGACACTAAAACGCAGAGAAATGGGGTGAGAGAGGCTCGAACTCTCGACCTCAGGATATCTCAGAGCTATGAGATCTACGCGCTA
The DNA here is from genome assembly GCA_020310875.1 of Ceratopteris richardii. Taxonomy (NCBI): domain Eukaryota; kingdom Viridiplantae; phylum Streptophyta; class Polypodiopsida; order Polypodiales; family Pteridaceae; genus Ceratopteris; species Ceratopteris richardii. Next base: position 98,897,687 of record CM035432.1, read on the forward strand.
TCCAACTGCGCCACTACCCCTGAATGGGCAGATTGCCTGAGCCGCGCTGAATGTCACTATAGAACCTTTCATGCTCTCGAGCGACCATGACCGAAAGCCATAGTTTTGAATCACATATCCCTCATGATGATGGGTAATGTCAACACAAACTGCGATTGGAGAATACCCATAGTTTTGGTTGGATTTAGTGCCGGAAGTACAAGACATACCTAGCACTGTCATAAAAGATGTATGTTAGAGAGGTCAAATATTCGAGATCTAGAATTTCAAGCGATTCCGTGTGTTCTTCATGCACGAAAACTGTGTCTTTCTGAGATCAAAATGTCACATCACAGTGTGATAGTGTTCAAGTAGAGGTATTGTTTCTAGTGTTTTTGTGGTGTTGTGAACTCCTCCAAAAATGGCAAATGGTGATGAAATGAGTCAACCTATAAGTGATAAGTTGGACAATAACAACTTTTATCCTTGGAGATTCAAAATGATTAATTTCTTGATCGGAAAAGGCTACTAAGCGTACACCAAAGGAGAGAATGAAATTTCTCAGTAGTTACGATAGAGGAATTGGACTACAGACCACTTAAAAGCATATGGAGAATGGAATCAAGGGGCACGAAAGGTAATGTATTGGCTACCTATTAGCATACAAGATAGCATGATTAGGCACATACAAGATTGCAAAACACCGAAAGTACAGTTCAATCACATTGTATGAGACCCATATAAAGGCACAGAAGTCGCAAGTCAAGAACGAGCTACATACACTGGAAAAAGAGAGGATGTTGGTTAGTGACTACACCCTAAAAATCAAAAGCATATGTGAGTCACTTACATCTATTGGCTTCAATCTAGATGATGATGATAAGGTGGAAGCGTGCCTTTGTGGTTTAGGAACTGCATACAAGCAGTTCGAAACTTCTATTTAGACCAGGGAAAGCATTCTGAATTTTGATGATCTAGTATCCATGCTGATAATTAAAGAAAAGAATCTTGGTGAGGTCTCAAACTCCCAATGAAAACATAGTTCTAGGAACCTATTCTATTGTGGTAGACGAAGAGAAAGAGGTAGAGGTTTTGGAAGTGGAAGAGGAAATAGTAACCAAGAACAAGGTCAACAAGAGAATCATGTAGGAGGTAGACGATGGTTTTGAGGCAAGGGGAGCCAAAGAGACTGCATAAACTTTCAAAGAGATGATTCATGTAATGATAGTAAAGAATGTTCGAATCATGGTAAACCTAGTCACTTTGAAAGTGATTGCAAGTTGAAGAATCAAAATAACAAAAGGCAACAAAACAACTATGCATCTACAAGTGCAGATGATTGAAAGAAGCTATTAATGGTCCAACATCACATGATGAATACAATTTCTCATAATGTTTCAAAATCAAATGGTAATGTCTAGTATATTGATTCATGTGCCTCAAATCACATGACGAGCCATGCAGAATGGTTTTGTAGTTTGTAGAAATTATTTCTTCCGATACTTGTTGAAACAAGGGGTCACACATCACATCTTATAGAGGATACAGGAAACATAGAAATATCTATGGAGGATAGGAAGATAAAACATCTTACTGATGTGCTACATGTCTTGAATATAACAAAGAACATGGTTTCTATTTGACAACTGGTTGAACAGGGATTACAAGTAAGCTTCAATGCTGATGGTCTATATGTAGAAGAGTAAAAATAGAATGGAAGGTTGATTGCCAAAGAGAACAAAGTTGGTAGGATGTTCGCCTTGAGTGTGAAAATTACTGAAATGAATGCAGTCATCTTTGCAAAAGGTGCAAGTGTTATTGATGATATAGAGATTTGGCACAACTGAATTGTACATGCAAATTTATAGAGGCTGAAATTGATGCAACCAAAGGAGCTTCTCAAGAAGATCTGGGAGGATGCAAAATTCAGTGCAATGATTGATGTATGATTCAATTGGATCTAGAAGGAGATTGGAAGTAGACACATTGATAGGAGACAGAGATTCCAGCTAGCATCAAGAGAGCATATGCTACCATTGATACATGAACTAGGAGACGTGTCTAAGCTTGAGGAGGAAATTGAAAATGAGAAAGGAAACCGAGAAACTCAAGGGAATAGAGAGGATGATTTATTGTTACTATGATACCTACTTTGGAGAGACAATTGCATCTTACATATGGATATCAGCCATGTAAATGTTTATGATATAATGAAAGATTGATTTCCAATTTACACTATGTTCATGTATTTAGTTGACTTAATCAAATCTTTTTTTGAGTGATTGTATTATCTAGTGCTCTACTTCTATGTCTTGGCATGAACCTCTACTAAATCTCTTCATTTATCATCTCTATTTTCTTTTACTAATCACAAACAGATCATGTCTAATGAGATGTGCATTTGTTTAACTTATTAGTTTATTGGTTAGGGTTGTAGGAAAGGACATATTTGTGATTTTGACACCTTATACCTTGAATATATTTTTTTTCATTATAATCACATCTACTTTGTGTGGCAAAAGACTATGATCTATTTGAATGTCTTAGAAAATATATCTCAACTTCCTACATAAGGAGTTGCTTTACCTCTTTAATGCTTCCTTCATTATCAACACCTACAATCAAGTCATCAACACAAATAGCCACAATCGTGATGCCATCATCACCCTTCCTTGCATATAATGAATGATCTAGATTGCACAGAGAAAATCCAATGGTGATCAAGTAATAAGCAATCCTTGCATGCCTAGTAGGAGGTGCGTGTTTAAGCCCATACAAAGCCTTTTGCAATCTGCAAACATATTATGGGTGCTTTGAAACCTCATATCCTTGTGGCTTGTCCATGTATACTTCTTCTTACAACTCACCATGTAAAAAAGCATTCTTCACATCCATTTGATGCAAAATCCATCGTTTTGTTGTAGCAAATGCAACAAGTTCTCTCACAATGGCCATTTTACCTACAAGTGTGAACCTTTCTTCATAATCAATGCCATATGTATGTGAATATTCTTTTGCTACCAATCCTCTTCATATGTGCTTATGCTACCATCAACATTGTAATTCACCTTGTAAACGCACTTGCAGCCTATGGGTTTCTTTCCTTGGAGCAATGGAACTAGCCTCCATGTTTCATTTCCATAAAGTGCATCCACCTCCTCATCCATAGCTTTTTCCCAATCTTCATTTCAAAACAAGAAGGTTCAACATCTTGTATTACCTTGGTCATGTAGTCACAATGACAAGCCATGTTACTATCATACATCAAACATTGCGCAGAATTCTACATCCTCCCAGATCTTGTTGGTCCTGGGTCACTTCTCCTTGTATCATCTGCATGTGCCTTTCTCACATACATTTTGCATATCTGCACCTTGAAATGTGGTAGTCCATTGAGAAGCACCTTTGGCTTCATCAGTTTTAGCCTCTACAAATTTGCATGTCCAATTCACTTGTGCCAAGTCTCTATATCATTGATAACACTTGCAGCTTTTGCAAAGATGGTTGCATTCATTTTAGTTATTTTCACACTCAAGGTGAACATCCTACCAACTTTGTTCCCTTTGGTGATCAACCGTCTATTCTATTTTTACTCTTCTACATATAGACCATCAACATTGAAGCTCACTTGTAATCCTTGTTCAACCATTTGTCAAATAGAAACCATGCTCTTTGTTATATTCGAGACATGTAGCACATAAGTAGGATGTTTTATTTTCCTATTCTCCATAGATATTTCTATGTTTCCTCTATGCTCTTTAGGATGTGATGTGTGATCCCTTGTTTCAACAAGTACAGGAACAAATCAATTCTAGAAACCACAAAACCATTCTGCATGGCTGGTCATGTGATTTGAAGCACATGTATCAATATACTAGACCTTACCATTCGATTTTGAGACATTATGAGACATTGTATTCATCATGTGATGTTGGACCATTAATAGCTTCTTTCAATCATCTGCATTTGTGGATGCATAGTTGTTTTGTTGCCTTTTGTTATTTTGATTCTTCAACTTGCAATCACGTTTAAAGTGACTAGGTTTACCACGATTCGAACATTCTTTACTATCATTACTGAATCATCTCTTTGAAATTTTATGCGGTCTCTTTGGCTCCCCTTGCCTCAAAATCATCCTCTACCTCCTACATGATTTTCTTGTTGACCTTGGTCTTGGTTACTATTTCCTCTTCCACTTCCAAAACCTCAACCTCTGTCTCTTCCTCTACCACAATAGAATACGTGCCCAAAACAAGGTTTTCATTGGGAGTTTGAGACCTCACCAAGATTCTTTTCTTTGATTATCAGCATGGATACCAAATCATCAAAATTCAAAATGCTTTCCCTGGTATGAATAGAAGTTTCAAACTGCTTATATGCAGTTCCTAAACCACAAAGACACGCTTCCACCTTATCATCATCATCTAAATTGAAACCAATAGATGTGAGTGTGCACTAACCAACATCCTCTCTTTTTCCAGTGTATGTAGCTCGTTCTTGACTTGCAACTTCTATGCCTTTGTATTGATCTTATACAATGTGACTGAAGTATACCACTAATAGAGAACAACATCAAATGCATCTCTAGCATCATGAAGACTCAACCGTTAACCTCTTTCCATAGGATTGCCAATACGTTTGAAATCTTCAAGGCCAAAACACTGCAGTAATGTGTAAATGTATTTTTCTTGAAAACAAGCTATTCCTCTATCAACTTGCACAAATTGAATGCCCAAAAATGATGCAAATTCTAGAAATATGAGATCCAAAAAGAGGCATGCAAATCAGTCTTAATTGAACAATATGCTTCTCATTAGGACTAGTGAGTAGGACATCATCAACCTACACAACAATTAATCATAAATACATAATCTACATGCTTAACATATAAGGTAATCTCAATTGGGATGTTCTCAAAACCATGTGCAATCAAGTAGGCATGTATCTTTTCATAACAAGCACATGGTGCTTGCTTCAAACAATATAATGCCTTTCTCAACGTGTACACTTTGTTTTCAAGCACTTGTGCACAAAAGTGTGGGATTGAATTACATACACTTCTTCATGTAACTCACCATTCAAAAATGTAGTTTTAATCTCCAACTGATATACATTCCAACCATGATGAGTTGCAAGTGCACAGATGCTATGAACAGTCATCATTCGGCAAGTGGGTGCAAAGGTCTCATCAAAATTAATACCCTCTCTCTTGAGCATAACCTTTTACAAAAAGCCTACCCTTATACCTATCAACTATTCCATCAAGCTTATGTTTTAGCTTGTATACCCATTAAGTGCCAATGGCCTTTTTTCCTCGAGGCAATTCACATAAATACCAAGTACCATTCTTCATAATAACATCATATTGTGATTGCATAGTAGCCATCCAATTGTTTAATTTTTTGTGTTTCATCAAAAGAAACAAGCTCATTCTCATCAAAAAAGACTAGAGACAAACGTTTCATAGAAATTTAAGACAAGTGAAGGACTATGAGAGCGTGAATGAGTAAAATATGAAAGAGGATTATCTGATTTGCTATCTCTCAAAGTTTGCACCAATCATTTAGGCATTATTTTTTTCCTTCTCTATATCAATCCTCTCATCAACAAGTGCATCATGTAAATCGGCATAAAAAATGGAATGATTTGCATCCTTATGTGGAACCTATAATAGCTAAGAAATCACCTCATTTGGACGAGCACTTGACTTTCCACTTGTAAAAGAAAAGGCACAAAAGTGACGTACACATGTTTAGAGCTTTATCATGCAATTTCCTGCATTGTTGTTTAGGTACTATGCATATGTCAGAGAAACAAAGACACACAAATGAGAAATAGATTGCTTGCAACCATGTCAAGCCTCATATGGAGTGATGGATTGCAGTGATTTTGTGAGACATCTATTAAGTACATATGTTGCACACATCTGTACCTCAAGCTAGAAGCTATGTGGGAAAGCCTGAGTTTTGACAATACACCTCGCCATTAGCATGAGAGACTTATTCTTTCTTTCAACAAATCCATTTTTTGAGGTGAATATAGCTTCGTTCACTGATGATTTATCCCACGCTCTATCAAAAAAGCAAAAAAAAACATGTATCCCCCCTCTATGAGAATCGAGGGTGCCCAATTTACATGCTGATAGATTTTTAGCCATAACCGAAACTCTTTGAAGCACATAAACACTTTGAGGTCATTATGATCAAGATACACTTTATGAGTATCTCTACTTAACCATCTTTTGGGAAGGATGAATTTTGCATTTTGGCCAAAATAGAGCCTTCAAAAACATGTTTACAAGATTTTGAAAAATTCAAATGACAAGCCATGCATGCCAAGGCTTTGCATCTGAGATAGGCTGATAATCTTGAAGTGCACATGTTGAATAAGTCACATATTTTGCATAGTCTATGAGCTTATACAACAAATGGTATAAAATCGATAAGCAATAATAGCATCGCCATTTGCGATATCATGATCTTTACATCTATCATCAACAAATTTGACAACCAATCCAAGCTTGGCTAATGATGAAAAGTAAAAACATATTCTTATTGATCCCTGGTACATACAAAGCATCTGATACTATCAATAGTATTCACAATGATTTTACGAACTTCCATTAGAGGATAAGATGAGTTGGTAGCACATGTGATAGTATTGCCTCAAGGGGCACGGTAAAGTGACTTGAAGAAACTTTGCAACAAGATAATATGTTTGGTTGCCCCACTGTCAAAGTACCAAACATTTGAGTTGACTCCAGACATACACTGCTCATGAGAAGATGGGTCATAGCTGCATACAGGGCTAGATGTCCATTTTTCATTTCGATCAAGATTTTAGGGATAGAAGTCTCTACAAAAACCATTCCAACCTCTTTCTTCTTCACCTCTTTTCTAGCCTGTTTTGGAGAAATCTTAATGAGATGATCATTTTCCTTATAGTATACAAAATTATTTATTCTTTTCTATCCTCTTCTAATATTTGACTTCCTTCTTCAACTATGCAACATTAGCCAATTTTTGCGTACTAGTAGACGAGTTGCATTTATCTTTGCCCTTCTGACTAGCTAGGAAAGCTTCACCTAGAACCTACATCATGGACATGTGCTATCTAGACTTATCTTCCTGCAACAAGACAAAGACTAATTCAAATGTTAAGGCATTAGTATTTCCCTTCATAATTTATCAAAGAGTATAAACAAAACTTTGGTATGAATTTGGAAGACAGTTAAGAATGGTCTACACAAGTGAACTATCCGGCAAGACTTCATTAGTAGAAATCAACTGCTCCTTCAAATCTTTGATCCTTGTCAAAAATCTCTCCATAGAACCCCCTTCATTCATATGCTCACTCTCGTTCTAAGAAATGTGAGCCTCATTTCTTGCTTGGTATAAAGTGGTAAGTGTATCCCTAGCATCGCTTGCTATTTTGAAAGAGACATATAAAATTATAATAGAACATATGTATAAAAATATGTCCTTGCAATAGCCATAGGTTTCTAGAATATGCATATTCCATGCATCGGGAGGATAATTTTTGTTAGCGTTGGACTATTTGCAATTACATATTATTATAAACTTCTAATTGGTTCCATAAAGAGGTTCATATATTAGCATAAACTTCGGGGCGAAAGATGGGAGATGGAGGGTAGGAAATGTTGAGATATCAAGATCAACATGTGATGATCGAGGATGACACGTATCACTTTTTCATTTCTCTGACATGTATAGTGGTCATGCCAGCATATGTCAAGGATACTTTAATAAGCTTTACTAGATCTATCTATCCAGAGTGATGGCACATTTGTTTCCTGTGTTGATATATTTAGGTAGTGATGTGTGTGAACACTCTAGGACCACCGGGGCACTTTTTCCCTCTTTAGGAGGTTTTCTTCGCCCGGCTTGTATATATGCCTTCCCTAACGAGCTACTTATCTTTGTACATTCTCTAGTAATACATTCAGTATTGTGTGCTGTGCTTCAAGCTTCTTCTTCTTCCTTGTGTTGTTCGCATGATTCTGCAGACGTCTAACTCCAACAATTGGTATCAGAGCAGGTCGCCGCTTCATCTAGGGTGTCATCTACCTCTCCGGTTGTAGTCTCAGATTCACAGAAAATTTGGTACACATACTCAAGATGATTAGGAGATCAAAAGGGCTTCGCTCTGTGGTGTCCAAATCTTGATCTGAGCTTGTTTCGGCCTCTGAGCGCACTATCACAATGCTTTTGTAGGCTATTTTGTCTTTTTGTGCCAAAGATATATACCAGTTTTGGTTCGCTAGTATAAGCGTCTTAAAGTCTGCTACAAGTTTAGCAGAACTTGTCAGGGTACTTCTGTTCAACTTTTTTAGATACACTCATTTTTTTGCATTAGGGTATTTTAGTCACTGGCCATGCATAAAAGCAGTGATGTCTGTTGTGGGCTTATATGATGCGACATGTATTGGTTGCAAAAGGACTATGGAACATTGTATAGGGTGTTGAAAAACTTCCTATTACATCTGCAAATAAAGGTATTGAAGCTGATGCATGTGGCATTGAAGATGCTGATATTCTTCAAATTCCTGTTTGTGTTGCGGTCTTTGCTACACTTACTCTAGAGAAAACTTGTTGGGATGGTAGAGATGATATGCACATGCATTGATAGCCTTCTCTGTCAAATGTGCCATTATTCCTCACATTCGCTCTTGCAGAACAGCTAAGGGTGTACCCGGCTAGGAATGAGGTGTGTGTTGCTTACCTCCGAAAACAATTGGACAATGAGCATATGAATGAAGGTGATTCTCTGGATAGTTTTCTAACAAAGATCAAAGACTTGAAGGAACAATTGATTTCTGTTGATGAAATTATACCAGATAGCTCACTTGTGGAGACCGTTATGAATCTTCCTAATTCATATCAGAGTTTTTCTTCTACTCTTTGGTTGATGATGAAAGGCAATCCAAATGCCTTGTCATTTGAGGAGTTAGTTTCTATTTTGTTGTAGGAAGATCAGTCTAGGTAGAACAAGTCTATTATGCGTGTAGCAGATCAAGCTCTCCTAGCTAGTCAGAACCGCAAATGTAAATGGAGCTCATCTACTCGTAAGCAGAAATTTGCAAATGCTTCACATTCGAAGAAGGAAGACAAAGATGAGAAGAAATAAAAAAAGCAAAAAGTATTCTGAAAATATTGTAAAGAAAATGATCATGTCATTAAGAGTTGTCCAAAACTGGCTGCTAAAGAGGCAAAGAGAAAGGAGGCTAGAATGGTTGTTGTGAGGCCTATACACCGAAAACAAGGTTTGCTAATATTGTGCAGAATGAAGAATGGGAATCTACTACTGTTTGTAGTTTTGACCCATCTTCTCATGAGCAGTGTATGTCTGCAGTAGACTCAGATGTTTGGTATTTTGATACTGGGGCAACCAAACATATTACCTCACAACGTAGTTTCTTCACTTCACTCGAGCCAACCCCTACAGGGAATACTGTCACATTGACTAACAACTCCTCTTATCCTGTCATGGGAGTTGGTCAAATCATTGTGACTACTACTGATGGTAGTTCTTTCACCTTGTCAGATGCTTTATTTGTGCCAGGGATAAAGAAGAATCTGTTATCAGTTTTGGCTTTAGCCAAGACTGGCTTAGTTGTGAAATTCGTTGATGACAGGTGTATAGTTCACGATCAGACAAATGGCGACATTATTATTGCTTGTGGCATTTTATGTTGTGGTCTCTATAAGCTCATAGACTAAATAAGATCTGTGAATGATTCGCATGTGTAGTACATGATCCTCAAGCTATGTCAGATGCAAAGCTTTGGCATGCACACTTTAGTCATCTAAATGTTCCTAGTTTTCTATGCTTGTAGAAATCTGAAATGGTTTCCTCTTTGCCCAAGCTTGAGGCACCCTGGTAAACATGTATGTGAAGGCTGTATTTTGGGCAAAATGTAGAGTTCCTCCTTCCCAAAAGATGGTTCAATTCAGGCTACTAAAAAATTGTTATGTGCTTCAAACAGTTTCTGGTTTTCGTTGAAAATCTATCAGCATGTAAAATGGGCACCCTCCATTCTGATCAAGGGGGGGAATATATGTCTTCTGACTTTAATGCATTTCTGGCTCAACGTCGGATAAAACATTAGTGTACAGTGTCATATACACCTCAACAAAATGGAGTTGCTGAGTGGAAGAATAGGTCACTCATGGAGATAGCGAGGTGTATGTTCAAAAGTCAGGCTTTACCACATAGTTTCTATCTTGAGGTTGTCATGTGTGCAACATATGTACTTAGTGCCAAAACAACATCGCAAGAAGTTGGATGATAAAGCAGTAAAATGTATTTTTGTTAGGTATAGTTCTGAAAGCAAAGGCTATCATCTGTATAACCCACACACTAAGCGCATTTTGGTTAGCGGTGATGTTGATTTTGTGGAAGATGCTATTCAACCTTTACTTTCATGTACAAAGGAGACATCTGTTAGCTCCAAAGACATGTACGATACATTGTTGCTTCTTTTTACAGGTGGACAGTATAGTGCTGGTTCTAACGAGGCAACTTCTCAGCATCGCATGTTTCATGTGATGATGCATATCACTCTATTTCTGATGCAGATTTACATGATGCACTTTTTGATGAGAGAGATGATATTGAGGAGGCAAAAACTATGCCAAAATGGCTGGTGCAGACTTTGCAAGACAACAAATTAGATGCATCTCTAACATATCATAATCGTTCAGGCTCTCATAGTGCCTCTTTTGCATTAGATTGCTATGCTATGGCTGCATCTAGTCTCTCTGATGAGATTGAGCTTGTTTTGTTTGATGAAGCATAAAATTCAGAACATTGGATGGCTGGAATGCAATCTGAATATGATGCTACCATGAAAAATGGTGTATGGTCTTTATTTGACTTGCCTCCTGGCAAGAAGGCCATTAGCACTAAGTGGGTATACAAGCTGAAGCATAAACCTGATGGAACAATTGAAAGGTGTAAGGCTAGACTTGTTGCAAATTATCATGCTCAGCAAAGAGACATTGATTTTGATGAGACCTTTGCTCCTACTTTCCAAATGACTATTGTTTATAGCATCTTTGCACGTGCATCTCATCATAATTGGAATGTACATCATTTGGACATTAAAACAACATTTCTAAATGGTGACTTGCATCAGGAAGTGTATGTTTTTCAGCCCCGTGGCTTTGTGCAGTAGGTGTGTAGGATAAAGAAGGCATTATATGGTTTAAAGAAAGCAGCACGTGCTTGGTATGAAAAGATACATGCCTATCTGATTGCACATGGTTTTGAGAACAGTCCAACTTAAAGCACCTTATATGTTAAGCATGCTAATGATGTGCTTCTAATCATTGTTGTGTATGTTGATGACATGTTGCTCACTAGTCCTCATGAGAAGCATATTGCTAACTTTAAGGTTGATTTACATGCCTCATTTGAGATGTCTCATTTGGGGCATTTGCATCATTATTTGGGCATTCAATTTATGCAGGTTGATTGCAGAATAGCTTTGTGTCAAAAAAAAAATATTGACACATTATTTTACTGTTTTGGCCTTGAGAATTGCAAACCTATTGCCACTTCTATGCAGACAGGTCTATGAGTGAGTCTTCACGATGTTGGACATGCATTTGATGTTGTTCTCTGTTAGAGCCTTGTTGGGTGCTTGATTTACTTATGCATTACTCGGCTTGATATTCAGTTTGTTGTCTCACAAAGGAGTAGGTTTATGCATTGCCCATGTGTCAAGCATTGGCAAGAAGTTAAGCACACCTTTCGCTACTTGAGTGGTACCCGACTACTTTGGTTGTTTTATCCCAAGGGGGGATCACTACCGCCACATTTGCATGCTTTTTCTGACTCTCACTAGGCTGGTTAATATGACACTCGTGTGTCCACTAGTGGCTTTTGCTTCATGCTTGGTAGTTCATGTATATCTTGGTGGAGCAAGAAGCAACCTACTGTGGCCACTTCTAGTTGTGAGGCTGAGTATAGGGCAGCATTCACAGTGACTGTTGAGTGTGTGTGGCTCAGACGCCTTATGGATGATTTGGGTGGTGGTCACTCTTCTGCCACCACCATCTTCACTAATAGCCAGAGCGCATTGACATTTGCGAGGAACCCTGTGTTCCATGCTCACATTAAGCACATTGAGGTGCATTATCATTATGTCAAGGAGAGGTTCTCTATTGGAGAGATCAGTTTGGCATATATGCCCACACAGGAGAACATTGCAAACCTTTTCATGAAGGCTTCGCCTAGGGAGAAGTTTGAAGCTTTTCGCAAAGCTTTGGGCATTTTTCCTTTTGTGTATTGATTCCACATAGGTCCGCACATCCTTATACATGAGTGAAGGCTCCTTGTTCACCGCATCACTCCCAAGGGGGATTTGTTGATATATTTAGGTAGTGATGTGTGTGAACACTGTAGATTGGCTTGGGCACTTTTTTCCCTCTTTAGGAGGTTTTTTTCCCATCATTAGGAGGTTTTTTTCCCCCAGCTTGTATATATGCTTCTTGCCCTAACAAGCTAGTTATCTTTGTACATTCTAAAGGTAATACATTTTTAGTATTGTGTGTTGTGCTCCAAGCTTATTCTTCTTTCTTGTGCTATTCACGTGTTTTCGTAGAGTCTAACTCCCACAAAGCTTCTCATTCATTTCAACTTCCACAACTATTCAAACCTTTACCCCAACACCGCTAAGATTCTAGTGTCTTTACAATAAAACACTATCACTTATTGACAAACAATAGGTTTTGTTGTGAAGATCCATGTAATATTAGGACACTTTAGAAAACTATTTCAATGGCATTTCTTTGATGCTCCCCACTGTTGGAGTTTAATGTCTCTAAAAGCACATGAATAGCACACGAAACAAGAAGAAGGTTGTAGCACAACACTAAACTGAATGAATAAGCAAGTGAATGCTCAAAAGATTAGTAACCCATTAGGGTTATATGTGTGTATACAAGCCAAGTAGAAAAACCTCCTAAAGAGGGAAAAAAGTGCCTTGGTGATCCTAAGTGTGTTCACACACATTCCTACAAAAATATATCAATAAATCCTCCTCGAGATGATGCATTGAACAAGGAGCTGGAACTTATGTATAAGGAAGTGGAAGTTTATGTGGAAAGAGATCAATCCACAAAAGGAACTAAGCACAAAGCTTTGTGGAAAGCTTTAAACTTCTCCCTTGGTAGAGTCTTTGTGATAAGGCATGCAATGTTACCCTTTGTGGGCACATATGCCAAACTGATCTATCCAACAACGAACCTCTCTATGACACAATGATAGTGCAGCTCAATGATCTATCTAGCAGAGAACATCTCCATGAGGCATTTGAGCCACAGTTACTCAATAGTTTCTATGAAAGCTACCCTATACATAACCTCACAACTCGAAGTGGCCACAATATGCTGCTTCTTGTTCAACCATGATATGCATGAGCTACCAAGCATGAAACAAAAGCTAGTAGTGGACGCACGAGCTTCATAGCAATCAGTGCAATCTGAGTTTTAAAAAGCATGTAAATCTAGTAGTAATGATCAACCCTCGGGATAAAACAATTCAAGCATTCGGTTACCACTCAACTACTCAAAGATTCACTTAACTATCTTCCAATGCTTGACACTTGGGAAATGCATAAACCTACTCATCTAAGAGATAGAAAACTAAATATTATTCCACATTATGCATAAGTAGATCAAGCACTAGCCATCCTACTAATAGAGAACAACATTAAATGCATCTCTAGCATCATGAAGACCCAACCGTAAACCTACTTCCATAGGATTGGCAATAAGTTTGCAATCTTCAAAGATGAAACACTGCAATAATGCATCTATGTATTTTGTTTGACGCAAAGCTATTCCTCCAACAACTTGCATCAATTGGATGACCAAAAAATGATGCAAATGCCCCAAATCTGACATCTCAAAAGAGGCATGTAGATCAGCCTTAAATTGAGTAATATGATTCTCATTAAGATGAGTGAGTAGCGTGTCATCAACATACACAACCATTATAATAAGTACATCATTCGCATGTTTAACATATAGGGTTCTCTCAATTGGAAGTTTTTCAAAACCATGTGCAATCAAGTAGGCATATATCTTATCACACCAAGCACATCGTGCTTACTTCAAACAATATAATGCCTTTCTCAACCTGCACACTTTGGTTTCATAGATTTGTGCACAAAACCATGGGGCTGAAATACATACAATTCTTCATGTAAGTCACCATTTTGATTGCGTACAACCATCCAATTTTTTGAATTTTGTGTTTCATCAAAAGAAGTAGGCTCACTCTCATTAGAAAGACTAGAGATGGCGATTGCATAGAAATTTGATGCAAACAAAGCACTATGAGAGCATGAATGAGTATGATATGATAGATGTGCATCGAATTTATCTAATTTACTATCTTCCAAAGTCTGCACTAACCATTTAGGCATATTTTTTTCCTCTATATCAGCCCTCTCATCAACAAGTACATCGTGTAAATCTACATCAGAAATGGAATGATTTGGATCATCATGTGGAACTTGTAAAAGCTTAGAACTCACCTCATTTGGACAAGCACTTGACTTTCCACCTATAAAAAGAGGCAGGAAAGTGTCATACAAATATCTAGAGCTAATTAAAGTCTCCTTGGCACATGAAAGTAATGGCTGAACTGCATCTTCCACAAAAACACCATCACAACTAACTCAAATTTGTTTAGTCTGTGGATGGCATAGAGAATAGACTTCGATTTCAATACTATACCCAACAAAAATACATTTTAGTGCTTTATCATGCAATCCTAATTTGTTGTTCAGGCACTAATACATAGGCTAGAGAACCAAAAACACACAAATGAGCAATATATGGATTGCAACCATACCAAGCCTCATATGGAGTGCTGGATTGTAGTGCTTTTGTGGGACACTTGTTAAGTACATATGTTGCACACATAACCACCTTAAGCTAGAAGCATGTGGTAAAGCTTGATTTTTTACCATATGCCCCACCACCTGCATCAGAGACATATTTTTTCTTTCAACTCCATTTTGTTGAGGTGTATGTGGCATTGTACACTGATGTTTTATCCCACACTCAATCAAAAATGCATTTAAATCAAAAGACATGTATCCATCCCCTGATGAGAATAGAGGTTGCCCAAGTTAGATGCTGATAGATTTTCAACGATAAGCAGAAACTCTTTGAAACTCCTAAACACTTGGGATTTTTCTTTCTATGGAGACTCGCATTCATGCTTGGAGAAATCATCAATAAAAGTCATGAAGTAAAGGTATTTCCCAAACAAAGGTGTCTGCATAGAACCACGATCTTCACCATGTAGCTAACAAAGCTATAATTTATGAGCAACTCGAACTTAACCTTTTTCTGGAGAGGATGAATGTTGCATTTTTTTCCAAAATATAGCCTTCACAGACACGTTTACAAGGTGCCTCAAGTTTGGGTAGAGAGGTCACCATTTCATATTTTTGCTGGCATAGCAAACTAGCAAAATCCTGATGACCAAAGCCTACATGCCAAATCTTTTCATCTAAGATAGCCTGAGAATCTTGAAGTGCACATGCTGAGTCATTCATAGATTTTGCATAGTCTATGATCTTATACAACCCATGATATAAAATCGATAAGCAATAATAACATCTCCATTTGAGATATCATGATCTTTACATCTCTCATCAACAAATCCAAGCCAATCTTGGATAATGATGAAAACTCACAATAGAGTTTTCTTGATCCCTATTACATACAAATCATTTGACAATGTGAAAGAACTACCATCAGTAGTATTCAATGATTTTACCAACTCCCATTATAGGATACGATGAGTTGATAGTGCATGCCATAAGTACCAAACATCTAAGTCAACTCCAAATGTATAGTGCTCATGAGAAGGTGGGTCATAGTTGCATATAGTGGTCTCTATTTTGAACAAGTTTAGAAACACTGTTTTAGGCATAGAGGCCTCTCTTTTAGGCCCATTCTTCATTTTGAACAAGTTTAGAAACTCCGTTTTAGGTTGGAGGCCTCTGTAAAAACCATTCCACCATCTTTCTTCTTTACCCCTTTTGCAAAGAGTTTTGGACAGCTCTTTATGACACGATCATTTTTCCCTATAGTATTTACAAAATTATTTCTGCTTTTTTGTTTTCCTCTCATCTTTGAATACCTTCTTCGAGTGTGCAACATTAGTAGATTTTTGCGTATTAGTAGATGAGTTGCATTTACATTTGCCCTTCTCATTAGCTAGGAAAGCTTCATCTACAACATCCATAATGGACATCTTCTATCTAGACTTATCTTCATGCAATAAGACAAAGACTAACTCCTCAAATGTTAAGGCATTAGAATCGCCCTCCTACATATGCTCACTCTCATCCTATTTTGAGAGGTAAAAAATATGAGTCTCATTTCTTGCTTGGTATAAAGCGGTAAGTGTATCCCAAGCATCCTTTTCTATTTTGCAAGAGTGAATGTGGGGGATAATGGCATGTTTGATAGACAAACCTATCAATGCATGTTCCTCAACATCTTTGTCATCCCAAAGAAGTTGCTCGATAGTAGGTGCAACAAAAACCACAATACAAAAAGGAACTTGAAGATCATCGTCTTTGATGCCATCTGCATTAGCTTCAATCTTTGTATTTATAGGTGTAGTAGGAGGTTTTTTAACACCTTGCACAATATCCACATTCCTAACTTTGCCACCATTACATGATGCATCATATATGCCTAGAATAGGTAAGTAGTGCCATCGAATCTATCTTCAACACGCACCATATTAAGTACGTCATTGCTTTGAGCCATCGCCACTCATTGAATACCCTAACGCAAAAAAGTTAATTGTATCTCGAAAAGTTGAACAGGGATCGTGTTGAGCTTTGCTAAATCTGTAAGAGTGTTTGAGGAGCTTGTATTAGCGAGCCAAAACCTGTATATATGTTTGACACAAAAGGACAAAATAGCTTGCCTAGGGAGTGAGATAGTGCGTTTGGAGGCTGAAATGGGCTCAGATCAAGATTTTGGTGCCACAAAGCAAAGTTGTTTTGAACTCCTAGTCGCCTTGAGTATGCTCAACATATCTCGTGTGATTCTAAGATTGTGAATCGAGGGGTGTTGAAAAAGCTCTAGATGAAGCAACGACCTGGTCTAATACCAATGTTGGGCTTTGATGTCTGTAAGAGCGCACAAAGAGCACAAGGAAGAAGAAGAAGCTATTAAATACATATGTTGCACATATAACAACCTCAAATTAGAAGCTATGTGATAAAGCTTGATTTTTTACCATGTGCCCCTCTATCTACATGAGAGACCTATTCTTTCTTTCAACTCCATTTTGTTGAGGTGTATGTGGCATTGTATACTGATGTTTATCCCAGACTCGGTCAAAAATGCATTTTTTGTCAAAAGACATGTATCCATCCCCCCCCATGAGAACAGAGGGTGCCCAATTTAGATGCTGATAGATTTTTAGCCATAACCAGAAACTCTTTGAAGCACCTAAACACTTGGGAATTTTCTTTCAATGGAGACACACATGCATGCTTGGAGAAATAATCAATAAAATTCATGAAGACAAGCTAGTTCCCAAAAGAAGGTGTCTACATAGAACCACGGACATCACCACGTAGCTAACAAGCGATACTTTATGAGAAGATTGAACTTAATCATCTTCTAGGAAGGATAAATGTTGCATGTTTTTTTAAAATATAGACTTCACAGACACATTTATAAGGTGCCTCAAGTTTGGGATATCATGATCTTTACATCTCTCATCAACGAATTTGGCAACCAAGTCAATCTTGGATAATGATGAAAATTGACAAGAGAGTTTTCTTGATCCTTGGTACATACAAAGCATCTGACAATGTGAAAGAATTGCAATCAGTAGTATTCACAATGATCTTACCAACTCCCATTATAGGATAAGATGAGTTGTTAGTGTATGTGATATGTACCAAACCTCTAAGTCAACTCCAAATGTACATTACTCATGAGAAGATGGGTCATAGCTGCATATAGTGGTAAATGCCCATTCTTCATTTTGAAGAAGTTTAGTAACTCTATTTTAGGCAAAGAGGCCTTTGTAAAAACCATTCCACCATCATTCTTCTTTACCCCTTTTGCAAATAGTTTTGGACAACTCTTTATGACATCAACATTTTCTGTATAATTTTTACAAAATTAGTTGTGCTTTTGTGTTTTCTGCTCATCTTTGAATACCTTCTTCAAGTGTGAAACATTAGTAGATTTTTGTGTACTAGTAGATGAGTTGCATTTACCTTTGCCCTTCTCACTAACTAGGACAGCTTGATCTACAACATGCATAATGGACATGTTCTATCTAGACTTATGTTTGTGCAATAAGACAAAGACTAATGCCTCAAATGTTAAGGCATTAGAATACCGTTCATTCATATGCTCACTCTTGTCCTATTTTCAGAGGTAAGAAATGAGCCTCATTTCTTGCCTGGTATAAAGTGGTAAGTGTATCCCACGCATCCTTTTCTATTTTGCAAGAGTATGTGTGGGGGATAATGGCATTATTAATAGAGAAAGCTATCAATGCATGTGCATGAGCATCTCTATCATCCCAAAGAAGTTGTTCTACAATAGGCGAAACAAAAATCGCAATACGAAAAGCAACTTGAAGATTGTCATCTTTGATGCCATCCGTATTAGCTTCAATCACTATATTTGCCAGTGTAGTATGAGGCTTTTTAACACCTTGCACAATATCCACATTCCTAACTTTGCCACCATTACATGATGCATCATATATGCCCAATACATCATTGCTTTTAGCCATGGCCACTCATTGAATACCCTGATGCAAAAAAATAACTGTATCTCGAAAAATTGAATAGAACTACCGTGTTGAGCTTTGCTAAATCTGGAGGAGTGTTTGAGGAGCTTGTACTAGCGAGCCGAAGCATGTATATATGTTTGGCACAAAAGGATGATATAGCTTGCACAACAGATTTTTGCTTACTAGTAGATGTTTGTGTAGGATTAGCAGATTTTTAGCTTACTAGTAGATGAGCTCCATTTACCTTTGCCCTTCTGACTAGCTAAGAGAGCTTGATCTATGACACACATAATTGACCTATTTTGCTTGGAATGATCTCCCTACAACAAAAGAGAGACTAACCCCTCAAATGTTAAGGCATTTGGATTGCCTTTCATCATGGATCGAATAACAGACCCACCTCCCAGCCATCGTGAGCTTCTACCGAGTACTCATTCTTGCCTATACTAGTGCCAGTTGAATAGAACTATGTATTGTATCTCGAAAAGTTGAATAGAACTATCATGTTGAGCTTTGCTAAATCTGTAGGAGTGTTTGCGGAGCTTGTACTAACGACCCAAAACTTGTATATATATTTGGCACAAAAGGACGAAATAGCTTGCATAGGCACTAAGATAGTGCGTTTGGAGGTCAATATGAGCTCAGATCAAGATTTTGGTGCCACAAAGCGAAGCTGTTTTGAATTCCCAATCGCCTTGAGTATGCTCAGCATAGATTGTGAATGGAGAGGTGTTGAAGAAGCCCTGGATGAAGCAAAGACCTGGTCTGATACCAAATGTTGGGCTTTGATGTTTGTGAGAGCACACGAAGAGCACAAGGAAGAAGAAGAAGAAGAAGAAGCTTGGAGCACAAGAGGACAGTGAATTAATAATCAAGTGAATGTACAAAAGAGCGCTAACCCATTAGGGGTATAGGCATATATAGAAGCCAAGGGAAAAACCTCCTAAAGAGAGAAAAGAGTTCCCTGGCAGTCCTAAGTGTGTTCACACACATCGCTACCAAAAAATATAAATGCCAATTATCCACATAAACTAATCTACATACACATGGTGAAATCTAGATTTGAGTGGATCGAATTGGTGTTCTTGTGAAGTTCCATACTTTGACTTTCGATCACATTTCCAGAATTGTATGATCATACATTATTCTACACACATGGTTAGTTTTTCTTTTCTTTTTTTTTATTTTAAAAATCAACTTTGCGTTGCAACTTTGATTATGCAGCATTAGCAGATTTTTGCTTACTAGTAGATGAGCTCTAAATTGAATGAATTACCAAATGAATTACTAGGAGATGAAGCTTGTAGCACAAATCTAAACTGAATGAATTACCAAATGAATGCTTAGAAGATCAGTAATCCATTAGGGTTATATGCATGTATACAAGCGAAGTAGAAAAACCTCCTAAAGAGGGAAAAAAGTGCCTTGGTGATCCTAAGTGTGTTCACACACATCGCTACAAAAATATATCAATAAATCCTTCTCGGGATGATGCATTGAACAAGGAGCTGGCACTTATATATAAAGAAGTGGCAAGTTATGTGCAAAGAGATCAATCGACAAAAGGACGTAAGCACAAAGCTTTGTGGAAACCTTTAAACTTCTCCCTAGGTAGAGCCTTTGTGATAAGGCCTGCAATGTTACCCTTTGTGGGCAAATATGCCAAACTGATATATCCAACAATGAACCTCTCTATGACACAATGATAGTGCACCTCAATGATCTATCTAGCAAAGAACCTCTCCAAGAGGAATCTCAGCCACACTTACTCAATAGTCGCTATGAGAGCTACCCTATACATAACCTCACAACTAGAAGTGGCCACAATATGCCGATTCTTGCTCAACCATGATATGCATGAGCTACCTAGCATGAAGCAAAATCTAGTAGTGGACACACGAGCTTCATAGCAAATCAACGCAATCCAAGTTTTAAAAAGCATGTAAATCTAGTAGTAATGATCAACCCTCGGGATAAAACAATTCAAGCATTCGGTTACCACTCAACTAGTGAAAAATTCGCTTAACCATCTACAAATGCATGACACTTGGGTAATACATAAACCTACTCATCTAAGAGATAGCAAACTAAATATTATGCCATGATATGCATAAGTAGATCAAGCACCAACCATCCTACTAATAGAGAACAACATCAAATGCATCTCTAGCATCATGAAGACCCTACCGTAAACCTGTTTCCATAGCATTGGTAATAAGTTTGCAATCTTCAAAGATGAAACACTACAATAATCCATCAATGTATTTTGTTTGAAACAAAGCTATTCCTCCAACAACTTGCATCAATTGGATGCCTAAAAAATGATGCAAATGCCCCAAATCTGGCATCTCAAAAGAGGCATGTAGATCAGCCTTAAATTCAATAATATGATTCTCATTAGGATTATTGAGTAGCGTGTCATCAGCGTACACAAAAATGACAATAAGTACATCATCTGCATGCTTAACATATAAGGTGCTCTCAATTGGACTTTTCTCAAAACCATGTGCAATCAAGTAGGCATATATTGTATCACACCAAGCACATCGTGCTTGCATCAAACAATATAATGCCTTTCTCAACCTGCACACTTTGTTTTCATACATTTGTGCACAAAACCATGGGGCTGAAATACATACAATTCTTCATGTAAGTCACCACTCAAAAATGCATTTTTAATATCCAATTGATGAACATTCCAACCATGATGAAATATTTGCAACTGCAGAAATGTGCATGGTGGTCATTTAGCAAGTGGGTGCAAAGGTCTCATCAAAATCAATGCCTCTCTCTTGAGCATAACCTATTGCAACAAGCGTAGCCTTATACTTCTCGATTATTCCATCAAGCTTATGTTTTAGCTTGTATACCCATTTAGTGTGAATAGCCTCTTTTCCTGGTGGCAATACACATAAAGACCAAGTACCATTCTTCATAATAACATTAAATTATGATTGCGTAACAACCATTGGATTTTTTGAATTTTGTGTTTCATCAAAAGAAGCACGCTCACTCTCATTAGAAAGACTAGAGATGGCGATTGCATAGAAATTTGATGCAAACAAAGCACTATGAGAGCATGAATGAGTATGATATGATAGAGGTGCATCTAATTTACTATCTTCCAAAGTCCGTGGTATCCATTTAGGCATATTTTTTCCTCCTTTATATCAGCCCTCTCATCAACAAGTACGTCATGTAAATCTACATCAGAAATGGAATGATTTGGATCATCATGTGGAACTTGTGAAAGATTAGACTTACCTCATTTAGACAAGCACTTGACTTTCCACCTATAAAAAGAGGCAAGAAAGTGTCATACAAATCTCTAGATCTAATTGAAGTCTCCTTGGCACATGAAAGTAATGGCTGAATTGCATCTTCCACAGAAACATCATCACTCAAATTTGTTTAGTCTATGGATGGTACAGAGAATAGACTTTGATTTCAGTACTATACCCAACAAAAATACATTTTAGTGCTTTATAATCAAATCTTGATTTGTTGTTTAGGCACTAAAGCATATGCCAGAGAACCAAAAACAAACAAATGAGCAATATATGGCTTGCAACCATGCCAAGCCCTATATGGAGTGATGGATTGGAGTGCTTTTGTGGGACACATGTTAAGTACATATGTTGCACACATAACTGCCTCAAGCTAGAAGCTATGTGGTAAAGCTTGATTTTTGACCATATGCCCCACCATCTGCATGAGAGACCTATTTTTTCTTTCAACTCCATTTTGTTGAGGTTTATGTGGCATTGTACACTGATGTTTTATCCCAGACTCAGTCAAAAATGCATTTAAATAAAAATACATGTATCCAATCCCCTTGATGAGAACATAGGGTGCCCAATTTAGATGCTGATAGATTTTTGGCCATAAGCAGAAACTCTTTGAAGCACCTAAACACTTGGGAATTTTCTTTCAATGGAGACATGCATGCATGCTCAGAGAAATCATCAATAAAATGTTGGAGTTAGACGTCAGCGGAAGCACGCGAACAGCACAAGGAAGAAGAAGAAGCTTGGAGCACAAACACACGATACTAAATGTATTATTAGAGAATGTACAAAGATAAGTAGCCCATTAGGGCAATAGGCATATATACAAGCCGGGGGAAGAAGACCTCCTAAAGAGGGAAAAAAGTTCCCTGGCGGTCCTAATGTGTTCACACACATCACTACCTAAATATATCAACAAATCCCCCCTGGGAGTGATGCGGTGAACAAGGAGCTGGCACTCATGTATAAGGAAGTGCCAAGCTATGTGCAAATCATTCCACAAAAGGAAGTAATCCCAAAGCTTTGCGGAAAGATTCAAACTTCTCCCTAGGCAGAGCCTTCGTGAAAAGGTCTGCAATGTTCTCATGCGTGGGCACATATGCCAAGTTGATCTCCCCAGCAGAGAACCTCTCCCTAACATAGTGATAATGCACCTCAATGTGCTTAGTGCGAGCATGGAACATAGGGTTCCTCGCAACTGCCAATGTGCTCTAACTGTCAGTGAAGATGGTGGTGGCAGAAGACTAGCCAACGCCCAAATCAGCCATAAGGCGTCTGAGCCACACACACTCAACAGTCGTTGTGAAAGCTGCCCTATACTCAGCCTCACAACTAGAAGTGGCCAGAGTAGGCTGCTTCTTGCTCAACCAAGATATACATGAGCTACCAAGCATGAAGCAGAAACCACTGGTGGACACACGAGTGTCATAGCAACCAGCCCAATCTGAGTCAGAAAAAGCATGCAAATCTGGCGGTAGTGATCCCCCCTTGGGATAAAACAACCCAAGTAGCCGAGTACCACTCAAGTAGCGAAAGATGCGCTTAACCGCCTTCCAATGCGTGACTTTTGGGCAATGCATAAACCTGCTCATCTATGAGATAGCAAACTGAATATCTGGCCGAGTAATGCATAAGTAAATCAAGCATCCAACAGCCTGCTGATAGAGAATAGCATAAAATGCATGTCCAACATCATGAAGACTCAATCATAAACTTGTCTCCATAGGAGTGGCAATAGGCTTACAGTCTTCAAGGCCAAAACACTGCAATAATGTGTCAATATATTTCGTTTGACACAAAGCCATTCCACCATCAACTTGCATAAACTGAATGCCCAAATAGTGATGCAAATGCCCCAAATCAGACATCTCAAACGAGGCATGCAAATCAGCCTTGAAATCAGCAATATGCTTCTCAACAAGACCAGTGAGCAGCATGTCATCAACATAGACAAAAATGATCAGAAGCACATCATTAGCACGCTTAACATATAAGGTGCTTTCAGTTGGACTGTTCTCAAAACCATGTGCAACCAGATAGGCATATATCTTCTCATACCAAGCACGTGGTGCTTGCTTTAAACCATATAATGCCTTCTTTAACCTGCACACCTGGTTTTCATGCCCTTTCTGCACAAAGCCACGGGGCTGAAAAACATACACTTCTTCATGCAAGTCACCATTCAGAAATGTTGTTTTAATGTCCAACTGATGTACATTCCAACCATGATGGGCTGCAAGTGCACAAATGCTCCGAACAGTAGTCATACGGCATGTAGGTGCAAAGGTCTCATCAAAATCAATGCCTCTTTCCTACGCATAACCCTTTGCAACAAGCCTAGCCTTATACCTATCAACTGTACCATCAGGTTTACGCTTTAGCTTGTATACCCACTTAGTGCCAATGGCCTTCTTGCTAGGAGGCAAGTCAATAAAGACCATGTACCATTCTTCATTATAGCATCATATTCAGATTGCATAGCAGCCATCCAATTTTTTGAATTATGTGCTTCATCAAAAGAAACAGGCTCATTTTCATCACAGAGACTAGACGCAGCCATAGCATAGCAATCTGATGCAAAGGTGGCACTATGAGAGCCTGAACGAGTACGATATGACAAAGGTGCATCTAATTTGCTGTCACGCAAAGTTTGCACCAGCCATTTTGGCATAGTTTTTGCCTGCTCAATATCAGCTCTCTCATCAACAAGTGCATCATGTAAACCTGCAAAGGCTGCAAAGTTGCCTCATTCGGACCAGCACTAGATTGTCCACCTATAAAAAAGAGGCATCAAAGTATCATACATGTCTTTAGAGCTAACAGATGTCTCCTTAGTACATGAAAGCAATGGCTGAATAGCATCTTCCACAAAGACAACATCACGGCTAACCAGAATGCGTTTAGTCTGGATGATACAAACGATAGCCTTTACTTTCAGAACTGTACCCAACAAAAATACATTTTACTGCCTTATCATCCAATTTTCTACGATGTTGTTCAGGCACTAGTGCATATGCCAAACAACCAAAAACACGCAGATGAGCAACAGATGGCTTGCGGTCATGCCAAGCCTCATATGGCGTGATAGACTGCAGTGCTTTAGTGGGACACCTATTCAGTACATATGCTGCACACATGACAACCTCAAGCCAGAAACTATGAGGTAAAGCCTGACTATTGACCATACACCTTGCCATCTCCATGAGAGACCTATTCTTCCGTTCAGCAACTCCATTCTGTTGAGGTGTATCCGGCACTGTACACTGGTGTTTTATCCCATGTTCAGCCAGAAATGCATTAAAATCAGAAGACATATATCCCCCCCCCTCGATCAGAATGGAGGGTGCCCATTTTACATGCTAACAGATTTTCAGCCAAAACCAAAAACTGTTTAAAGCACATGAACACTTCGGACTTTTCTTTGAGTGGATATACCCATGCATGCCTGGAAAAATCATCAATGAAAGTCACGAAGTAAAGGTAATTTCCAAAAGAGGGTGTCTGCATAGGACCACAGACATAACTATGGACAAGCTGCAATTTCTGTGTAGCCCCAACTGAACCATCTTTTGGAAAGGAGGAACACTGCATTTTGCCCAAAATAGAGCCTTCACAAACATGTTTTCCAGGTGCCTCAAGTTTGGGCAAAGAGGATACCATTTCAGATTTCTACAGGCGTAGCAAACTAGCAAAATTCAGATGACCAAAGCGTGCATGCCAAAGCTTTGCATCTGACATAGCCTGAGAATTGTTTACTGCACATGCCAAATCATTTTCAGATCTTTCATAGTCTATGAGCTTATACAGCCCATGACATAAAATGCCAGAAGCAATAATCACATCGCCATTTGACAGATCATGAACTGTACACCTCTCATCAACAAATTTCACAACCAAGCCAATCTTGGCTAATGCAGAAACTGATAACAGGTTCTTTTTGATCCCTGGCACAAATAAAGCATCTGAAAAAGTGAAAGAACTACCATCAACAGTAGTCAAAATGATCTTACCAACTCCCATAACAGGATAAGAGGAGTTGTTGGCACATGTAACAGTATTCCCTGTAGGGGCAGGCTCGAGTGAAGAGAAGAAACTGTGCTGCGAGGTAATATGTTTGGTCGCCCCACTGTCAAAATGCCAAACATCTGAGTCTACTGCAGACATGCATTGCTCATGAGAAGATGGGTCAAAATTACAGACAGTAGTAAACGCCCATTCTTCTTCCTGCACAAGATTTGCAGACTCTGTTTTTGGTGTAGAGGCCTCTGCAACAACCATTCCAGCCTCTTTCTTCTTTGCCTCTTTAGCAGCCAGTTTTGGACAGTTCTTTATGATATGATCATTCCCTTTACAGTACTTACAAAACAGTTTCTGCTTTTCTGATTTCTTCTCATCTTTATCTTCCTTCTTCGAATATGCAGAATTAGCAGATTTCTGCTTACTAGTTGAAGAGCTCCATTTTCCTTTGCCCTTCTGAGTAGCCAAGAAAGCTTGATCTGCAACTCGCATAATGGACCTGTTTTGCCTGGACTGATCTTCCTGCAACAGAACAGAGACTAACTCCTCAAATGATAAGGCATTCAGATTGCCTTTCATCATCAACCGAAGAGTAGAAGCAAAACTCTGATATGAGTCAGGAAGACCATTCAGAACGGTCTGCACAAGCAAGCTATCTGGTATAACCTCATCAGTAGAAATCAACTGTTCCTTCAAGTCTTTGATCTTTGTTAGGAAACT
Source organism: Ceratopteris richardii (assembly GCA_020310875.1). Classification (NCBI taxonomy): domain Eukaryota; kingdom Viridiplantae; phylum Streptophyta; class Polypodiopsida; order Polypodiales; family Pteridaceae; genus Ceratopteris; species Ceratopteris richardii. Next base: position 98,924,518 of record CM035432.1, read on the forward strand.
GTCCATAGAATCACCTTCATTCATGTGCTCACTCTCCAACTATTTTCGGAGGTAAGCAACATGAGCCTCATTCCTAGCTTGGTACAATGTGGTAAGTGTATCCCAAGAATCCTTAGTTGTTCTGCAAGAGAGAATGTGAGGAATAATGGCACGTTTGACAGACAAAGCTATCAATGCATGTGCTTGGGCATCTCTACCATCCCAACGAATCTGCTTTGCAATAGGTGCAGCAGAAACAGCAACACGAACAAGAATCTGTGGAATATCATCTTCGACACCATCTTCATTAGCTCCAGCACCTGTATTTGCAGTACCTGTCATTACAGGTGTAACAGGACGTCTTTCAACACCCTGCACAATGTTCCACAATCCTTTTGCAACCAATACATGTCGCATCATATAAGCCCATAATGGGTAGTTGGTACCATCCAACTTATCCTCAACAGCCAACATACGGAATACATCACTACTTTCAGCCATGGCCAGTGACTAAAATACCTTGATGCAGAAAATTGACTGTATCTCAAAAAGTTGAACGGAACTGCCCAGACGAATTCTGCTAGACCTGTAGCACACTTCGAGATGCTTAACTGGCGAACAGAAACTAGTATATTCCTTTGGCACAAAGAGACGAAATAGACTACAAAAGGAGGAGTGTCGACGACGCCCTAGATGAAGCGACGACCTGCTCTGATACCAATTGTTGGAGTTAGACATCAGCGGAAGCACGCGAACAGCACAAGGAAGAAGAAGAAGCTTGGAGCACAAACACACAATACTCACTGTATTACTAGAGAATGTACAAAGATAAGTAGCCCAATAGGGCAATAGGCGTATATACAAGCGGGGGGAAAAAACCTCCAAAAGAGGGAAAAAAGTGCCCCGGCGGCCCTAATGTGTTCACACACATCACTACCTAAATATATCAACATAAAAGTCATGAAGTAAATCTAGTTCCCAAAAGAAGGTGTCTGCATAGAACCACGGACGTCACCATGTAGCTAACAAAGCTATAATTTATGAGCAGCTCGAACTTAACCTTCCTCTGGGGAGGATAAATGTTGCATGTTTTTCCAAAATATAGCCTTCATAGACACGTTTACAAGGTGCCTCAAGTTTGGGTAGAGAGGATACCATTTCATAATTTTGCTGGCATAGCAAACTAGCAAAATCTGGATGACCAAAGCCTGGATGCCGAAGCTTTTCATCTGAGATAGCGTGAGAATCTTGAAGTGCACATGCTGAATCATTCATAGATTTTGCATAGTCTATGATCTTATACAAGCCATGATATAAAATCGATAAGCAATAATAACATTGCCATTTGAGATATCATGATCTTTAGATCTCTCATCAACAAATCCAAGCCAATCTTGGATAATGATGAAAACTCACAATAGAGTTTTCTTGATCCTTGATACATATAAAGCATTTGACAATGTGAAAGAACTACCATCAGTAGTATTCACAATGATCTTACCAACTCCCATTATAGGATAAGATGATTTGTTAGTGCATGTCATAAGTACCAAACATCTAAGTCAACTCCAAATGTAGAGTGCTCATGAGAAGAAATACAAGCCTCATTTCTTGCTTGTTATAAAGTCGTAAGTGTATCCCAAGCATCCTTTTCTATTTTGCAGGAGTGAGTGTTGGGGATAATGGCATGCTTAATAGACAAAGCTATCAATGCATGTGCCTTAGCATCTCCTTCATCCCAAAGAAGTTGCTCTAGAGTAGGTGCAACAAGAACCACAACACAAAAAGGAACTTGAAGATCGTCATCTTTGATGCCATGTGCATGAGCTTCAATCATTGTATTTGCAAGTGTAGTATGAGGTTTTTTAACACCCTCCACAATATCCACATTCCTAATTTTGCTACCATTACATGACCTATCTTCAACAACCACCATACGAAGTACATCATTGCTTTTAGCCATCGCCACTCGTTGAATAGCCTGATGCAAAAAAGTTAATTGTATCTCGAAAGTTGAATAGAACTATCGTGTTGAGCTTTGCTAAACCTGTGGGAGTGTTTGAGGAGCTTGTACTAGCGAGCTAAAACCTGTATATATGTTTGGCACAAAAGGACAAAATAGCTTGCATAGGCATTGAGATAGTGCGTTTGGAGGCTAAAATGAGCCTAGATCAAGATTTTGGTGCCACAAAGCAAAGCTGTTTCGAACTCCCAATCACCTTGAGTATGCTCTGCATATCTCGTGTGATTCTAAGATTGTGAATGGAGGGGTGTTGAAGAAGCTTTGGATGAAGGGAGGGGTGTTGAAGAAGAAGAAGAAGCTTGGAGCACAAGAGGACAGTGAATGCGTAATCAAGTGAATGTACAAAAGAGCGCTAACCCATTAGGGTTATAGGTGTATATAGAAGCCGGGGGGAAAAACCTCCTAAAGAGGGAAAACCAATCTGCATACACCGCGTGAAATCTGGATTTGAGTGAATCGGAATTGGTGTTCTTGTGAAGTTCCATAATTTGACTTTCGATCACTATTGCAGGACTGTATGGATCATACATTATTCTGCACACATGGTTAGTTTTTCTTTTCTTTTTGTTTTTTTTTTAAATCATACATTGTCCTACTATCCCTCAAATGTTAAGGCATTTGGATTGCCTTTCTTCGTGGATTGAATAATAGACCCACCTCCCAGCCATCGTGAGCTTCTACGGAGTACTCATTCTTGCCTATACGGGTGCCAGTTGAATAGAACTATGTATTGTATCTCCAAAGGTTGAATAGAACTATCGTGTTGAGCTTTGCTAAATCTGTAGGAGTGTTTGAGGAGCTTCTACTAGCGAGCCAAAACTTGTATATATATTTGGCACAAAAGGACAAAATATCTCGCATAGGCACTGAGATAGTGCATTTGGAGGTCGAAATGAGCTCAGACCAAGATTGTGGTGCCACAAAGCGAAGCTGTTTTGAACTCCCAATTGCCTTGAGTATGCTCAGCATATCTCGTGTGATTCTAAGATTGTGAATGAAGGGGTGTTGAAGAAGCTCTGGATGAAGCAACAACCTGGTCTGATACCAAATGTTGGGCTTTGATGTCTGTGAGAGCACAGGAAGAGCACAACGAAGAAGAAGAATCTTGGAGCACAAGAGGACAGTGAATGAATAATCAAGTGAAAGTACAAAAGAGTGCTAACCCATTAGGGTTATAGGCGTATATAGAAGCCAGGGGAAAAACCTCCTAAAGAGGGAAAAGAGTTCCCTAGTGGCCCTAAGTGTGCTCACACCCATCGCTACCAAAAAATATCAATGCCAATTATCCACATAAACTAATCTGCATACACATGATGAAATATAGATTTGAGTGGATTGGAATTGGTGTTCTTATGAAGTTCAATAATTTGACTTTTGATCACTTTTCTAGGACTCTATGATCATACATTATTCTGCACACATGGTTAGTTTTTCTTTTCTTTTTTTTATTTTAAAAATAAACTTTGCGTTGCAACTTTGATTATGCAGCATTAGCAGATTTTTGCTTGCTAGTAGATGAGCTCTAAACTGAATGAATTACCAAATGAAATACTAAGAGATGAAGCTTGTAGCACAAATCTAAACTGAATGAATTACCAAATGAATGCTTAGAAGATCAGTAACCCATTAGGGTTATATGCATGTATACAAGCGAAGTAAAAAAACATCCTAAAGAGGGAAAAAAGTGCCTTGGTGATCCTAAGTGTGTTCACACACATCGCTACAAAAATATATCAATAAATGCTTCTCGGGATGATGCATTGAACAAGGAGCTGGCACTTATGTATAAGGAAGTGGCAAGTTATGTGGAAAGAGATCAATCCACAAAAGGAAGTAAGCACAAAGCTTTGTGGAAATCTTTGAACTTCTCCCTCGGTAGAGCCTTTGTGATAAGGCTTGCAATGTTACCCTTTGTGGGCACATATGCCAAACTGATCTATCCAACAACACAATCTGAGTTTTAAAAAGCATGTAAATCTAGTAGTAATGATCAACCCTTGGGATAAAACAATTCAAGCATTCGGTTACCACTCAACTAGTGAAAGATTTGCTTAACCATCTACAAATGCTCGACACTTGGGCAATGCATAAACCTACTCATCTAAGAGATAGATAAATACTAAATATAATGCCATGTTATGCATAAGTACATCAAGCACCAACCATCCTACTCATAGAGAACAACATCAAATGCATCTCTAGCATCATGAAGACCCGACCGTAAACCTATTTCCATAGGATTGTCAATAAGTTTGCAATCTTCAAAGATGAAACACTGCAATAATCCATCAATGTATTTTGTTTGACACAAAGCTATTCCTCCAACAACTTGCATCAATTGGATGCCCAAAAAATGATGCAAATGCCCCAAATCTGGCATCTCAAAAGAGGCATGTAGATCCGCCTTAAATTCAATAATATGATTCTCATTAGGATGAGTGATTAGTGTGTCATCAACATACACAAAAATGACAATAGGTACATCATCTGCATGCTTAACATATAAGGTGCTCTCAATTGGACTTTTCTCAAAACCATGTGCAATCAAGTAGGCATATATTGTATCACACCAAGCACATCGTGCTTACATCAAACAATATAATGCGTTTCTCAACCTGCACACTTTGTTTCCATACATTTGTGCACAAAACCATGGGGCCAAAATACATACAATTCTTCATGTAAGTCACCACTCAAAAATGCATTTCTAATATCCAATTGATGAACATTCCAACCATGATGAAATATTTGCAAGTGCACAAATGCTGTGTATGGTGGTCATTTGGCAAGTGGGTGCAAAGGTCTCATCAAAATCAATGCATCTCTCTTGAGCATAACCCATTTAGTGTGAATAGCCTCTTTTCCTAGTGGCAATTCACATAAAGAACAAGTACCATTCTTCATAATAACATTAAATTATGATTGCGTAACAACCATCCAATTTTTTAAATTTTGTGTTTCATCAAAAGAAGCAGGCTCACTCTCATTAGAAAGACTAGAGATGGCAATCGCATAGAAATTTGATGCAAACAAAGCACTATGAGAGCATGAATGAGTATGATATGATAGAGGTGCATCTAATTTACTATCTTCCAAAGTCTGTGCTATCCATTTAGGCATATTTTTTCCTCCTCTATGCTAGCCCTCTCATCAACAAGTACATCATGTAAATCTACATCAGAAATGGAATGATTTGGATCATCATGTGGAACTTGTGAAAGCTTAGACTTACCTCATTTGGACAAGCACTTGACTTTCCACCTATAAAAAGAGGCAAGAAAGCGTCATACAAATCTTTAGATCTAATTGAAGTCTCCTTGGCACATGAAAGTAATGGCTGAATTGCATCTTCCACAAAAACATCATCACAACTAACTCAAATTTGTTTAGTCTGTGGATGGTACAGAGAATAGAGTTTGATTTCAATACTATACCCAACAAAAATACATTTTAGTGCTTTATAATGAAATCCTGATTTGTTGATTAGGCACTAAAGCATATGCAAGAGAACCAAAAACACACAAATGAGCAATATATGGCTTGCAACCATGCCAAGCCTTATATGGAGTGATGGTAAGTACATATGTTGCACACATAATTGCCTCAAGCTAGAAGCTATGTGGTAAAGCTTGATTTTTGACCATATGCCCCACCATCTGCATGAGAGACCTATTTTTTCTTTCAACTCCATTTTGTTGAGGTTCATGTGGCATTGTACACTGATGTTTTATCCCACACTCAGTCAGAAATGCATTTAAATCAAAATACATGTATCCAATCCCCTTGATGAGAACAGAGGGCGCCCAATTTAGATGCTGATAGATTTTTGGCCATAAGCAGAATCTCTTTGAAGCACCTAAACACTTGGGAATTTTCTTTCAATGGAGACATGCATGCATGCTCGGAGAAATCTTTGAAGCACCTAAACATCATCCAAAGGTAGCGTACCAAGTTTCACATTCATCAATGGAATGGTACTGGTCAGTATTGAAACTTTAACATGTTCACTATCAAGATTGTAATCTATTCAAGAAGTAGAGCAAGATGAAAGAATGGTTAAGAATCTGTTCAATTTTGATGCATCTGCTGTATTCTTGTCTTACGTCATTCTTGAATATTCCTTTTATGTAATAGAGGAGGAAGATATGTCTGTGCTCCTCTTTTAGTGTGCGAGTGTGTGACTGAGCTCTCTTCCTTATCTCTTTTCTCGTGACATCGTGTCAGAGGCTGTAGAGAGATCGTGGAGAAGGAAGATAGTGAAGAGCACACGAGAAGGCATGGAGACATCGTGCTTCATAAACAACCTCGAATTGCTATGAAATTTGGTGTGAAGGTAGAAGGCCTCAAAATATTTTCGACTGCTTACCCTTAAGGGTCACTTGTTTTGGTCAAATATTCGAGATCTATAATTTCAAGCGATTCCGTGTGTTCTTCATGCACGAAAACTGTGTCTTTCTGAGATCAAAATGTCACATCACAGTGTGATAGTCTTCAAGTCGAGGTATTGTTTCTAGTGTTTTTACGGTGTTGTGAACTCCTCCAAAAATGGCAAATGGTGATGAAATGAGTCAACCTATAAGTGATAAGTTGGACAATAACAACTTTTATCCTTGGAGATTCAAAATGATTAGTTTCTTGATCGGAAAAGGCTACTAAGAGTACACCAAAGGAGAGAATGAAATTTCTCTGTAGTTGTGATAGAGGAATTGGACTGCAGACCACTTAGGGACATATGAAGAATGAAATCAAGGGGCATGAAAGGTAATGTATTAGCTACATATTAGCATACAAGATAGCATGATTGGGCACATACAAGATTGCAAAACACCGAAAGTACAGTTCAGTCACATTGTATGAGACCCATACAAAGGCACAGAAGTCGCAAGTCAAGAACGAGCTACATACACTGGAAAAAGAGAGGATGTTGGTTAGCGACTACACCCTAAAAATCAAAAGCATATGTGAGTCACTTACATCTATTGGCTTCAATCTAGATGATGATGATAAGGTGGAAGCATGCCTTTGTGGTTTAGGAACTGCATATAAGCAGTTCGAAACTTCTATTTAGACCAAGGAAAGCATTCTGAATTTTGATGATCTAGTATCCATGCTGATAATTAAAGAAAAGAATCTTGGTGAGGTCTCAAACTCCCAATGAAAACCTAGTTCTGGGCACCTATTCTATTGTGGTAGACAAAGAGACAAAGGTAGAGGTTTTGGAAGTGGAAGAGGAAATAGTAACCAAGAACAAGGTCAACAAGAGAATCATGTAGGAGGTAGACGATGGTTTTGAGGCAAGGGGAGCCAAAGAGACTGCATAAACTTTCAAAGAGATGATTCATGTAATGATAGTAAAGAATGTTCGAATCATGGTAAACCTGGTCACTTTGAAAGTGATTGCAAGTTGAAGAATCAAAATAACAAAAGGCAACAAAACAACTATGCATCCACAAGTGCAGATGATTGGAAGAAGCTATTAATGGTCCAACATCACAGATGATTGGAAGAAGCTATTAATGTTTCAAAATCGAATGGTATTGTCGAGTATACTGATTCATGTGCCTCAAATCACATGACGAGCCATGCAAAATGGTTTGGTAGTTTGTAGAAATTATTTCTTCCGATACTTGTTGAAACAAGGGATCACACATCACATCTTATAGAGGATATAGGAAACATAGAAATATCTATGGAGGATAGGAAGATAAAAGATCTTAAGGATGTGCTACATGTCTTGAATATAACAAAGAACATGGTTTCTATTTGACAAATGGTTGAACAGGGATTACAAGTAAGCTTCAATGCTGATGGTCTATATGTAGAAGAGTAAAAATAGAATGGAAGGTTGATTGCCAAAGAGAACAAAGTTGGTAGGATGTTCGCCTTGAGTGTGAAAATTACTGAAATTAATGCAGTCATCTTTGCAAAAGGTGCAAGTGTTATTGATGATATAGAGATTTGGCACAAGTGAATTGTACATGCAAATTTATAGAGGCTGAAATTGATGCAATCAAAGGAGCTTCTCAATGGACTACCACATTTCAAGGTTGCACATATGCAAAATGTATGTGAGAAAGGCACATGTAGATGATACAAGGAGAAGTGAGCCAGGATCAAGAAGATCTGGGAGGATGCAAAATTCAGTGCAATGATTGATGTATGAACAACCTCGAATTGCTATGAAATTTGGTGTGAAGGTAGAAGGCCTCAAAATATTTTCGACTGCTAACCCTTAAGGGTCACTTGTTTTGCTCAAATATTTGAGATCTAGAGTTTCAAGCGATTCTGTGTACTGTTCATACACAAAAACGGTGTCTTTTTTAGCTCAAAATGTCACATCACAGTGTGATATTGTTCAAGTAGATGTACTGTTTCTAGTGTTTTTACGGTGTCGTGAACTGCTGCAAGAATGGCAAATGGTGATGAAATGAGTCAACCTATAAGTAATAAGTTGGACAATAACGACTTTTATCCTTGGAGATTCAAAATTTATTGATTTCTTGATTGGAAAAGGCTACTAAGAGTACATCGAAGGAGAGAATGAAATTTCTCTGTAGTTACGATAGAGGAATTGGACTGCAGACCACTTAAGAACATATGAAAAATGGAATCAAGGGGCAGGGAAGGTAATGTATTGGCTACCTATTAGCATACAAGATAGCATGATTGGGCACATATAAGATTCCAAAACACCAAAAGAGGCTTGGTACAATTCGGTCACATTATATGAGACCAATACAAAGGTACAGAAATCGCAAGTCAAGAATAAGCTACATATAATGGAAAAAGAGAGGATGTTGGTTAGCGACTACACCCTAAAAATCAAAAGCATATGTGATTCACTTACATCTATTAGTTTCAATGTAGATGATGATGATGATAAGGTGGAAGTGTGCCTTTGTGGTTTAGGAACTACATATAAGGAGTTTGAAACTTCTATTCCAACTAGGGAAAGCATTCTAAATTCTGATGATTTGGTATCCATGCTGATAATTAAAGAAAAGTATCTTGGTGAGGTCTCAAACTCCCAATGAAAATCTAGTTTTGGAAACATGTTCTACTATGGTAGAGCTAGAGGAAGGTGAAGAGGTAGAGGTTTTGGATGTGGAAGAGGAAATAGTAACCAAGACCAAGGTCAACAAGAGAACCATGTAGGAGGTAGAAGACGGTTTTGAGGCAAGGGGAGCCAAATAAATTGCATAAACTTTCAAAGAAATGATTCACGTAATAACAGTAAAGAATGTTGGAATCGTGGTAAAGCTTGTCACTTTGAACATGATTGCAAGTTGAAGAATCAAAATAACAAAAGGCAACAAAAAAACTATGCATCCACAAGTGTAGATGATTTAAAGAAACTATTAATGGTCCAACATCACATGATGAATACAATGTCTCCTAATGATTGATTCATGTGCCTCAAATCTCATGACCAGCCATGCAGAATGGTTTAGTAGTTTGTAGAAATTATTTGTTCCTGTACTTGTTGAAACAAAGGATCACACATCACATCCTATAGAGCATACAGGAAACATAGCAATATCTATGGAGGATAGGAAGATAAAACATCCTATTAATGTGCTGCATGTTTTGAATATAATAAAGAACATGGTTTCTATTTGACAAATGGTTGTCTTCATAAGGCTTCATTGGTATCATAGCTTAGGCAAGCTTCCATGGTGACCTTAGAGGCTCATCACCTTCCTAAAGGTTTGATGAAGAACTTCATGAGTTCATCATCATCTTCATAGTTGAGTGTCAATTTGTTTATGGGAAAATCCTTCTTTTTCCATCAATTTCTTCACATGGGAAGAGGATACTTCTAATATTGGATTCTAGCAAAAGAGATGTACTTATGCTCATGAAATCTCTCCTATGATGTTTAAATGCCATCTGCCAAAAAGAAGAAATACTCTAGAATTTCTCTCGTGCAATCGATGATGGGAATTGAACCCATTACATCTCATATGAGATGTGGGTGTGCTATCTATCTCACCAAATAGGTCGATTACTTTGTTAATCAGATCTTTTATTCATGAATTCATTCCGTGAAGAACCGTCCTCTTCCTATTCAGAGGTAACAAAGGTGAAATTTATTTTCAACACATGTGGGTAGTAGGTTTTGAGCTCATCACTTCATTGAGGGTGCACATATATACTATCCACTAGCTCCATCTCATCATGTTGTAAACAATTCCTAGCCTGTAAAGAACTGAGGATTTGAAGGACATGGGAATATAGTATTTCATAGAGTAGACACAACTCAATGAGCATGAGCGTGCTGGATATCTAACATGCCACTCAATCTTGTGGCTTGAGATCAAGACCTGGTGCTATGACTTTTTGAAACCTTTTCTTCCATACCCCTTCAAAAGGTGCACGCATAAATTATCACAAAGGCAAGACAATCAAAGATCTCCTCAATTGTTGGATGGGTTTCGAAGCCACCAACTATCCATAGCTAGGAGGGTGGTTTATCCAAGAAGATGGAGCTACTTGTTCATGTCCAACATCCTTTTGCAAGAATACTCACTTTTGCACCACATAGAGGGAAAGAACAAATCATGTAGGAGGGCATTTTGGACCCCTTTCAAAATCTCACTTTGGAGAGCATCCAAAGTAGGCATTTCAAACATGTTTCCAGTCGATGACAACCTAACAACTAGTCAACTTTGGGTGCATGATGCTCTTTGGTCGAGTGTGTAATTTTGATGATTTCAACTTTTTGGAAAGCTCATTTCACAAGCTTTCCAATCATACAAAGATCATTGGAATCTAAGGACATTTATTATGTCTATATAGAGAATTTGTTCTCAGCATCCATCTTTTAGGCTTGTAAATGTAAGGAATTCCTACTTAGTTTTGTAATTTTATACATGTAGCACATGATGTCAATTAGGTAATTTGGTAAATGTATATTTGGCACATGTAGCTGCCTAAGGGACATTATATATGCACATCATTCGTGCTCTTATAACCATTCATTATGCCCCAATGTTGAGGGGAAACACTATATATGTCTTGTACGAGAGAAAGAGGACAAGTAAAGCAGATGCAAGTGCATCTCCATGCATGACGGACCATAAGAGATGGAAAGCTCGATGCAAAGCATATCCTGCAACATTAAAGAGCCACTAGATCATTGGATCATCATAGGGAAGATCCCTTTACTCTTCCTTTCTTGTTTTCTCTTATTTCGATTGCATGATGCATAGTTTAGGGCATATGCATCGTTGTGAAGATGAATCATCGACATCTTTAAATTATCTTTATTTAGGCATTCATGAAAGCTTATACATCTTTTTTTAAGGAAAAGAAGGAACAACATGCATATCCAGTTCCATGCATCTTGCAACATTATCCATGATATGCTAATTTAAGGAAAAAGAAGAAGTAGCATACACACTTGTTAAGTAGAGGGATACTATTTGATATTAAAAAAAAAGAATTAATTTTATATGATGGGATGTCATTCTATTCATTTTCAATTGAGAGAATGTTAATTAACTTTAATTAGAGTCTCATGGATTACTTTATGTAGAATAAGGGGCACATATGATAGGAGTCCAAAAGAGTGAGTAAGTTAACTCTATAGTTAGTGAAGGTAAGGAACCTTCAAAGAGAGTCTCTTAGTACTAGAAACTATGGGGCTTTGAGGGAGATGCCCACATGGGGTCATATTTTGAATTCATAAAAGGCAATGTAATCACTTTCCACTAGGAATAGTTTTTTATTCGATGGCATATCCTATATGGATACCACTTATGAAAGTTGGCATCATGCATGATTATCAGAAGGAGCATTTGTACATGCTCACATGACTCACCTAGGTCTTGACCTTAGCTCAGTTATGAGAAATGGATTCTACTCAGATAGGAAGTTAGTTAGGATGCCATATACTAAGGGAATCCAATAAGTACCTACATTGGTACTTAAAGGACTAGCTCGCCTTGGTAGGATGTTGATCTTTGTATCATAACTAAGCTAGTCTAGTTATATTATATGGGATTCATGTGAATCTACCAAATATGATATTTAAGATTTCCATCTCTATGATGGAAACTCAGTATATAACATGTTTAATGATTTTATGCTTCGTCATGTATATACATAGAAAAGGAAACTTGATTAGTAATTGGATCCCTACACATAATCCTTATGGATTTAGACTATAGGATTGCTAAGGGGAAGGAGATCTACCTTCACTTTTAGGAATGTGCACAAGAAATCTTATAGGTTTCAAGAAGTTTCATATAGAATTATGGGAGATATATTTATGATCTATTGGCTATCTATTAGCATACAAAATAGCATGATTGGGCACATACACGATGCCAAAACTCCAAAAGAGGCTTGGAACAGTTTGGTCACATTGTATGAAACCAATATAAAGACATAGAAATTCCAACTCAAGGATGAGCTCCATACATTGGAGAAAAAGGACATGTCAGTAAGTGACTACACCGTGAAAATCAAAAGCAGATGTGAGTCACTTGCATCTATTGGCACGAATCTAGATGATGATGATAAGGTGGAAGTGTGCCTTTGTGGTTCATGAGCTGCATATGAGCAATTCAAAACTTCTATTCAGACCAAGGAAAACATTTCAAATTTCACTGATCTGGTGTCCATGTTGATTATTGAAGAAAAGAATCTTAGTGAGGACTCAAACTCCCAAGAAAAACCTAGTTCTAAGGAGGTATTCTACTCTAGTAGAGGAAGAGGTAGAGGCTTCCAAAGTAGAAGAGGGCACAATAACCAAGACCAAGGTCAACAACAGAATCATGCAAGAGGTAGAGGATACTTTTGAGGCAGGGGGAGCCAAAGAGGTCATAGAAATTTCCAAAGAAATGATTGAGGTAATGGAAATAAAGGATGCTAGAATTGTGGTAAACCTAGTCACTTTGAACATGATTGCAAGTTGAAGAATCAAAATAACAGAAGGCAGCAAAGCAACTATGCATCCGAAACAATGCAAATGATTTTGAGAAGTTGTTCATGGTCAACATCATATGATGAATATGATGTTTGTTGATGTTTTGAAATTCAATGGTAATGTCTGGTATGTTGATTCAAGTTCTTCAAATCACATGACCATTCATGCGGAATGTTTGTACTTTGCAAAAAATTGCCAGTTCCTACATATGTTGAAATAGTCAATGAAACCACATCCTATCGAATATACAAGAAACATAGCACTGTCTATGGAGGACGGGAAGGTAAAATATCTTGCTAATGTGTTGCATGTTCCAAATATAACAAAAAATCTGGTTTTTGTTGGACAAATGGTTGAATAGGGATTACAAGTCAAGGTCAATGTTGATGGGTTACATTTAGAAGAGTACAAATAAGATGGAAGATTGATTGCCAAAGGAGACAAAGTGGGTAGGATGCTCACTTTAAATGTGAAAATTCTTGAAATGAATGTAGCCATGTTTGCAGAAGGTGCATGAGTTATTGTTGATATAGAGATCTTGCACAAAAGATTCGGACATGCAAATTTGCAAAGGCTAAAATTGATGTAGTCAAAGGAGCTTGTCACTGGACTACCAAATTTCAAGGTTGTCGAGATGCAAAAGGTATGTGCAACATGTCAATTTGGTAAACAATCAAGAGCATCATTTCCACATGATAAGCATGTTAGTGAGAACGTGCTAGAAATAGTACATACAAATGTTTGGGGTCCTGCAAAGACCACATCTATGGGTGGTTGCAAGTTTTATGTTACTTTCGTTGATGACCACATATGAAAAGTATGGGTATATTCATGAAATAGAAGAGTGAGGTGTTCATTGACTTCCATAATTTGAAGTATATGATGGAAAAGCAGATATGAAAGTATGTTTAGACATTAAGATTCGGTGGAGGAGGTGAATACATTTCAAATGAGTTCAATAGCTTTCTAAAAAGTCATGGAATTCGACATGTTTCATGGAGCTAGAAACCACAACAGAATGGTGTTGTTGAATGCAAAAATAGACATATTGCAGAAATGGCAAGAGCCTTGATGAGTGATAAGGATATGCCTCATTGTTATTGGGCATAAGCTATGCACACTTCTGTATACATCATGAATAGAACTCTCACTGCTGTTGTACATCAAGTTACACATGAAGAGAAGTTTATAGGTAAAAAGTCAAACTTATCACATATGAAAGTATTTGGTTGTATTGCATGTGTACATGTTCAAGATGAATTAAGGATGAAGCTTGATCCAAAAGTAGAAAAATGTATCTTCATTGGGGACTCCCTTGAGCAAAACGGATATAAATTTTATAACCCACTCACACGAAAGATGAAGGTACGAAGAGATGTGGTGTTTGATGAAATGTCAAGCTTCTATGCAGATGCCAAAGAAGGACTTAATCTTGACTCAAATGACCAAGGAAATGTTGAAAAATCAAGTGCAGAATCTCAAGACTTAATGGGACCTAATGCATCACCAAGCAATAATTCCAACTCGAATCCATGGAGTGGAAGATTGTGTGGAAGTTTCAGTGCAAAAAATTAATCAACTACATCTGAGAAAGGTAAAGGAAAGCTTTCTGCTGGAAGTAAAACTTTTACATGTTTCAAAGATATCGATGGAGATTCAAGCGGTTTTGAAAAGAGCCTTTGGCCTCTGTGAAGACTCTAGGAGAAATAAAGGTACATACAGACGATACACAGAGAAATGACCCAGGTTGGGATGTGGAATTTAGTGCAATGATTGACGTACGATAGTTACATGGCTCGCCATTGTGCTTGCATGAAAAAGGTAATACAAGATGTTGAATCTTGTTGTTTTGAAGATGCAAATTGGGAGAAAGCTATGGATGAGGAGATGGTTGCACTTTATGGCAATAAAACATAGAAGCTAGTTCCATTGGCACAAGGAAAGAAACCCATAGGCTCCATGTGGGTTTATGAGAAGTGCACAATGTTGATGGTAGCATAAGCAGGTATAAAACACGATTGGTAGCTAAAGGTTATTTGCAAAGATATGGCATTGATTATGAGGAAACATTCATCCATTGTAGCTAAAATTTCTAGTGTCAGGGAAATTGTTGCATTAGCTGCAACAAAAGGATGTACTTTGCATTATATGGATGTGAAGAATGCTTTCTTACATGGTGAGTTACAAGAAGAAGTATGCATGGACCAACTACAAGGATCTGACGATTCAAAGCACCCAGAATATGTTGCAAGTTGCAAAAGGCTTTGTATGGGCTTAAACAAGCCCCTCGTGCTTGGCATGCAAGGATTGTTGATTGCTTAACCACCATTGGATTTTCTATGTGTGATGTAGATCATTTGTTATATGCAAGGAAGAGTGATGATGACATCATGATTATGGCTATTTATGTTGATGACTTGTTTGTAGTAGGTGATAATGAAGAAAGCACTAAAGAGGTAAAAGAACTTCTTATGCAAGAATTTGACATGAAAGATCTTGGTGTGTTGCGCTGTTTCTTGGGCATTGATTTTATACAGACATTATGCCTTGAGTATGTTGTAAAAGTATGGTATGGATGATTGTAAGACAATCTCTGTGCCATTAGATCAGAATTTGAAGTTGGATACTACATCAGCTGAAGCATTAGAAAATGTTACTATGTACAAGAAAATTGTGGGAAGTTTGAGATATCTCACAATTACAAGGATAGATCTAAGCGACACGATTGGACTTGAAAGTCACTTTATGTAGTGAAGTATTTCTTTGATGATGCATGATGATAGACTCCTTCTTGAGAGCTTTGCAATGATATCCTTATTGTACAAACCTAAACTCTGGTGTTGCACATAGTACTCCGGACACAGTGTGCATAATACACAAAAAACACATAGTACACAGACATGAACATAGGTTTCATAGGTCATACAAGTGCAGTTGAAGATCAAGTCTAGAACATATACAAAAGTTTTTAGCAACTATTTGGTCTTTCACATGGACACTAATGATAACAATCTCCCACTAAAGGCCAATATGGCCAAAGTGACTATGGGAGAAAAATAAAGAATGATAAAGAATACCTGAGTGTAAGTGTACAAACTATACCTCCCACTTGATGGGCATGTTACACAGTATACAAGTAGCTGTGTAAGATCATGAATCAAGAAGTGACAATAGTGTCAAAAGCTATCCTACAATAGAGTATGAACCTTCTCAAGAATAATGCGCTCAGTGGCTAAGCAGTCTCTAATGAAGTGATGCCACACCTCAATGTGCTTGGTCTTCGCATGATAGAGTATGAACCTACAATAGAATATTCATCTACAACATTATTTAGAGTATGAACCTTCTCAAGAATAATGCGCTCAGTGGCTAAGCAGTCTCTAATGAAGTGATGCCACACCTCAATGTGCTTGGTCTTTGCATGATAGAGTATGAAACTACAATAGAATATTCATCTACAACATTATTTAGAGTATGATCCTTCTCAAGAATAATGTGCTCAGTGGCTAAGCAGTCTCTAATGAAGTGATGCCACACCTCAATGTGCTTGGTCTTTGCATGATAGATCGGATTCTTAGCCAATGCAATGACAGTTTGACTATCACTGAGCAAATGAGGTACATGTTGAGGTAAACCCATATCCCAAGAAAGATGAGAAAGCCACAATGTTTCCTTAAATGCCTCACTTGTTGCAACATACTCTGCTTTTGTGGTGCAAAAAATTGTACATTCTTGAAGATGAGATCTCTAAGAGATAGCACATCTAGCAAAATGAAAAATGGACCTACACAACCAGCATAGTCAGAACCTCTGTAACCAATAATGGGTGCTTTCCCTCTACCTAAGCATAGTCAAATATCTCAAAATCATCTTGATCGCTTCCCAATGCTTCTTGCCATGATTATACATATATCTGCTCACAACTCCCATTGCAAATGCAACGTCTGGTCTCGTAGCTACCATAGCATACACAAGACTACTTATAATAGAATGGTCATGAATTCCCTTTCCTCATCTGATTTATAGCAACTATCCTTGCTCAATTTCACATATGTGGTTAAAGGTGTACTCAATGCCTTTCCACTCTACATATTGAACATGTGAACTACTTTGGATATGTACTCACTTTTAGACAATTGTATGCATCTTTTTATCCTATTACGAGTAATGTGCATGCCAAGAATGTGTTTGCATCCCCCAAATCCTTCATAAAAAATGTTTGAATCAACTTCTTTTTGAGAATTGACAAGTCATAAGAGCACTTCCCAACAATCAACATATCATCGACATAAATTATCAAGCATATCAAGCTTCCATTTGAGCATCTCTTTGTGTAGAGAAAATGATCGTCATTGCTTCGAGAATAGCGTTGAGACTTCATAAAAGCATCAAAACTTTGGTACCATTGTCTAGGAGACTGTTTAAGTGCATATAAGCTGTTCTTTAGATTACAAACTAGACTTTCTTTGCTAGGAACTACATAACCCTCTGGTTGTTCCATATACATCTCATCTGTAAGATCTTCATGCAAGAAAGAAATTTTCACATCCATTTGGACTAGCTCTAAGTGCTTCATTGCAACAAATCCAAGAAAAATTCAAAGGGTAGTTATCTTAATCACTAGAGAGAACATTTCCTCAAAATCAACACCATGTTGTTGCCTAAAACCCTTTGCAACAATTCATGCTTTATACTTTGGAGAAGCACTATCTGATGTGAATTTCAACTTATATACCCATTTACATGGTAAAGCCTTCTTGCCCTTTGGGAAAGACACTAAATCCGAAGTACAATCCTTGTGAATAGGATCCAACTCACTCTTCATGGCACACTCCCACTTGACATGATCCTTTGTCTGCATGGCCTCTCTGTAGCAAGAAGGCTCACCAATGTTTCTTAGCATAAAAAAATCCAAACTTGGAACATATCTATCAGGTGGATGTGAGAGACGTGTAGAGCAACTCAATGGTTGCTGAAAAGGAACATTTGAAGACTAATCTGATCACACATCCCTATATGAAGCATTTTTATGCATGCTAACTGGAGGACTAGCATCTTGAAACACCACTCTTCTAACTTCAACCTCCTCAATGGCTCTTTATGCATGTTAGACTCATTGAAAATGACATCACTACTTTTGATCACTGATTGTGTTTCAAGGTCCCATAGGTGATATCCAAATTGTCGTTCTCGACCATATCCAAGAAATATGCATTTCTTTGACTTATGATCCAGCTTTTGTCTAACATTCTTGGGTATATGAACATATGTTTCACACCCAAAAACTCAAAAGATGATCATAATATGGTGGCTTCCCTGTCCATAACTCTTGTGCCACTTTTAGACCTTTGGTAGTACTAGGTGAAAGGTTCATCACGTGTACTGCAGTCAATATTGCTTCTACCCAAAAGCCTTTGTGAAAGGTTTGCATGATGCAATATAGAAACTACTCTATCTCCTCTATCTTGAGTAGTTCTGTTCATCCTTTTAGCTACACCATTCTGTACTAGGGTATGTGTTATCAAGATCTTAACTCACACACATACAAAGGTTATGAATGCGGAAAATACATAGAGAAATGCAATATTGGGTAAATCTCCTCCCATGCACTCTGTTTTGACAGCCCATAGAGTGCATGTATTTATAGGATTTTCGATTATGTGGAAAATAGTGGTTACATGAGAGCGGCTTCAAAAAGCATGCGTGGAAGTAAAAGTTGGTTTCTTTTGTAGAGAGACTTTTCTTTTAATTACAGAAATCATGGTCTATAACACTCCATAGCCTAACCACTAATTTTACTAACTATTTCTAAAAATCAAACCCTCTACATGGGTTTATTTACAAACTATATAAAAAATAAATCCAATTATTGATGTTTGTCCTTCCACTCCTTTCATGCTCCTCATGACCCTTCAGCTGCTATATCAAAAACACTAAAACACATTAATACATTAATAAATTAACTTTCCAACAATTCCTTGTTCAACACGTTCCATAATTCATAACATGCCCCTCAATTGAAAAAGCAACTGAACTTAGTTGAGAAAAGCATAACAAAGATGGATGGCCAGTCACATGTTTCATCACTAAAGAAAAATAAGCATGTTCCATGTAAAAACACATGCATGGAAATGTCCATGGAGGAGTTACATTAATGTATATGTGTATGATATGTAGAAATTAAGTGATCATAATGGGGTCTTAATTGTGTTTTATGTATCCCCATTATGATCACTTAATTTTTGCATTGACATTCTTCAATAGAGTGATTTTTGTACTTAAATAATGATATTGATGCTAAGTACCTGTGCATGTGGTAATGACATCATGATCAATTATTTTCTTAGGAACTAAGATTTCATATTGTTCTTCAATTAAAGTAGTTTCACCAAGAAGTGGAGTGAGTGGTAAAGTTCCTTTAAATGGTTTAAGTAACTAATATTAATTATCATTAATTTTTTGTATAATGCAAAATAGTCCATAATAGAGGGGTTCAAGTTTAATTTTAGGATGCAACAAAATATTTTTCAGACATCTTTTAATAATACGTAACCATACAAGATCATTTTTCTTGAATTCCTTGGCTAATTGTTTTTTATTGATATTATGTGTATATTGTTTCTGACTTTCCTAACGTGCCCTTGAGCACTATGAACTATACAAATGTGGTCCTGAGCAATAGAATCAACCATTAGAATATCGGTTTGGGTGAGTGACATGGGAGTGGGAAGCTTTTTACCATAAATAATTTCAAAAGGTGCACGACCTGTAGTGGTGTGTGTGGTCTTATTGTAAGCAAATTGAAGTGATGGAAACTTTTTATCCCAATTAGTGGGACTATCAAATGAATAACAATGCAATAAATCAAGAATGGTACTATTTGTAGCCTCACTTTTTCCATTACTTTTAGGATGAAATGCAGAGCTAAAATCTATTTTAGAACCAAAATGTTGAAATAAAGCAACCCAAAAATGATTGTAGAAACGAACATCATGATTAGATAACATTAGGAAATCCATGATGTGGGAAAATGCATTTGATGAATAATTTTGTAGCCTGTGGTGTAGACAAAGTTTGTCTACATGGAATGAAATATGAATATTTACTAAAACTATCAACTATTTTCCAAATCATATCGTTATGTGATGAAGTGATAGGAAGACCTGTGATAAAATTGTGAAGAGAGATGGTGGATGCAATCCGAAGATGAGTTGGTGCTGCTACAACCGGCTTCACACCAGCCAATTGAGACTTCAGAGTTGATTAATAGACCCTTTGAGCTTCCTAAATCCACCAAAATATCATCCAAGTACTTTGGAACATGTATCTCAAAAGTTTCACTCAAGAGAGACTAGCTGCAAGATGACTATCTTCCAAAACTTGCTATTTTTGTACATACACCTGCTAGAACAAATGAACAATGCTCTCAACTTGGTACGAATTAGATAAATTGCTTTTGGGCATAGCAAATAGACTTAGCAATCTTGCTAATACAAGTTAAAACACTTCAAATGATCAACTGAACTTTTAACAAAATCTAGAACATGCCCTCCATTCTCCGGGCTCTACAAAGATAGACTAGTGAGTAGTAAAATGGAGATTTATCCCAGACTACAAATTCAATGAGCATGAAATTTTATATAGGAAACTAGACTTTGAGCGCTATCCAACCTACATTAAAACACTGAAAAAGGATGAGTATAGCTTGAGTTATGAGCTTCTGAAGTTACTACTCTGAGTGAGTATAGCAGATAACAAAACAGAGAAGTAGAGAATGATGAATGTATAAATTCACATATGATTACAACCACGTTGGCAATGAATATTTGCACAATGGGAGTAGAATGATAGAGCTATGGAGCAAGCTCTTCAATCTCTACAAAATGACATGAAGTGGTCACGTACAAGGCTTGCTATTCGCCTCTTCCTTCTTGCTCTTTTTATAGCTACTCTTGGAGGGAGTTTTGAATTCGAATTCGAATGGCTCCACCTAAAAGTGATCCCCAAAGTTAGGAATTATTCCCTCAGCTCACTAATTCATGGTTTTAGGTAGTTAAAGCCACTCGTTTTCTTTTTACATCATGCATGAGGTAAGCCATTCTTTTCCTTTTTCTTTTTCACAATTACAAGAGATAAAATGTACTCTTTTACAACAGGTGTTCACATGACTACACATGTGACTTACAAATGATCATAATATCAAGCATATAAAGCATGTAGGCTTGGGTAAAATTCACCAACAGCTCCCCCTCAAGCTTAACATGCTTGGCCTCCAAATATATCTTCAATTGTCCTTGATTTCCTGCAAGCCAATCATCAACTTGAATCTACTTAACTTTGTACCATCAAGAGCTTTAGTCAACATGTCTGCACATTGCATATCTGTAGAGACATAGGATAGTTTAATATCCTTGCTCATTAGCTTGTCCCTTACATAATGGTAGTGGACTTCAATATGCTTGGTTCTAGCATGGTATACCGGATTAGCTGCAAGATGTAGTGAGCTTGTGTTGTCACAAAAAATGTGAGGTGTTGAAGAATGAAGTCCAAGATCTGTGTACAAAGACTTTAACCACATAATTTCTTGAGTTGCATTAGCCAAATCTCTATATTCGGCTTCAATAGAAGATAATGCCATAGTTGGTTGCTTCTTGGATGACCAAGAAATGATTTTTGAACCTGTAAATGATACATACCTAGATGTGCTTCTTCTATCATCTCTAGATCCAACCCAATCCGTGTCTGAGTAGAGTTTTAGCTCAATATCTGAAGTAAATGAATAAAACAAACCTTCATTCATGGTCCCCTTTAGGTACTTGAGGACTCTCTTGGCTGCTTCCATATGTGTTCTTCTTGCCTTACACATAAACTGACTCAATATGCTAACACTATAGCATATATCCACCCTTGTGAGTGTTGCATAGTTCAAACTTCCAACCAAGCTTTGATAGCTTGTGATGTCTTCAATTGGCTCTCCTTCATAAGTACTAAGCTTATGATTTTGCTCCATAGGTGTACCTGCACACTTGGTATTTTCCATCTTGAACTTGACGAGCATGTCATGCACATACTTCCTTTGTGTTATGTATATAACTGAATCTGTGTATATCAACTCCAATCCAAGAAAATAAGTGAGTGGTCCGAGGTCACTTATTTTGAACTCCTCCTTCATTTGAGTCTTTACCTGTTTGATTCCTTCAAGATCATTGCCTGTGATAATAATATCATCAACATACACACATAAATAGATCACTTCAGATCCATTCCTCTTTATGAACAAAGAGGTATCCGCCTTGCTAGCTTTGAATCCTTGGTCCTGCAAATAAGTCACCAATTTGAAATTCCAAGCTCTTCGAGCTTGCTTCAATCCATACAAGGCTTTCTTTAATTTGCATACATAGCTGGGATGATGTACATCCTCATATCTAGGAGGTTGTGCCATATACACTTCCTCAGAAATCCATCCATTCAAGAAAGCATTCTTTACATCAAGTTGATAGAGCTTCCAATTTCTAGATGCAGCAAGACTAATGAGAACCCTAATTGTAGGGATTTTTGCAACAGGAGAGAAAGTCTCCTCATAATCAATACCATGGGTTTGAGCACACCCTTTAGCAACTAACCTTGCTTTGTGTCTATTTATACTTCCATCTGGATTCCTCTTGATTTTGTATATCCATTGAGATCCAATTACCTTCATAGATGGCTTGTTAGGTACAAGCTCCCAAGTGTCATTTTCCTTCAAGGCTTCCATTTCTTCATCCATTGCATCTCTCCAAGCTTTCTTGCTTTGTGCTTCTTCGAATGTGGTAGGTTCTTCATTGGTTGAATCCTTTGCAATGTAGATTGAGTGCTTGCTGACCAAAGAAGTATCATAACCAAACCTCTCTAATTTCTTCTTCTCCCTTGAAGACCTTCTAAGTGGTTGATGTGAGCTCAAGGGTCCATATGTAGCATCCTACATCTTTGCTTTACCTTTGCTCTTCCATAGATTTAGTCTTTCCAAGTCTTCTAGGTCAATCTCCGAATCACTTTCTTCCATTTGCTTTGGCTCCTTTGGTGGAGTGATGGAAAATCTTCATCCAAGTCATAAGGAAGCTTCACTTTCCTGTCATCATCAAACCATGATTTGTTCTCATAAAAAATTACATCTCTACTCACAGAAATACCTTTATTGGTTGGATTGTACAATCTATATCCTTCTTGGTTTTGATCATAACCAATAAATATGCACTTCTTCACCTTGGGATCTAATTTCCCTCTTACTTATAGTTATTGTAGTCTCTTCTTCCTTTATGGCCACTTTGATTGTTGTTGTTGTAATTGTTGTTGTCGTAGCTGTTGTTGTAGCCTCCATTGTATCTACCTCTATTTGATCCATAGCCACCTCTATTGAATCCTCTTCCTCTTGAGTTCCTCACGTTCCTGAAACATTTTTCAATAGTATGATTAGATAAGCCACATGTAATGCAAGGTTGAGATGATTGGAATCTCACCTTGCCTTGCTTTCCACCTCTGCCCCTTCCTCTAGCTCTTCCTCAACCTGCAAAGTTTTCTTGGAAAGAGCTACCTTCATCTTCATTCTTCCTATTCTTTGACTTGTCCTTGACCTTAGCTTTATCACTATATAAGGTAGAAGTTTGATTACCTCTTGAGGACTCACCACCTTTGCTAATCTTTGCTTCATGAGTGAAGAGTTGGCCCATGATTGTGTTGAGGTCGGGTACATGCATATCCATGTATAAATCCATGGCTGTTGTGAATGACTCCCACTTGTCGTCTGCTTTGATTCCATTTATGATTTCTCTAATGATTTGCTCCTCTTCAGTTACCTCTCCAATGCTTCCAAGTTGGTCGGAAATCTCCTTCATCTTTGTGACATAATCAATCACACTTTGCTTCGGGCTTTTCTGCATTGTTGTGAACTCCATCCACAATTGGTTCTTCCTTGCTCGAGTGTTGGAAGAGAAGAAAGAAGCAAGTGCATTCCAGTTCTCTCTTCATCCCTTGACATGAGGCAAAAGAAAATCAGAGATTGAGTTTAGAATATAGGACCTTGCAAGTCCACCCTTTGAACACCAATTTGAAAGTCCTTCCACTTCTTCATGTGATGGTTGCCCTTTGTTCCTCATGGTTGACATTGCTTCATCTCCAGAAATGAATCCACATAGATTCCTCCCTTGAAGGTAAGCCTCCATCCTTAGAGACCATGCTGGGTAGTTGTTTTGATCCAATTTGTCAATTGTTGATGGAAATCCATCTCCCATGTTGCTTGACTATGCTCTGATACCACTGTGAAGAGAGATGGTGGATGCAATCCGAAGATGAGTTAGTGCTCGTACAATTGGCTTCACACCAGCCAATTGAGACTTTAGAGATGATTAGTAGACCCTTTGAGCTTCCTAAATCCACCAAAATATCAGCCAAGTGCTTTGGAACATGTATCTGAAAAGTTTCACTCAAGAGAGACTAGTTGCAAGATGACGAGCTTCCAAAACTTGCTATTTTTGTACATACACCTGTTGGAACAAATGAACAATGCTCTTAACCTGGTAGGAATTAGATAAATTGCTTTTGGGCATAGAAAATAGACTAAGCAAGCTTGCTAATAAAAGTCAAAACACTTCAAATGATCAACTGAGGACTGAGAAAAACTCTTAACAAAAGTTGGAACATGCCCGCCATTCCCGAGGCTCTATAGAGATAGTCTAGTGAGCAGTAAAATGGATATTTCTCCCATAGTACAACCTCAATGACCATGCAATTTTATGTCAGGAAACAAGACTTTGAGAGCTATCCACCCCATGTTAAAACACTGAAAATGGATGCGTATAGCTTGAGTTATGAGCTTCTGAAGTTACTGCTCTGAATGAGTATAGCAGAGAACAAAATAGAGAAGTAGAGAATGATGAATGTATAAATTCACATATGATTACAAGCACATTGGCAATGAATATTTGCACAATGGGAGTAGAATGATAGAGATATGAAGTAAGCTCTTCAATCCCTACAAAATTACATGAAGTAGTCACGTACAAGGCTTGCTATTCGCCTCTTCCTTCTTGCTCTTTTTATAGCTACTCTTGGAGGGAGTTTTGAATTCGAATTTGAATGGCTCCACCTAAAAGTGATCTCCAAAGTTAGGAATTATTCCCTCAGCTCACTAATTTGTGGTTTTAGGTAGTTAGAGCCACGAGTTTGCTTTTTACATCATGGATGAGGTAAGCCATTCTTTTTCTTTTTCTTTTTCACAATTACAAAAAGATAAAATGTACTCTTTTACAAGAGGTGTTCACATGACTACACATGTGACTTACAAATGATCATAATATCAAGCATATAAAGCATGTAGGCTTGGGTAAAATTCAACAACAGCTCCCCTCAAGCCTAACATGCTTGGCCTCCAAATATATCTTCAATTGTCCTTGATTTCCTGCAAGCCAATCATCAACTTGAATCTACTTAACTTTGTACCATCAAGAGCTTTAGTCAACATATTTGCACATTGCATATCTGTAGAGACACAGGATAGTTGAATATCCTTTCTCATTAGATTCTCCCTTACATAATGGTAGTGGGGTTCAATATGCTTGGTTCTATCATGGTATACCTGATTAGCTACAAGATGTAGTGAGCTTGTGTTGTCACCAAAAATGTGAGGTGTTGAAGAATGAAGTCCAATATCTATGTACAAAGACTTAACCACATGATTTCTTGAGTGCATTAGCCAAACCTCTATATTCGGCTTTAGTAGAAGATAATGCCATAGTTGGTTGCTTCTTAGATGACCAAGAAATGATTTTTGAACTTTCGAATGATACATACCCAGATGTGCTTCTTCTATCATCTCTAGATCCAGCCCAATCCACATCTGAGTAGACTTTTAGCTCAATATCTGAAGTAAATGAATAATACAAACCTTCATTCATGGTCCCCTTTAGGTACTTGAGGACTCTCTTGGTCGTTTCCATGTGTGGTCTTCTTGGCTTATGCATAAACTGACTTAATATGCTAACACTATAGCAAATATCCACCCTTGTGAGTGTTGCATAGTTCAAACTTCCAACCAAGCTTTGATAGCTTGTGATGTCTTCAATTGGCTCTCTTTCATAAGCACTAAGCTTATGATTTTGCTCCATAGGTGTACCTGCACACTTTGTATTTTCCATCTTGAACTTGATGAGCATGTCATGCACATACTTCCTTTGTGTTATGTATATACCTGAATCTGTGTAGATCAACTCCAATCGAAGAAAATAAGTGAGTGTTCTGAGTTCTCTTATTTTGAACTCCTCCTTCATTTGAGTCTTTTCATGTTTGATCCCTTCAAGATCATTGCCTGTGATAATAACATCATCAACATACACACATAAATAGATCACTTCATATCAATTCCTCTTTATGAACAAAGAGGTGTCTGCCTTGCTAGCTTTGAATCCTTGGTCCTGCAAATAAGTCACCAATCTGAAATTCTAAGCTCTTGGAGCTTGCTTCAATCCATACAAGGCTTTCTTTAATTTGCATACATAGTTGGGATGATGTACATCCTCATATCCAGGAGGTTGTTCCATATACACTTCCTCAAACATCCATCCATTCAAGAAAGCATTCTTTACATCAAGTTGATAGAGCTTCCAATTTCTAGATGCAACAAGACTAATGAGAACCCTAATTGTAGGCATTTTTGCAACATGAGAGAAAGTCTCCTCATAATCAATACCATGGATTTGAGCAAACCCTTTAGCAATTAACCTTGCTTTGTGTCTATTTATATTTCCATCTGGATTCCTCTTGATTTTGTATAATCATCGAGATCCAATTACCTTCATAGATGGCTTGTTAGGTACAAGCTCCCAAGTGTCATTTTCCTTTAAGGCTTCCATTTCTTCATCCATTACATCTCTCCAAGCTTTCTTGCTTTGTGCTTCTTCGAATGTGGTAGGTTCTTCATTGGTTGAATCCTTTGCAATGTAGATTGAGTGCTTGGTGACCAAAGAAGTATCATAACCAAACCTCTCTAGTTTCTTCTTCTCCCTTGAGGACCTTATAAGTGGTTGATGTGAGCTCTCGGGTCCATATGTAGCATCCTACATCTTTGCTTTACCTTTGTTCTTCCATAGCTTTAGTCTTTCCAAGTCTTCTAGGTCAATCTCTGAATCACTTTCTTCCATTTGCTTTGGCTCCTTTGGTTGAAGTGATGGAAAATCTTCATCCAAGTCATAAGGCAGCTTCACTTTCTTGTCATCATCAAACCATGATTTGTTCTCATAAAAAATTACATCTCTACTCACAAAAAATCCTTTATTGGTTGGATTGTACAATCTATATCCTTTTTGGTTTTGATCATAAGCAATAAATATGCACTCCTCTACCTTGGGATCCAATTTCCCTCTTACTTGAGAAGGAATGTGAGCATAGGCTAAGCATCCAAAAATTTTACAATGCTCTAGACTAGGTCTTCTTCCATTCCATACTTCATATGGAGTGGTTCCATCTATTGACTTAGATGGAAGTCTATTTATGAGATATGTGGCTGTAGACACAACCTCTACCCATAGGTAGTTTGGCAATCCCTTTTCATTGAGCATGGACCTTGCAGCTTCAACAATAGCTCTGTTTCTCCTCTCTCCTACACCATTGAGTTTGGGTGTATACCTTGTAGTGACTTCCCTTTTAATGCCTCTTTCATGCAAGAAGGCATCAAATTCAGAAGAGAAGTATTCTCCTCCACCATCTGATCTGAGTCTTTTCAAAGTCCTACCTGTTTGATTTTCAACAAGAGCAATATACTTCTTAAAGCAATTAAACACTTCATCCTTGTGCTTCATGAAAACAGAATGGTCCACCTGCTACAATCATCTATGAAAGACACATAATATCTTGAGCCTGATATAGATGGCTCCTTACTTGGACCCCACACATCCGTGTGCACTAGATCCAAAGAATTTTGATACACATATCCCTTCTTATTGAAATTTTGTCTATGAGCCTTGCCGAGTTGACAAGCTTCACAATTATAAATCATGTGTTGCCTTGTGATATTAGGCAAACCAAGTACACTTTGGTCCCTGCAAATTTGTTTAAGTGTCCTCTCACCAATGTGAGCAAGCCTCTTGTGCCATATCTCTAACTCTGTGATAGTTTGAGATCCATAGCTAAACAAAGCTATGTTCTTTGTATCTTCCACTTCAAAAAGTGAAAATCCTTCCTGTCTTTTCTCCTTTGGAAATCCTTCTAAAGCCTTGCCTTGGGTCTTCAACATATGCTCCAAATCAGTTGAATCTAACCTGCAATACTTTTTTCAACAATTTGTCCAACCCTTATTAAGTTTTTGGTAATTGTAGGGACATACAAGACTTTGCTTAAGAGGTTCATATTCCCACCTTACCTATCTTCTCCACTGAGTGCTTTGTGTCATCTCCTGTCTGTAATTCATGCTTGTTATGAGGATCTTCCAAATCAGAAAGTAAAGCCCCATTTCCTGCTACATGGTTTGAGCATCCCAAATTGATGTAAAATAAGTGATCATCATCCTTACCCTTCTTCACTGATAGATTCATGATCAATAATGAATCTTCTTGACTTTGGTCCTCTGCATAGTTATTGTAGTATCTTCTTCCTCTATGACCACTTTGATAGTTGTTGTTGTTGTAATTGGTGTTGTAGTAGTTGTTGTTGTAGCCTTCATTGTATCTGCCTCTATTTGATCCATAGACACCTCTATTGAATACTCTTCCTCTTGAGTTCCTTGGGTTCTTGAAACATTCTTCAGTAGTATGATTAGATAAGCCACATATATTGCAAGGTTGAGATGATTGGAATCTCCAACTACCTTGCTTTCCACCTCTACCTCTTCCTCTAGCTCTTCCTCTACCTACAAATTTGCTTGGAAAGAGCTACCTTCACCTTCATTCTTCCTATTCTTTGACTTGTCCTTGACCTTAGCTTTATCACTATATAAGGTAGAAGTTTGATTACCTCTTGAGGAATCACCACCTTCGCTAATCTTTGCTTCATGAGTGAAGAGTTGGCCCATGAGTGTGTTGAGGTCGGGTACATGCATATCCATGTATAAATCCATGGCTGTTGTGAATGACTCCCACTTGTCGTCTGCTTTGATTCCATTTATGATTTGTCTAATGATTTGCTCCTCTTCAATTACCTCTCCAATGCTTCCAAGTTGGTCGGAAATATCCTTTATCTTTGTGACATAATCAATCACACTTTGCTTCGGGCTTTTCTTCATTGTTGTGAACTCCATCCACAATTGGTTCTTCCTTGTTCGAGTGTTGGAAGAGAAGAAAGAAGCAAGTGCATTCCAGGTCTCTATTGATGTCTTGCATCCCTTGACATGAGGTAAAAGAAAATCAGAGATTGAGTTTAGAATATAGGACCTTGCAAGTGCATCCTTCGAACACCAATTTGAAAGTCCTTCCACTTCTTCATGTGATGGTTGCCCTTTGTTCCTCATGGTTGGCATTGCTTCATCTCCTGATATGAATCCATATAGGTTCCTCCCTTGAAGGTAAGCCTCCATCCTTAGAGACCATGCTGGGTAGTTGTTTTGATCCAATTTGTCAATTGTTGATGGAAATCCATCTCCCATGTTGCTTGAGTATGCTCTGATACCACTGTGAAGAGAGAGGGTGGATGCAATCCGAAGATGAGTTGGTGCTTCTACAACCGGCTTCACACCATCCAATTGAGACTTCAGAGTTGACTATTAGAGCCTTTGAGCTTCCTAAATCCACCAAAATATCAGCCAAGTACTTTGGAACATGTATCTCAAAAGTTTCACTCAAGACAGACTAGTTGCAAGATGACTAGCTTCCAAAACTTGCTATTTTTGTGCATACACCTACTAGAACAAATGAACAGTGCTCTCAACCTGGTAGGAATTAGATAAATACCTTTTGGGCATAGCAAATAGACTTAGAAATCTTGCTAATCCAAGTTAAGTTACTTCAAATGATCAACTGAGGATTGAGAACAACTTTTAACAAAATCTGGAACATGCTTGCCATTCTCAGGGCTCTATAGAGATAGACCAATGAGCAGTAAAAGCATAATTTCTCCCAGATTACAATTGCAATGACCATGAAATTGTGTATGCAAAAACTAGATATTGAGAGCTATCAAACGCACAATTAAACACAGAAAATGGATGAGTATAGCTCGAGTTATTAACTTATGAAGTTACTACTCTGAGTGAGTATAGCAGAGAACAAAACAGAGAAGTAGAGAATGATGAATGTATAAATTCACATATGATTACAACCACAGTTGCAATGAATATTTGCAAAATGGGAGGAGAATGATAGAGCTATGGAGTAAGCTCTTCAATCTCTATAAAATGACATTAAGTGGTCACGTACAAGGCTTTCTATTCGCCTCTTCCTTTGTGCTCTTTTTATAGGTACTCTTGGAGGATTTTTGAATTCGAATTCGAATGGCTCCACCTAAAAGTGATCCCCAAAGTTAGGAATTATTCCCTCAGCTCACTAATTTGTGGTTTTAGGTAGTTAGAGCCACGAGTTTTCTTTTTACATCATGGATGAGGTAAGCCATTCTTTTCCTTTTTCTTTTTCACAATTACAAGAGATAAAATGTAACCATGATGATGTTTTACATGCTGACATATAATGCATTGAGAAACATAATGTGCAATATGTTTTTCCATGTGGGGACAAAATAATAAATCTTTGCAAGTGGAAATGGTGCTCTGTATGCCTTTATGACCCATCATTTCTTAGATGAAAAAATCTTTAAAAGCTTGGGTTATGCATAATCTATGTTGAAAATAAAGTAAACCACTATGAAATGTATAATTTTCATCATATAAAGATGCACCATTTTTGAAGTCATGCCATGCACATGAGAAATACAAATCAGATGCATAAGTGGAAACCATTTCTTGAAAGGAATGAATTTGGATGCTAGAAATATTATGCAAAACAATAGAATGGGGAGGAAACTAGCTGAGAGTATTGGCTACAACATTAGCTTTACCAGGTTGGTATTGGATCATAGGTTGGAAATTTTGAATAAATGAAGCCCATTTAAGCTGTCGATCACAGATTAAGGGTTGATTTAATAAATGCTTAATAGCTTGTTGATCGGTTTTGATTAATACCTAAGATCCCATAAGATAGTGTTTTCAAATTTGCAAATCATGCACAAGTGCTAACAATTCTTTATCATATGTACTATGATTCTTTTCTTAAGGCTTAAGCTTCTTACTCTCAAATGCAATGGGATGATCATTTTGCATTAAGACAACACCTATTCTTGACCCACTAGCATCAGTGACGACATGGAATGGTTGTGAAAAATCACGTAACTGTAAAACATGTGCCTGTGAAAGTGCATGTTGAGTTTTTCAAAGGATTGTTTTTGGGTAACTCCCCATGCAATAATTATTTTCTTTTTCAATAATAAAGTAAGAGGTAGTGCTAAATAAGAAAAATTTCGAACAAACTTCCTATAGAAACTAGCCAATCCAAAAAAAAGAACGAACATCATTGACTGATTGTGGTGTAGGCCATTCTACTATAACTTTAATCTTTTTTGGATCCACATACATGCCTTCACTTGAAATAATATATCCTAGATATTCTAGCTTATGTTGAAAGACGTAACTCTTTTTAGGATTAGCGTAAAGTGTGTTCTCTCATAACAAATGAAAAACTGTTTCAAGATGCTTCTGTAAACAAGTATATCATCGAAGAATACAAGAACAAAAGCTTGGTAATCAAGAAAAATATTGTTCATCATTCGTGCAAATGTAGCAAGAGCATTAGTAAGTCCAAAGGGCATTACCATAAATTCATAATGGCCAGTTTGAGTTCTAAGTGCAGTCTTAAAAATATCACTTTGCATCATACAAATCTGATGGTAGCTTGATTTAAGATCAATTTTACTTAAGACACAAGCACCTTGTAATTTATCTAAGAGATCATCTATTTGAGGAATAGGGTATCTATTCTTTATTGGGATCTTGTTAAGGGCTCTATAATCATTCCGCATTCGATAAGTTTTGTTCTTGTTCTCAACTAAGAGAACTAGTGCTCCAAATGGGGAAGAACTAGGCCTTATAAGTCCGTTGTGGAGTAAGTCTTTCACTTGGTTTTCTATTTCCTTTTGGTGTAGTGGGCCATGCCTATGAGGTGCTTTATGAGGAGAAGAACTACCAAGAATTAATTCTATGCTATGGTCAAAGGATCCTCAAGATGGGGGTAGTTTAGAGGGATATTCAGACATAAAACAATCCTTATAAGTAGTCATGAAAGGTTTATGTGCATCACGAAGTGTATGAGTATAATCATTTATGACATTGACAAAAACAATACATGAATTATATCCTTTCCTAAATGCATGTTTTACTTGAGTATGATTAATCAATGGAAATGATTGGAAATCATGCCGCACAAACAAACTAATGATTTGACCTTTAAATTCAAAGTTAAAGGTATGTGTATGGAAGTCAATGTGTGGGTTATAATGATGACAAAAAGGCATACCAATTATAACATCGTAAGATTGCAAAGGTGCAATTTAAAAATGTTCATGAATCTACATATGGGCCTATGCCAATCGTAACATCTTGCACTTCTCGTGTTACATTATAACGTCTACCTTGAAATGCAGCTTTCACTTTATGCAAGGAAGGAAATGTTTTTAATCTTATTTCTTGTACTAATAAATGTGAAATGAAGTCATGTGAGCTACCATCATCATGTAAAATATTAATGAGTTTTTAATTTCTAGTACCTTGCATGCAAAGTAGAGAATGAATAGAGATGTCATTAGCCAAGGTACTTAAGTCCTTCTCCAATGCTTCCTCTATCCAAACAGGAGGAACTTCTTCATTATGGGCCTCCATGTTATGCAATTGAGTTGTAGCTGGTTTCATGTGAAGAGGTCGCAATTGGCACTTCATTTTTGTATGTCCAAGTTTACCACAATTCCAGGAGGTGATATGTGGTAGCTTCTGTTGGGCATCTACAGTTGAAGTTTGCAAGGTAGGTGGTTTGGTAGGTTGGAGAGAAGAAGCAACAGGTGCAGTTGAGAAGTTGGATTCTAGAGGACGAAGAGAACTAGAGTAAGATGGTGCATTAAAATTATGTTTCATCAAAAAATTTGGTTTAACAAAAAGTGGTCATTGATGCGGTTGTTGTAGGCAGATTGTCTTGGTTATGGACTGGAATTCCTTCTCCGCAGCATAGGAAAAAGATATAGCCTTGTTGAGGGGTGTAGGTCATAGGGTGTGAAGCTTGGCTTGGATTCCCACCTCCAAAACGTCTTAGTATTTCTACTACAAGATATCCTCTGGTACATCTACGAGCATTCGAACCAATAATAAATTTTGCCAGAACTGCTCCGTGTAGGTAGTGACCGTGTCACCCTCCTTCCATGTAAAGGTTGTCCATGCACGTCAAACATGTAAATGATATTGAGAAGGAAGAAAAGAATCCTTCACTTTATCTTGGAAAGCCTTCCACATTGTTGGATGATCTGTACTGTGATGCAAGACATTCCACTAAAGTTGAGCTTTTCCTACTAAATAGTTAGTGGCGAATTTGACTTTTTCACTTTCAGCATATGTTTCATCAATATAAAAATTGTCAAATTGTGATAACCATGCAAGAACTAAAGGGCCATCCTTATGGCCATCAAACCATAGAAACTGGCAATTTTTAACACCAATCTTGGAATGTGTGCCATTCAATTGGGCAGAGACAATTGCTTTTACCACCCTCATAAGGTTGGCTTCATTAGATTGCAGCACTTCATCATGTTTCTAGATCTCATTTGGAGCACCTTGAGGTTTGTGCCGTAGGAGCTCTAGCTGTTGCTCGAGTGTTGCCTCAGGTAGAGGTGAATTACCAAAATCCTCCATGGTGTCCATGGGGTCCATGAGTATGTAGAGAACAATATCCTCTAGCTAGATATGTAAAAACAATTTTGAGATTGCTTGAATTAAAATGTAACAAGCAAGGGTTGTTCTTGGAAATTGAAAAAGTAAGAAAGAGATGCAAGTTGTATTAAATATAAGAAAAGAGAACTAGAGTGACAACACAAAGAGATAGTGTAGTGGTAAAACACTCCCTTGTGAGAGTGAGGTTGTGGGTTCAAATCCTCCCTCTTTGGTGAATATAAAACTCCTTATTGCCACTCATAAGTTAAAATTACTTCACATGTAGCCAATGGGTGACAACGGTTGCCAAGGGAGCCATGGATGCCAAAGTAATGCCTTTGTTATGCCTAGTTCTATGCCTTAGTCGAAGCCTTATTCGATGCTTTGGAGTAAGCCGAAGGAATAAATGTAGGTTCTAGTTCTAGAACAGGAACAAGAACCAACATAGATCAAATGCCAAAATGAACATAAACAGACCGGTCCGTAGTGATGCACGCAGGGCTCTGATACCATTGTTATCAAGATCTTAACTCACGTGCATACAGAGGTTATGAATGCTTGAAATACACAGAGAAAATAGACATGCAAGGAGATGAGACAGAATGCAGTATTGGGTGCAATCTCCCCCCATGCACTCTATTTCCACAGTCCACGGAGCACATTTATTTATATGATTTTTTATTATGTCAAAAATAGTGGTTACATGAGAGCGGCTTCCAAAAGCATGCATGAAAGTAAAAGTTGGTCTCTTTTGTAGAGAGCCTTTGCTTTTAATAATAGAAATCATGGTCTACAACGATCCATATCCTAACCACTAATTTTACTAACTATTTCTAATTAAAATCAAACCCTCTATGTGGGTTTATTTACAAACTATATAAAATATAAATCTGACTATTGATGTCTATCCTTTCATGCCTTTTACACTCCTCATGAACCTTCAGTTGCTATATCAAAAATACTAAAAGACATTAATACATTAATAAATTAACTCTCCAATAACTCCTTGTTCAACAGATTCCATAATTCATAACATTATGAGGAGTTGTAAACTATCTACAAATTCCTCTAGACTAAGAGAAAAGGCTGAATTCATGTGAGGTATACTCACTCCCATTATCTGAACGTAAACCTTTCAGCTAAGTTCCTTTTTCATTCTCAACTGAAGCAAGCCATTTTTCGAAGGTAAGGAATACCTCATCCTTCAATTTGATAGGATATACCTAGACTTTTCTAGTAGCATCATCTATGAAAGTGACAAAGTAAAGAGAACCACCTAATGACCTTGTGGGCATAGGACCACACACATCTGTATGAATGAGTCTAAAGGCTGAATTGAAGAGTCAATGTGCATTTTATGCACATTCTTAGTTTGCTTTCCATATTGACAATGCTCACAAAATGAAAAATCAAAGAAAGATAACACAGATGAGTAGCCAGAACGAGAAAGATTTTCCATTCCACTACAAGATGCGTGGCCCAAATGACCATGCCAAATACAACCCATAGGCTATTCAGTAACAACTAACAAGTGTTCTTTCTATGATACAAATAAAGGATAAAGTGAGCCAATCTTGCTTCTTTTTGCAATAACCATATTCCCCTTTGATATCCAAAAGGATTGAGCATAGAAAACCACCTTGTAACCAAGGCCATCAAGTTGACGAATTGACATCAAACTACGTGATAATTCAGGTACATGTCATACATTATGCATAGTAAATTATGAACCATCAATGAACTCGTAGTACAAAGATATTTTTAAAAATGAGTTTTAAAAACGGGTTTTAAAACATTTAGTATGTAGGGTACTAAAAAATAGAAATAAAAAATGAGTATTATATTTTGTTGCAATGTTTCAATTTTTCTTCCCCAATAATCCATGAATAATGTACATCTAACACTCATTTACATATGTAGTGCTAAAAACACATAAAAAACTTACTCTACTACCACTACAATGATCTAGAGTTAGGAAGGCCCAAAATGAATTGGGTTAAATCAAACAAAAAATGGGAATGAAGTCTTAAACAAAGGACTGATGAGCTTAAAACCCCACATAAAGCACATTAAAACTCCTAAGACAATGTATTTCGAGTGATAGACTCCCGGATGGATAAAAACAATGTGAACAATTTAATGATGTCCTGACTCCTTGTTAAATGAAATATCTTTTCAAATCAAAATAGGAACTTTTTTTTGAACCAAATAAAGGGGACTTTTGGTTCAAAATTTGGTAGAGAAGGAAAGAAAACCATACATTGTCATAATTGTGTTCATGAAACAAAAATAAAAGTTGAAGATGATCTTAACATCTGAACGTCCTAAATGTTTTTTATTTTTCAAAAAAATGTGTTTTTTTGTACTATGAATGAACCACACAACCACGTCTCCAATCCCGACAACATTACAATGGTAAGCTCCACCAAGTCTCATAGTACCAAAAGACTTTTCTACATAAGTAGAGAACCATTATCTATGTGGTGTGACATGGAAAGAAGCACCAGAATCTAGCAGCCACATGTGGGAAAGAGAATCATCCATAAGAGCCTCAATAGGCACAATATTGTCAAGTGTCAATACATCAACATCATTATAAATAACATTGATTTCTTCAATCTTCATAGTTGAAGCAGATGGTGCAAGTAACTATTTAACATGCCCATCAACATTCTGCCCTTCACCTTTAGCATTCTTTAATGCATAGCACTCTTTCTTCATGTCTCCTTTTTTATGACAATAATGGCATTCAATATCCCTCTTCCTTGATTTACTTCTACTCTTATTCTGTTGACCATTCTTTTCCTTGTTATTGCTCCTTCCACGTTGCTGATTCTTTCCTTGGTAAGAATCAGGAACATTATATGCATCTCCACTCTTAGTGCCAACCATAGATTTTCTACGAATCTCCTCACTCAAGAGTGCTCCACATATGTTATCATAGACCAGTTTACCACCACGTGCACTATTGCTAATAGTTTTGCTGGTGCAATCAAATTGTAGACTTGGCCATTTGTTCCAACTCATCCCAATCATCTTCATCCATGTCAATAGGCTTCTTTGAAATTCCATTTACGGCTTCCATTGCATCCTCGGAATCATCACATCTTTAATCTAATTATTCCATAAAGCAAAGTTTGTGCCATCAAATTTTTGGATCTCAAAATGGTCTTTGCCCTACAGGTTATAGATCCTCCTCGGAACACTAGCATTAGAATCTGATCCCCTAGATGTGCTTGAGACCTCTGATGCCATGATGATAAAGAACTGAATAGAATGATAATGGAGCTAGAAGAGTCCAAACGCCACCAAAGTTCAAAAAAAGGATGACCAAGTGTCAGATTTTGGGAAAAAATTTAGCAAAGTCTTTGCAAAAAATGAATTAATGAAGAATAATGACCAACCAAAAGGATGTGAGAATAAATGTGCTCACAACAATAAGTGTATCAAGGAGTAAATCGACCATTATATAGTTGACAAAACCAAAAAATATGGAAACAATGTGCCAGAGTATCCTCAACAAAAGCAGCATATGACCAATGTCAAAATCTCATAAAAATGCAAGTACTAACATGTTAACCTACATAGTGAATCATTGACTCCACTCCATAAAATTAATTACCCAAAAGAAGCCAACTAGGCATATCAAGCACCTATGAACAACTAGCATACATCTTCTATGGCAAGGCTGGGTAAGTCTTCCACCTGCATCACCAAAGAGACCCCAACATCTAGGTGTCTCCTAGTTAAGAAAACCTCACCATGACCCTCTTTATCAAACGTAAAAAGCTTTATGCAAAAAACATAACCACTATATCAATGAATACATGGATGTACATAAGTGGTATCAAGAAAAACATACATAGTGTGTATGTGCTCAATATATGGAGTAAAATGGGACTAAATGGCTGAATTCACAGCCCAAATACTGGTCAACAACACCTACAAGTGTTTGTCAATATGTACTTTACGCTCAAAAAACCTACATAAATTTGTGGTGGCTGCTCCCCCCACAACTAAAACCTTTCAAGAAACGTATAGATTTACGAGTGTGGCTGAAAACATAGCCCCAAATGGTGAACATTCATTGTCAAAGAAGTACAAATGGCACTCTTCTTGATGTTCTTGAACCTGTGTAAAGAGAACTATGCATGAAAGTACTCCAAGATGGCTCCAAGAATCATGCCAAAAACGCTTCAAAGCTTTGAAAGAAAAAAATGAAGCTTTGAGGGCCCAAAAAATGCCCAAGGTAATGTTAACCTTAGTCTTTCCCCTTCGTCAAACACCACAAGAGTATAGCTTAGTGGCAAGAGATTGCTAGTTAAGCAAGCTTCGGGGGGAACAATACTGGAATGGATGACCTCTTAGGAAGTATTGGGAACCTCTATTTTTCTTGATCATTGAGGTCCTCACTCACGTGCAACCAATGGCACCAGTGGCGACTTCGGTGATTCGGATGACAAGGTATGCCAAGGTGTATGCCTTGGTTGCTACCTTAGTCATAAGCCACATGCAAATATAGAGCTAGTATACACAATCCTTACATAGTATGCATGTAAGGATAATAAGATCTTAAATCACAATCAACTAAGAGCATGCATATATGACTAGGTCTTGGTTGTGTAGCCATAGGTTGTGTGTTCCCCACAGCTCATAGCACATATGCATCCTCAATATCAAAACATTTTCTTGTTCTTTGGACATAGGTGGTGTGTTTTTAAACATGCCCATGGGACCTCTAGGAACTCAAAAAGTTCTCATATGCGCGTTGTCCACATCTAGTGTTATTTTTTCTTTTCCTTTTTTTGGGTTTTCCCCTTTGTTCGTGCAATTCAAGTTGAAATTTTGCAAGTTTTATCTGGCATTTTGTTTGGAGTGTCAAACATTTCCACAATGTCATTTGGCTTATCTTTTCCTACCCTCTATTTCCATGGGCCCCAACTTTCGAGCTCGAAATAGAAATTTGAGCAAAATGAGCGACCCTAACAATCAAAAATATTTTGAGGCCTTTTTTTCTTCACACCAAATTTCATAGCAATTTGAGGTTGTTTGTGAAGCAGGATTTCTCCACACCCATGTACTCTTCACTATCTGCGTTCTCTACGAGCTCTCTACAACCACACTGGATCTGATATCATTTCACAAGAAAGGAAATAACGAAGAGAACTCACTCACACACTCTCACACGCAAAGAGGAGCACACACAGATTGAGGCAAGGAAGAATGATCTTCTTCTATTACATAAAAGGAATATACAAGAATGATGTAAACCAATAATACAACTCGTGCAATATATAAAGAACAGTACATAAGGCAAAATCCTAATGTGAGCAAATGAGTGAGCTAAAATGTGACATCACTATTGGTAGATAGATCTAGAAAAGTGCACTAAAGTATCTGTGACATATATCGGTATCGGGACGAATCCCTCGAGGATTATGTGGCAAGAATTTTTTTCAAAATTATTTCTTTTCTTTTTTGACAAAGAATTGATGTTTTGATTGCAAAAAGATGAAAAGAATTGTAAATTTTTTAAATGTTTGATTGATTGAGTGATGAAAACATTTTATTTATACATTAGACTTGTGTATTTACATGTATCAAGTTCATTAGGCCCTTAAAAACCTAAAAAACCTAGAAATTTTAACTTGAAACCCTAACTTTTAACCGCTAAAACCTAACTTGGCCCTTAGAAGCCTATGATTTTAGATCCTTTATGTATATATTAGGATTTGGAAACCCATGCAACAAGAAACCTCTACCTTTTCCTCTGCCATAGTAGAATACTTACGTAGAACTTGGTTTTCCTTGAGATTTTGACTCCTCACCAAGATTATTTTCTTCAATTATCGACATGGATACTAGATCAACAAAACTCAGAATATTTTCCCTAGTCTAAATAGAAGTCCTGAACTACTTACATGTAGTTTCCAAACCACAAAGGCACACTTTCACCTTATCCTCATCATCTACATTCATGCCAATAGATGCAAGTGACTATATATGCTTTCTTTTAGGGTATATTCACTTAATGACATCCTCTATTTCTCTAGTGTATGCAGGTCATTCTTGAGTTGCAATTTCCACGCCTTTGTATTGGTCTCATACAATGTGACAAAACTATTACAAGCCTCTTTCGGTGTTTTGGCATCATGTATGTGCCCAAACATGCCATATTGTATGCTAACAGACATCCAATACATCACCTTTCGTGCTCCTTGATTCCATTCTTCATATGTTCTTAATTGGTCCGCACTCCAATTCCTCTCTCATAACTACAAAACATTTTCATTTTCTCCTTCAATGTACTTCTAGTGGCCTTTTCCCATTAGCAAATTTGTCATTTTGAATCTTCAAGGGTAAAAGTTGTTCTTGCCCAACTTATCCCTCATAAGTTGACTCGTTCCATCAGCATGTGCCATTTTTTTAGAAATTCACAACACCACAAAAATACTAGAAGCGGTAACTATGCTCCAACACTATCACACTATGATGTGATAGTTTGACCTGATAAAAACACAATTTTCGTGTATCAAGAGTACAGAGAATCGCTTGAAATTTTGAATCTCAAATTCAAACAGAATGCAAGTTATAGGTTTGCAAACTGACTTGGTTTTTCCATGGACGCCACCTTTCGGGCTCAAAACGGAGGTCGAGATGGCTCGAAAATAGAAATTAGAGCAAAATGAGTGAGCCTTAAGGGTTAACAATCGAAAATATTTTGAGACCTTCTACCTTCTCACCAAATTTCATAAGAATTTGAGGTTGTTTGTGAAGCATGATTTCTCCGTGCCTTCTCACCTACTCTTCACTATCCACCTTCTCCACGAGCTCTCTATAGCCACACTGGCTTTGATACCATGTCACAAGAAAGGAGTTAAGGAAGAGAGCTCACTCACACACTCTCATACTCAATGAGGAACACACAGATTGAGGCAAGGAAGAATGTTCTTCTTCTTCATTACATAAAAGGAATATACAACAATGACATAAAACAACAATACAACTCGTGCAATATATAAAGAATAGTACATAAGGTAAAATCTTGATGTCTGCGAATGAGTGAGATGGCAAGAAAAAAATGTGACATCACTCTCAATAGATAGATCTAGAAAAGCTCACTAAAGTATCTGTGACATATATCGGTGTCGAGAAGAAATCCCTTGGGGATTATGTGCCAAGAATTTTTTTCAAAATTATTTATTTGCTTTTTTGACAAAGAATAAGATGTTTTGGTTGCAAAAAGATGAAAAGAGATATAAATTGTTTAAGTGTTTGATTGATTTGATTGACTGAGTGATGAAAACATTTTATTTGTACATTAGGCTTGTATATTTACATGTATAATGTTCATCAACCCCTTAAAAACCTCAAAATCCTAAAAATTTTAACTTGAAACCCTAACTTTTAACCCCTAAAACCTAAGTTGGATCCTTAGAAACCTATGATTTCAAAACCTTTATGTATATATTAGGAGCACGAAACCCGTGCAACAAACACATGCAACAAGAAACCTCTGCCTTTTCCTTTGCCATAGTGGAATACCTGCTCAAAACTAGGTTTTCCTTGGGAAAAAAACCTATTAGGGTTATATTCATTTATACAAGCCAAGGAAAAAAAAAACCTAAAGGAGGAAAACATTCCCATGTCATCCTAAGTGTGTTCACACACATCACTTCAAAAGTATATCAACAAATCCCCCTAGGAGTGATGCAATGAACAAGTAGGTAGCAATCATGTATAACGAAGTGGCAAGCTATGTGGAAAGAGATCAATCTACAAATGGAAGTAAGCCCAAAACTTTGTGGAAAGCTTTAAACTTCTCCCTCAGCAGAGCCTTTGTGAAAAGTTCTTAATTGTTATCATGTGTGGGCACATATGCCAAACTGATGTCTCCAATAGATAACCTCTCCTTGACCTAATGATAGTCCACCTCAATGTGCTTTATGCGAACATGAAACATAGGGTTTCTCGTAATTAGAATTGCACTCTAACTGTCAATGAAGATGGTTTTGGTAGAAGACTGACCAACACCCAAATCAACTAAGTGCATCTGAGCCACACACACTCATCGGTTGCTATGCAAGTTTCCCTATACATAGCCTCACAACTAGAAGTGGCCACAATAGGCTACTTCTTGGTCAACCTGGATATGCATGAGCTACCAAGCATGAAGCAAAACCAATAGTGGACACACAAGTTTCATAGAAACTAGCCCAATCCGAGTATTAAAAAGCATGTAGATCTAGTGATAATGATTTACCCTGACCCTTAAGGGTTAGCAGTCGAAAATATTTTGAGGCCTTCTACCTTCACACCAAATTTGGATAGCAATTCGAGGTTGTTTATGAAGCACGATATCTCCATGCCTTCTCGTGTGCTCTTCACTATCTTCCTTCTCCACGAGCTCTCTACAGCCTCTGACACGATGTCACGAGAAAGGAGATAAGGAAGAGAGCTCAGTCACACACTCGCACACTAAAAGAGGAGCACAGACATATCTTCTTCCTCTATTACATAAAAGGAATATACAAGAATGACGTAAGACAACAATACAGCTGACGCATCAAAATTGAACAGATTCTTAACCATTCTTTCATCTTGCTCTACTTCTTGAATAGATTACAATCTTGATAGTGAACATGTTAAGGTTTCAATACTGACCAGTACCATTCCATTGATGAATGTGAAACTTGGTACGCTACCTTTGGATGATGTTATGCTGATCATTGTAGTAGATGTTGGAAAGTATGGATAATAATTATCCTCCTTGATACATATTTAGCTTTACTGAGCACGATTTTTCACATATTTGATTCGCCAAAATTATGAGAAATCTCTACTCCCCGTACATGAAGCAGAAAGCATAAAGATCTTCCAAATTGAAGAATGGAAATTTATCACATCGATTAGCATCCCGAGTATCTCTTGCATAGTTTTTTCTTTATATTTTGACCTCTCAGTCCATGAACTATGAGGAACCTCTCTAACATACATCTTTTATGACAGTGCTAGGTATGTCTTGTACTTCCGGCACTAAATCCAACCAAAACTATGGGTATTCTCCAATCGCAGTTTGTGTTGACATTACCCATCATCATGAGGGTTATGTGATTCAAAACTATGGCTTTCGGTCATGGTCGCTCGAGAGCATGAAAGCTTCTGGGTGAAGATGGTGACATGTGGCGCGGCTCAAGCGGTCTACCCATCCAGGGGTGGTGGCGCAGTTGGCTAGCGCGTAGGTCTCATAGCTCTGAGAAATCCTGAGGTCGAGAGTTCGAGCCTCTCTCACCCCATTTCTCTGCGTTTTAGTGTCCAATTTGGACATGGTTTTGACTTTGGGCAGAATAATGTATGATCCATACAGTCCTGCAATAGTGATCGAAAGTCAAATTATGGAACTTCACAAGAACACCAATTCCGATTCACTCAAATCTAGATTTCACGCGGTGTATGCAGATTGGTTTATGTGGATAATTGGCGCTGATACTTTTTGGTAGCGATGTTTGTGAACACACTTCGGAGTGGCAATAGGCTTACAGTCTTCAAGGCCAAAACACTGCAATAATGTGTCAATACATTTCGATTGACACAAATCCATTCCACCATCAACTTGGATAAACAGAATGCGCAAATAGTGATGCAAATGCCCCAAATCAGACATCTCAAATGAGGCATGCAAATTAGCCTTAAAATCAGCAATATGTGTGTCATGAGGACCAGTGAGCAGCATGTCATCTACATACACAACAATGATTAGAAGCACATCATTAGCACGCTTAACATATAAGGTGCTTTCAGTTGGATTGTTCTCAAAACCATGTGCAATGAGATAGGCATGTATCTTTTCATACCAAGCACGTGGTGCTTGCTTTAAACCATATAATGCCTTCTTTAACCTGCACACCTGGTTTTCATGCCCTTTCTCCACAAAGCCACGAGGCTAAAAAACATACACTTCTTCATGCAAGTCACAATTCACAAATGTTGTTTTAATTTCCAACTGATGTACATTCCAACCATGATGAGCTGCAAGTGCAGAGATGCTATGAATAGTAGTCATTTGGCATGTAGGTGCAAAGATCTCATCAAAATCAATGCCTCTTTCCTGTGCACAACCCTTTCCAACAAGCTTAGCCTTATACCTCTCAACTGTTCCATCAGCTCTACACTTCAGCTTGTATACCCACTTAGTGCCAATGGCCTTCTTGCCAGGAGGCAAGTCACATAAAGACTAGGTACAATTCTTCATGATAGCATCATATTCAAATTGCATTGCAGCCATCCAATGTTCAAAATTTTGTGCTTCATCAAACAAAATAGGCTCAGGCTCATCAGCAATCTGATGCAAAAGATGTTGGGAGTGATGGATGGACACTCCAAGAAATGAGTAGGTACTACCAAATCCAGCTTTGTACCAGCCCCTTGATGCTTTAAAGTTGAGTTGTAGGTCCTCTTAATTTTACAATGACACTAAATAAGTGCCTATGTACTTTGGAAATGATGTGAGAAAAGATTGAACCAAAACAGACTATTTCCAACTTGAAGGATTAATGAAAACCTTCTATTTTTGTTCACACACATGTCGCTTGTTATGCTCAGTGCTTCCAGTATAGTAGGAATTAGAAAAAATCCTTTTATAAATATCTAATTAGCTTAGTAAGCTATCTATTCCAAGTAGAATCACTTAAAATGATGCACTATACACAGAGGAATCAACTTAGCAATTGAATCATTACCCGCGAATTTTTAGGACCTCTCCAAAGATTGACCAATGAGTGCTTCGACGCGCTTTTCTCCAAATTGGCTGAATAGATTGTCTTCAAAATTTGTAGTAAAAAACTTAGATTTGAATCCAACAAACTATAGAACATTGAAAATGATGGAGAAATGATTGAGATATGAGCAGTACAAGTTGACTGTTATGAATGACTATGACAAAGAGACCATAGATGAGTAATGTAGAACTATTGTATTAAAGAATGTTGTACAAGATCATAGGCTTGATAATCAATGCCTAATGATGGTGAGTAGTGTAGGTTACAATGTAGACCTCACTCTCTTACAATGTAGTAATGGAGAACTTGGGAATGGAGTCACACACCCGTGCATTTTTTGAAT
The DNA here is from genome assembly GCA_020310875.1 of Ceratopteris richardii. Taxonomy (NCBI): domain Eukaryota; kingdom Viridiplantae; phylum Streptophyta; class Polypodiopsida; order Polypodiales; family Pteridaceae; genus Ceratopteris; species Ceratopteris richardii. Next base: position 98,969,491 of record CM035432.1, read on the forward strand.
CTTTTATAGTTGAGTGATTTCAAATTTGAATTTGAATTGTTCATTGGCTCTCACTAAAAGTAGTCCTCCAATCTAGGAGATATTCCCTCAATTGAAGTCATGACTTTTCAGCTAATAAACTCTACGAGTCTAGTGGTGGTTACAAAGATTCTTCCAAGTCAAAAATGACTTTACAAATGGTAAAGATAAAAGATCTTTCTACTGAATATGGGCATCTCCTCATCTCTTGAGATGTATCCATAGAGGCTCCTTCCTTGCAAGTATGTCTTCATCCTTAAGGAACATGCTTGATAGTTGTTCATTTCCAATATATCAATGAAATAAGGAAAACCATCTCCCATTTTACCTTAGCTTTGCTCTGATACCACTGTTGGGAAAGATGGATGGACACTCTAGGTACTGCCAAATCCTGCTTTGTACCATCCCCTTGATGCTTCAGAGTTGATTTGTTGGTCTTACTAGCTTTAAAATGACACTAAATAAGTGCCTATGTACTTTGGAAATGATGTGAGAAAAGATTGAACCAAAACAAAGTATTTCCAAGTTGAAGGATTAATGAAAACCTTCTATTTTTGTTCACACACCTGCTGCTTGTTATGCTCAGTGCTTCCACTAGAGTAGGAATTAGAAAAATTCATTTTAGATGTATCTATTTAGCTTAGTAAGCTAATGATTCCAAGTGGAATCACTTAAAATAATGCACTATACACATAGCAATCAACTTAGCAATTGAATCATTACCCCCGATTTTTTAGGACCTCTGTAGAGTTTGACCAGTGAGTACTTCGACGTGGGTTTCTCCAAATTGGCTGAATAGATTGTCTTAAAATTTTGTGAGCATGTAGAGAACTTGGAGCTGAATCCAACAAACTATAGAACATTGAAAATGATGGAGAAATGACTGAGACATGAGCAGTACAAGTTGATTGTTATGAATGACTATAATAGAGAGACCATAGATGAGTAATGTAGATCTATTGTATTAAAGAACAATGTTGTACAAGATCATAGGCTTGATAATCAATGCCTAGTGATGGTGAGTAGTGTAGGTTACAATATAGACCTCACTCTCTTAGTGATGGTGAGTAGTGTAGGTTACAATGTAGACCTCACTCTCTTACAATTTAGTAATGGAGAACTCGGGAATGGAGTCATACACCCGCGAGTTTTTTGACATCTTTTATAGTTGAGTGATTTCAAATTTGAATTTGAATTGTTCATTGGCTCTCACTAAAATTAGTCCTCCAATCTAGGAGATATTCCCTTAATTAGTCAATCAAAGTCGCAACGCAAAGCTGATTTAAAAAAAAAAAAACAAAAAGAAAAGAAAAACTAACCATGTGTGCAGAATAATGTATGATCCATACAGTCCTGCAATAGTGATCGAAAGTCAAATTATGGAACTTCACAAGAACACCGATTCCGATTCACTCAAATCCAGATTTCACGCGATGTATGCAGATTGGTTTATGTGGATAATTGGCGCTGATATTTTTTGGTAGCGATGTTTGTGAACACACTTCGGACCGCCAGAGAATTCTTTTCCCTCTTTAGTAGGTTTTCCCCCCGGCTTCTATATACACCTATAACCCTAAAGGGTTAACGCTCTTTTGTTTTGTCCTCTTATGCTCCAAGCTTCTTCTTCTTCTTCAACACCCCTCCCTTCATCCAAAGCTTCTTCAACACCCCTCCATTCACAATCTTAGAATCACACGAGATATGCAGAGCATACTCAAGGTGATTGGGAGTTCAAAACAGCTTTGCTTTGTGGCACCAAAATCTTGACTGCAAGCTTATTTCAGCCTCCAAATGCACTATCTCAATGCCTATGCAAGCTATTTCGTCCTTTTGTGCCAAACATATATACAAGTTTTAGCTCACTAGTACAAGCTCCTCAAACACTCCCAAAGGTTTAGCAAAGCTCAACATGATAGTTCTATTCAACTTTTTGAGATATAATTAACTTTTTTGCATCAGGCTATTCAACGAGTGGTGATGGCTAAAAGCAATGATGTACTTCGTATGGTGGTTGTTGAAGATAGCTCATGTAATGGTAGCAAAATTGGGAATGTGGATATTGTGCAGGGTGTTAGAAAACCTCATACTGCACCTGCAAATATAGTGATTGAAGCTCATGTAGATGGCATCAAAGACGACAATCTTCAAGTTCCTTTTTGTGTTGTGGTTCTTGTTGCACCTACTCTAGAGCAACTTCTTTGGGATGAAGGAGATGCTAAGGCACATGCATTGATAACTTTGTCTATTAAGCATGCCATTATCCCCAACACTCACTCCTGCAAAATAGAAAAGGATGCTTGGGATACACTTACGACTTTATAACAGGCGAGAAATGAGGCTTGTATTTCTTCTCATGAGCACTGTACATTTCGAGTTGACTTAGATGTTTGGTACTTATGACATGCACTAACAACTCATCTTATCCTATAGTGGGAGTTGGTAAGATCATTGTGAATACAACTGATGGTAGTTCTTTCACATTGTCAAATGCTTTGTATGTACGAGGGATCAAGAAAACTCTATTGTGAGTTTTCATCATTATCCAAGATTGGCTTGGATTTGTTGATGAGAGATGTAGAGATCATGATATCTCAAATGGCGATGTTATTATTGCTTATCGATTTTATATCATGGCTTGTATAAGATCATAGACCATGCAAAATCTATGAATGATTCAGCATGTGCACTTCAAGATTCTCACGCTATCTCAGATGAAAAGCTTTGGCATGCAGGCTTTAGTCATCCAGATTTTGCTAGTTTGCTATGCCAGCAAAATTATGAAATGGTATCCTCTCTACCCAAACTTGAGGCACCTTGTAAACGTGTCTATGAAGGCTCTATTTTGGAAAAACATGCAACATTTATCCTCCCCAGAGGAAGGTTAAGTTCGAGCTACTCATAAATTATAGCTTTGTTAGCTACATGGTGACGTCCGTGGTTCTATGCAGACACCTTCTTTTGGGAACTAGCTTTACTTCTTGAATTTTATCGATGATTTCTCCGAGCATGCATGCATGTCTCCATTGAAAAAAATTCCCAAGTGTTTAGGTGCTTCAAAGAGTTTCTGCTTATGGCCTCTTTTTATAGGTGGAAAGTCAAGTACTTGTCCAAATGAGGTAAGTCTAATCTTTCACAAGTTCCACATGATGATCCAAATCATTCCATTTCTGATGTAGATTTACATGACGTACTTGTTGATGAGAGGGCTGATATAAAGGAGGAAAAAATATGCATAAATGGATAGCACGGACTTTGGAAGATAGTAAATTAGATGCACCTCTATCATATCATACTCACTCATGCTCTCATAGTGCTTTGTTTGCATCAAATTTCTATGCAATCGCCATCTCTAGTCTTTCTAATGAGCGTGAGCCTGGTTCTTTTGATGAAACACAAAATTCAAAAAATCGGATGGTTGTTACGCAATCATAATTTAATGTTATTATGAAGAATGGTTCTTGGTCTTTATGTGAATTGCCACCAGGAAAAGAGGCTATTCACACTAAATGGGTATACAAGCTAAAACATAAGCTTGATGGAATAATCGAGTAAGTATAAGGCTAGGCTTGTTGCAAAAGATTATGCTCAAGAGAGAGGCATTGAGTTTGATGAGACCTTTGCACCCACTTGCCAAATGACCACCATTCACAACATTTGTGCACTTGCAAATATTTCCATGGTTGGAATGTTCATCAATTGGATATTAAAAATGCATTTTTGAATGGTGACTTACATGAAGAATTGTATGTATTTTAGCCCCATGGTTTTGTGCACAAATGTATGAAAACAAAGTGTGCAGATTGAGAAAGGCATTATATTGTTTGAAGCAAGCATGATGTGCTTGGTGTGATACAATATATGCCTACTTGATTGCACATGGTTTTGAGAAAAGTCCAATTGAGAGCACCTTATATGTTAAGCATGGAGATGATGTACTTATTGTCATTTTTGTGTATATTGATGACACACTAATCATCATCCTAATGAGAATCATATTATTGAATTTAAGGCTGATCTACATGCCTCTTTTGAGATGCCATATTTGGGGCATTTGCATCATTTTTTGGGCATCCAATTGATGCAAGTTGTTGGAGGAATAACTTTGTGTCAAACAAAATACATTGATGGATTATTGCAGTGTTTCATCTTTGAAGATTGCAAACTTATTGACAATCCTATGGAAATAGGTTTATGGTCGGGTCTTCATGATGCTAGAGATGCATTTGATGTTGTTCTCTATTAGTAGGATGGTTGGTGCTTGATCTACTTATGCATAACATGACATTATATTTAGTTTTCTATCTCTTAGATGAGTAGGTTTATTCATTGCCCAAGTGTCCCATTAGGGTTATATGCATATATACAAGATGGGGGAAGAAAAAACCATAACAAGGGAAAATAACAGTCCTAAGTGTGTTCACACACATCACTACTAAAATATATCAACAAATCCCCCCTAGGAGTGTTGTGGTGAACAAGAAGCTATCACTTATGTATAAGGAAGTGCCAAACTATGTGGAAAGAGATCAATCCACAAAAGGAAGTAAGCCCAAAGCTTGTCGAAAAGCTTCATACTTCTCCTAAGGTAGAGCCCTTGTGAAAAGATATGAAATGTTATCCTATATGAGCACATATGTCAAACGAATCTCCCTAGTAGAGAACCTCTCTGTGACATAATTATTATGCATCTCAATGTGCTTTGTGCGAGCATGGAACATAGGGTTCCTCGCAACTTCCAATGTGCACTCAGTGTCAATGAAGATGGTGGTGGTAGAAGATTGACCAACATGAAAATTAGGCAAAAGATGTCTGAGCCACAACCACTCAATAGTCATTGTGAAAGCTTTCATGTACTTAGCCTCACAACTAGAAGTGGCCATTGTAGGTTGCTTCTACTCAAACAAGATATGCATGAGCTACCAAGCATGAAACAAAAACCACTAGTGGACACACGAGTTTCATAATAACTACCCTAGTCAAAGTCAGAAATAACATGTAAATCTGGCAGTAGTGATCCCCTCTTGGGAAAAAAGTATCCAAGTAGCTGAGTACCACTCAAGTAGTGTAAGATGCACCTAGCTAATTTCCAATGCTTCATGTCTGGGCAATGCATAAACCTGCTCATTTGAGAGAATGTAGACTGAATATCAGGATGAATTATGCATAAGTAAATTAAGCATCCAACAACCTGCTGATAGAGAAAAACATCAAATCTATCTCCAACATCATGAAGACTCAATGGTAAATCTATTTCCATAGGAGTGGCAATAGGTTTGTAGTCTTCAAGCTTTACCACATAGCTTCTAGCTTGAGGCAGTTATGTGTGCAACATATGTACTTAACATGTGTCCCACAAAAGCACTCCAATTCATCTCTCCATATAAGGCTTGGCATGGTTGCAAGCCATATATTGCTCATTTGTGTGTTTTTGGTTCTCTTGCATATGCTTTAGTGCCTAATCAACAAATCAGGATTTCATTATAAAGCACTAAAATGTATTTTTGTTGGGTATAGTACTGAAATCAAAGTCTATTCTCTGTACCATCCACAGACTAAACAAATTTGAGTTAGTTGTGATGATGTTTTTGTGGAAGATGCAATTCAGCCATTACTTTCATGTGCCAAGGAGACTTCAATTAGATCTAGAGATTTGTACGACACTTTCTTGCCTCTTTTTATAGGTGGAAAGTCAAGTACTTGTCCAAATGAGGTAAGTCTAATCTTTGACAAGTTCCACATGATGATCCAAATCATTCCATTTCTGATGTAGATTTACATGACGTACTTGTTGATGAGAGGGCTGATATAAAGGAGGAAAAAATATGCATAAATGGATAGCACGAACTTTGGAAGATATTAAATTAGATGCACCTCTATCATATCATACTCATTCATGCTCTCATAGTGCTTTGTTTGCATCAAATTTCTATGCAATCACCATCTCTAGTCTTTCTAATGAGAGTGAGCCTGGTTCTTTTGATGAAACACAAAATTCAAAAAATCGGATGGTTGTTACGCAATCATAATTTAATGTTATTATGAAGAATGGTTCTTGGTCTTTATGTGAATTGCCACCAGGAAAAGAGGCTATTCACACTAAATGGGTATACAAGCTAAAACATAAGCTTGATGGAATAATCGAGAAGTATAAGGCTAGGCTTGTTGCAAAAGATTATGCTCAAGAGAGAGGCATTGATTTTGATGAGACCTTTGCACCCACTTGCCAAATGACCACCATTCACAGCATATGTGCACTTGCAAATATTTCCATGGTTGGAATGTTCATCAATTGGATATTAAAAATGCATTTTGAATGGTGACTTACATGAAGAATTGTATGTATTTTAGCCCCATGGTTTTGTGCACAAATGTATGAAAACAAAGTGTGCAGATTGAGAAAGGCATTATATTGTTTGAAGCAAGCATGATGTGCTTGGTGTGATACAATATATGCCTACTTGATTGCACATGGTTTTGAGAAAAGTCCAATTGAGAGCACCTTATATGTTAAGCATGGAGATGATGTACTTATTGTCATTTTTGTGTATGTTGATGACACACTAATCATCCTAATGAGAATCATATTATTAAATTTAAGGCTGATCTACATGCCTCTTTTGAGATGCCATATTTGGGGCATTTGCATCATTTTTTGGGCATCCAATTGATGCAAGTTGTTGGAGGAATAGCTTTGTGTCAAACAAAATACATTGATGGATTATTGCAGTGTTTCATCTTTGAAGATTGCAAACTTATTGACAATCCTATGGAAATAGGTTTATGGTCGAGTCTTCATGATGCTAGAGATGCATTTGATGTTGTTCTTTATTAGTAGGATGGTTGGAACTTGATCTACTTATGCATAACATGACATTATATTTAGTTTACTATCTCTTAGATGAGTAGGTTTATGCATTGCCCAAGTGTCCCATTAGGGTTATACGCATATATACAAGATGGGGGAAGAAAAGACCATAACGAGGGAAAATAACAGTCCTAAGTGTGTTCACACACATCACTACTAAAATATATCAACAAATCCCCCCTAGGAGTGTTGTGGTGAACAAGAAGCCATCACTTATGTATAAGGAAGTGCTAAACTATGTGGAAAGAGATCAATCAACAAAAGGAAGTAAGCCCAAAGCTTGTCGAAAAGCTTCATACTTCTCCTAAGGTAGAGCCCTTGTGAAAAGATATGAAATGTTATCCTATATGGGCACATATGTCAAACGAATCTCCCTAGCAGAGAACCTCTCTGTGACATAATTATTATGCATCTCAATGTGCTTTGTGCGAGCATGGAACATAGGGTTCCTTGTAACTTCCAATGTGCACTCAGTGTCAATGAAGATGGTGGTGGTAGAAGATTGACCAACATGCAAATTAGGCAAAAGATGTCTGAGCCACAACCACTCAATAGTCATTGTGAAAGCTTTCATGTACTTAGCCTCACAACTAGAAGTGGCCATTGTAGGTTGCTTCTGCTCAAACAAGATATGCATGAGTTACCAAGCATGAAACAAAAACCACTAGTGGACACACGAGTTTCATAATAACTACCCTAGTCAAAGTCAGAAATAACATGTAAATCTGGCAGTAGTGATCCCCTCTTGGGAAAAAACTATCCAAGTAGCTGAGTACCACTCAAGTAGTGTAAGATGCACCTAGCTAATTTCCAATGCTTCATGTCTGGGCAATGCATAAACCTGCTCATTTGAGAGAATGTAGACTGAATATCAGGATGAATTATGCATAAGTAAATTAAGCATCCAACAACCTACTGATAGAGAAAAACATCAAATCTATCTCCAACATCATGAAGACTCAATGGTAAACCTATTTCCATAGGAGTGGCAATAGGTTTGTAGTCTTCAAGCTTTACCACATAGCTTCTAGCTTGAGGCAGTTATGTGTGCAACATATGTACTTAACATGTGTCCCACAAAAGCACTTCATCTCTCCATATAAGGCTTGGCATGGTTGCAAGCCATATATTGCTCATTTGTGTGTTTTTGGTTCTCTTGCATATGCTTTAGTGCCTAATCAACAAATCAGGATTTCATTATAAAGCACTAAAATGTATTTTTGTTGGGTATAGTACTGAAATCAAAGTCTATTCTCTGTACCATCCACAGAGTAAACAAATTTGAGTTAGTTGTGATGATGTTTTTGTGGAAGATGCAATTCAGCCATTACTTTCATGTGCCAAGGAGACTTCAATTAGATCTAGAGATTTGTACGACACTTTCTTGAATCTTTTTATAGGTGGAAAGTCAAGTACTTGTCCAAATGAGGTAAGTCTAATCTTTCACAAGTTCCACATGATGATCCAAATCATTCCATTTCTGATGTAGATTTACATGACGTACTTGTTGATGAGAGGGCTGATATAAAGGAGGAAAAAATATGCATAAATGGATAGCACGGACTTTGGAAGATAGTAAATTAGATGCACCTCTATCATATCATACTCATTCATGCTCTCATAGTGCTTTGTTTGCATCAAATTTCTATGCAATCGCCATCTCTAGTCTTTCTAATGAGAGTGAGCCTGGTTCTTTTGATGAAACACAAAATTCAAAAAATCGGATGGTTGTTACGCAATCATAATTTAATGTTATTATGAAGAATGGTTCTTGGTCTTTATGTGAATTGCCACCAGGAAAAGAGGCTATTCACACTAAATGGGTATACAAGCTAAAACATAAGCTTGATGTAATAATCGAGAAGTATAAGGCTAGGCTTGTTGCAAAAGATTATGCTCAAGAGAGAGGCATTGATTTTGATGAGACCTTTGCACCCACTTGCCAAATAACCACCATTCACAGCATTTGTGCACTTGCAAATATTTCCATGGTTGGAATGTTCATCAATTGGATATTAAAAATGCATTTTTGAATGGTGACTTACATGAAGAGTTGTATGTATTTTAGCCCCATGGTTTTGTGCACAAATGTATGAAAACAAAGTGTGCAGATTGAGAAGGGCATTATATTGTTTGAAGCAAGCATGATGTGCTTGGTGTGATACAATATATGCCTGCTTGATTGCACATGGTTTTGAGAAAAGTCCAATTGAGAGCACCTTATATGTTAAGCATGGAGATGATGTACTTATTGTCATTTTTGTGTATGTTGATGACACACTAATCATCATCCTAATGAGAATCATATTATTAAATTTAAGGCTGATCTACATGCCTCTTTTGAGATGCCATATTTGGGGCATTTGCATTATTTTTTGGGCATCCAATTGATGCAAGTTGTTGGAGGAATAGCTTTGTGTCAAACAAAATACATTGATGGATTATTGCAGTGTTTCATCTTTGAAGATTGCAAACTTATTGACAATCCTATGGGAATAGGTTTATGGTCGGGTCTTCATGATGCTAGAGATGCATTTGATGTTGTTCTCTATTAGTAGGATGGTTGGTACTTGATCTACTTATGCATAACATGACATTATATTTAGCTTTCTATCTCTTAGATGAGTAGGTTTATGCATTGCCCAAGTGTCCCATTAGGGTTATATGCATATATACAAGATGGGGGAAGAAAAAACCATAACGAGGGCAAATAACAGTCCTAAGTGTGTTCACACACATCACTACTAAAATATATCAACAAATCCCCCCTAGGAGTGTTGTGGTGAACAAGAAGCTATCACTTATGTATAAGGAAGTGCCAAACTATGTGGAAAGAGATCAATCCACAAAAGGAAGTAAGCCCAAAGCTCGTCGAAAAGCTTCATACTTCTCCTAAGGTAGAGCCCTTGTGAAAAGATATGAAATGTTATCCTATATGGGCACATATGTCAAACGAATCTCCCTAGCAGAGAACCTCTCTGTGACATAATTATTATGCATCTCAATGTGCTTTGTGCGAGCATGGAACATAGGGTTCCTCGCAACTTCCAATGTGCAATCAGTGTCAATGAAGATGGTGGTGGTAGAAGATTGACCAACATGCAAATTAGGCAAAAGATGTCTGAGCCACAACCACTCAATAGTCATTGTGAAAGCTTTCATGTACTTAGCCTCACAACTAGAAGTGGCCATTGTAGGTTGCTTCTGCTCAACCAAGATATGCATGAGCTACCAAGCATGAAACAAAAACCACTAGTGGACACACGAGTTTCATAATAACTACCCTAGTCAAAGTCAGAAATAACATGTAAATCTGGCAGTAGTGATCCCCTCTTGGGAAAAAACTATCCAAGTAGCTGAGTACCACTCAAGTAGTGTAAGATGCACCTAGCTAATTTCCAATGCTTCATGTCTGGGCAATGCATAAACTTGCTCATTTGAGAGAATGTAGACTGAATATCAGGATGAATTATGCATAAGTAAATTAAGCATCCAACAACTTGCTGATAGAGAAAAACATCAAATCTATCTCCAACATCATGAAGACTCAATGGTAAACCTATTTCCATAGGAGTGGCAATAGGTTTGTAGTCTTCAAGCTTTACCACATAGCTTCTAGCTTGAGGCAGTTATGTGTGCAACATATGTACTTAACATGTGTCCCACAAAAGCACTCCAATTCATCTCTCCATATAAGGCTTGGCATGGTTGCAAGCCATATATTGCTCATTTGTGTGTTTTTGGTTCTCTTGCATATGCTTTAGTGCCTAATCAACAAATCAGGATTTCATTATAAAGCACTAAAATGTATTTTTGTTGGGTATAGTACTGAAATCAAAGTCTATTCTCTGTACCATCCACAGACTAAACAAATTTGAGTTAGTTGTGATGATGTTTTTGTGGAAGATGCAATTCAGCCATTACTTTCATGTGCCAAGGAGACTTCAATTAGATCTAGCGATTTGTACGACACTTTCTTGCCTCTTTTTATAGGTGGAAAGTCAAGTACTTGTCCAAATGAGGTAAGTCTAATCTTTCACAAGTTCCACATGATGATCCAAATCATTCCATCTCTGATGTAGATTTACATGACGTACTTGTTGATGAGAGGGCTGATATAAAGGAGGAGAAAATATGCATAAATGGATAGCACGGACTTTGGAAGATAGTAAATTAGATGCACCTCTATCATATCATACTCATTCATGCTCTCATAGTGCTTTGTTTGCATCAAATTTCTATGCAATTGCCATCTCTAGTCTTTCTAATGAGAGTGAGCCTGGTTCTTTTGATGAAACACAAAAATCAAAAAATCGGATGGTTGTTACACAATCATAATTTAATGTTATTATGAAGAATGGTTCTTGGTCTTTATGTGAATTCCCACCAGGAAAAGAGGCTATTCACACTAAATGGGTATACAAGCTAAAACATAAGCTTGATGTAATAATCGAGAAGTATAAGGCTAGGCTTGTTGCAAAAGATTATGCTCAAGAGAGAGGCATTGTTTTTGATGAGACCCATTTGCACCCACTTGCCAAATGACCACCATTCACAGCATTTGTGCACTTGCAAATATTTCCATGGTTGGAATGTTCATCAATTGGATATTAAAAATGCATTTTTGAATGGTGACTTACATGAAGAATTGTATGTATTTTAGCCCCATGGTTTTGTGCACAAATGTATGAAAACAAAGTGTGCAGATTGAGAAAGGCATTATATTGTTTGAAGCAAGCATGATGTGCTTGGTGTGATACAATATATGCCTACTTGATTGCACATGGTTTTGAGAAAAGTCCAATTGAGAGCACCTTATATGTTAAGCATGGAGATGATGTACTTATTGTCATTTTTGTGTATGTTGATGACACATTAATAATCTTCCTAATGAGAATCATATTATTGAATTTAAGGCTGATCTACATGCCTCTTTTGAGATGCCATATTTGGGGCATTTGCATCATTTTTTGGGCATCCAATTGATGCAAGTTGTTGGAGGAATAGCTTTGTGTCAAAAAAAATACATTGATGGATTATTGCAGTGTTTCATCTTTGAAGATTGCAAACTTATTGACAATCCTATGGGAATAGGTTTATGGTCGGGTCTTCATGATGCTAGAGATGCATTTGATGTTGTTCTCTATTAGTAGGATGGTTGGTGCTTGATCTACTTATGCATAACATGACATTATATTTAGTTTTCTATCTCTTAGATGAGTAGGTTTATGCATTGCCCAAGTGTCCCATTAGGGTTATATGCATATATACAAGATGGGGGAAGAAAAAACCATAACGACGGAAAATAACAGTCCTAAGTGTGTTCACACACATCACTACTAAAATGTATGAACAAATCCCCCCTAGGAGTGTTGTGGTGAACAAGAAGCTATCACTTATGTATAAGGAAGTGCCAAACTATGTGGAAAGAGATCAATCCACAAAAGGAAGTAAGCCCAAAGCTTGTCGAAAAGCTTCATACTTCTCCTAAGGTAGAGCCCTTGTGAAAAGATATGAAATGTTATCCTATATGGGCACATATGTCAAACGAATCTCCCTAGCAGAGAACCTCTCTGTGACATAATTATTATGCATCTCAATGTGCTTTATGCGAGCATGGAACATAGGGTTCCTCGCAACTTCCAATGTGCACTCAGTGTCAATGAAGATGGTGGTGGTAGAAGATTGACCAACATGCAAATTAGGCAAAAGATGTCTGAGCCACAACCACTCAATAGTCATTGTGAAAGCTTTCATGTACTTAGCCTCACAACTAGAAGTGGCCATTGTAGGTTGCTTCTGCTCAACCAAGATATGCATGAGCTACCAAGCATGAAACAAAAACCACTAGTGGACACACGAGTTTCATAATAACTACCCTAGTCAAAGTCAGAAATAACATGTAAATCTGGCAGTAGTGATCCCCTCTTGGGAAAAAACTATCCAAGTAGCTGAGTACCACTCAAGTAGTGTAAGATGCACCTAGCTAATTTCCAATGCTTCATGTCTGGGCAATGCATAAACCTGCTCATTTGAGAGAATGTAGACTGAATATCAGGATGAATTATGCATAAGTAAATTAAGCATCCAACAACCTGCTGATAGAGAACAACATCAAATCTATCTCCAACATCATGAAGACTCAATGGTAAACCTATTTCCATAGGAGTGGCAATAGGTTTGTAGTCTTCAAGGCCAAAATGCTACAATAATCTATCAATATATTTTGTTTCACACAAAGCTATTACCCCATCAGCTTGCATAAATTGAATGCCCAAAAAATGATGCAAATAGACAAAATTTGACATCTCAAAAGAGCCATGCAAATTAGCCTTAAAATTAGAAATATGTTTCTCATTAAGACCAATGAGTAACATTTCATCAACATAGGCAACAATGATTAGAATCACATCATTTGCATACTTAATATATAAGGTGCTCTCAATTGGAGGATTCTCAAAACCATGTGCAATCAAGTAGGCATGTATCTTCTTCATACAAAGCAAATGGTGCTTCCTTCAAATCATATAATGTCTTTTTCAACATGCACACTTTATTTTCATGCGCTTTCTAGACAAGACCATGGGGCTTAAATACATACACTTATTCATGTAATTCACCATTCAAAAATGTAGTTTTAATGTCCAATTGATGTACATTCTAACCATGTTGAGATGCAAAGTGGGTGCAAAGGTCTCATCAAAATCAATGCCTCTCTCTTGAGCAAGCTCTCTTAGCCAGTCAGAAGGGCAAAGGTAAATGGAGCTCATCTACTAGTAAGCGAAAAATCTGCTAATCCTGCACAATCAAAGTCGCAACGCAAAGTTGATTTAAAAAAAAAACAAAAAGAAAAGAAAAACTAACCATGTGTGCATAATAATGTATGATCCATACAGTCCTGCAATAGTGATCGAAAGTCAAATTATGGAACTTCACAAGAACACCAATTCTGATTCACTCAAATCCAGATTTCACGTGGTGTATGCAGATTGGTTTATGTGGATAATTGGCACTGATATTTTTTGGTAGTGATGTTTGTGAACACACTTCGGACAGCCAGGGAATTCTTTTCCCTCTTTAGGAGGTTTTCCCCCCGGCTTCTATATACACCTATAACCCTAATGGGTTAACGCTCTCTTGTACATTCACTTGATTACGCATTCACTGTCCTCTTGTGCTCCAAGCTTCTTCTTCTTCTTCAACACCCCTCCCTTCATCCAAAGCTTCTTCAAGACCCCTCCATTCACAATCTTAGAATCACACGAGATATGCAGAGCATACTCAAGGTGATTGGGAGTTCAAAACAGCTTTGCTTTGTGGCACCAAAATCTTGATCTGAGCTCATTTTAGCCTCCAAATGCACTATCTCAATGCATATGCAAGCTATTTCGTCCTTTTGTGCCAAACATATATACAAGTTTTAGCTCGCTAGTACAAGCTCCCCAAACACTCCCACAGGTTTAGCAAAGCTCAACACGATAGTTCTATTCAACTTTTCGAGATACAATTAACTTTTTTGCATCAGGCTATTCAACGAGTGGTGATGGCTAAAAGCAATGATGTACTTCGTATGGTGGTTGTTGAAGATAGGTCATGTAATGGTAGCAAAATTAGGAATGTGGATATTGTGGAGGGTGTTAAAAAACCTCATACTACACCTGCAAATACAGTGATTGAAGCTCATGCACATGGCATCAAAGACGACGATCTTCAAGTTCCTTTTTGTGTTGTGGTTCTTGTTGCACCTACTCTAGAGCAACTTCTTTGGGATGAAGGAGATGCTAAGTCACATGCATTGATAGCTTTGTCTATTAAGCATGCCATTATCCCCAACACTCACTCCTGTGAAATAGAAAAGGATGCTTGGGATACACTTACGACTTTATAACATGCGAGAAATGAGGCTTGTATTTCTTCTCATGACCACTGTACATTTGGAGTTGACTTACATGTTTAGTACTTATGACATGCACTAACAACTCATCTTATCCTATAATGGGAGTTGGTAAGATCATTGTGAATACTACTGATGGTAGTTCTTTCACATTGTCAAATGCTTTGTATGTACCAGGGATCAAGAAAACTCTATTGTGAGTTTTCATCATTATCCAAGATTGGCTTGGATTTGTTGATGAGAGATCTAAAGATCATGATATCTCAAATGGCGATGTTATTATTGTTAGAGTATGATCAATGTCTACCCCTCATGATTGTATGCACATTTTGTAAGGCCCCCTTTATGAGGAGAAGCCAAGCATGCATTACCCAATTGATGGGAATCCCAACTTGAATGTTGGATGAAGGTCATATTGGACCATGTAAGATATTATAAGGAAAGGGAGTTATCAGGGTCCCCAATTGTGGGGTCCGGGGCAGCGGTGAGCAGCCCCGGCTGGGGGGTCCAAGGGGGCCAGCGGGCCCCCTGGTGGGGGTCCGGGGGCAGCGCCCCCGGCGCGACGGTAAAGGGAATATTCCATGGAATATTCCCTGTCGGAGTCAGAAATCATTTATATTTGTTAGGTCGGTTCAACCAGTCTAAGCCGTGTATGGCAATTACGCGGGCGGTGGCTGCCCACGCTCTACCGCCCATGTATAGCCGTCCATGGCAGGCCACCCATGATCCTATATATACATGACTTCTGCACTACCTAAGACACCGAGTTGAGCCAGCATACCTCTACCTTGTATCTCCCTATCTAGAGCTGTCTAGATCACCATTTAAGCTCTACCTTGAGAGCGCACGGGTGGACAACGCCATCATCTTTGTACTTGCTGCTAGTAGAAAATTGTTGAGATTCTCCTATATCTGTTATCTTCTCTGTTATTGCTCCTGTGTTATATTGCGTAACTATTGTCTTACATGGTATCAGAGCTGTAAGGTTCGAATAGCTTGAGAAGTATCATTATTTTAGCCTACTAGCAGACTAGAATATCAGTAGATTATTCGAGTGATTACATGATGGCTTCATCATCGAACAGTAGTCTTGGTGCTTCAGCTAATGTTAATGCTGCACCTATTCGAATTCATCCACCTGCATTCACTGAAGGGAAGCTGGATGGAACCAACTATACACTCTGGAAGTTCAAAATTTCTGCAATTTTGGACTCCTATGAATTACTTGACACTATCATGGGACCCATGGGATTGGATCCAGAGCCTATACCAGTTGAAGATCCAGCAAATTCAAGATTGATGATTCAGCCAGATCCAGATCTTCTACGAGCTTGGAAGAGGCGGAATGCTGATGCATTATGTGCGATTGTCACTAGTGTAAGTGATTCTGTGCTTACTTTAGTTCAACATACTACTAAAGCACATGAGGCTTGGGGCATATTGGCTCAACAATATGAGACCAAGAACCACACTAGGATACAGAATTTAGAAAATCAGTTGGCAAATGAAAAACATTCTGATTCTGAAAAGGCTGAAGATTTTATCAAACGGATAAAGCATCTTCAAGATCAATTGGCTGCAGTTGGTGTTGTTATAACACCAGAAGAGCTGGCTCGAAGATCTGTACGTGTTCTTCCAGCAAAGTATGATGGATTAGTAACAGCCCTTAACACTCAGGTAAGGCCAACTCCTCTTACATTTGAAGAGTTTTGTGCCATGCTTTTAGAAGAAGAGATGCGGCTGAAGAATCGGCAAAGTACAACTGATGCTGCATTCTCAGCAAATGCAAAAGGTAAAGGCTCTTCAGAGGGATCAAAGAAGAAGCCAAAGAAGAAAAAGTTCACAGGAAGTTGCTTCTATTGTGAAAAGAAAGGCCATGCCATCAAGGATTGCAGAAAGAAGCAAGCTGATGAACGGAATGGGACTGTAAAATCATCATGGAAGAACAAAGAGTCTGCAAACAACACAGAGCTGGAACTTTGGGTAGCTATTGAAGAGGTATGTTCATCTGCTCAAGCTCGTGTTGATGAGCCATGGATTTTAGATAGTGGAGCTTCTCGCCATATGACTAGTAAAAAGGATTGGTATAGTTCCCTAGTGCCTCTGCGGGAATCCATCAATGTAGTGGTGGGAAATGACTCCAAGTGTCCAGCTGAAGGAACTGGAACCATCTCTTTTATCACTTCTCCAGGTGTTGAGAAAAAGTTATCCGATGTTCTCTATGTACCTACACTCAAAAGAAATTTGTTGTCAGTTTCTGCAATAACAGATCGTGGACTCGAAGTTCACTTCAATAAGAGTGGTGCGGAAATCATGGATTCATCAGGTAATGTTGTAGGTAAAGGCATACGACGGGATAACTTGTATGAGTTAAGTGCTTTAACTGCTACAGAAGATAAAGATGTAAGCAGGTTATGGCACCGACGATTTGGGCATCTCGGATTTGCAGTTTTGAAGGAGATGCAACGAACAGGGATGGTTGCTCATATGCCTGCATTTTCAGAGTTGCAGGAACCTTGTGAAGCTTGTATGATGGGCAAGCAACAACGAAAGGCATTTCCAAGAGAGACCAGCAATCGATCTCAAGCTCCTCTAGAGTTGGTACATGCTGATCTCTGCGGTAAAATGTCTACACCTGCTTTAGGAGGATCTTTCTACTTCTTGCTGTTAGTCGACGATTATAGTAGAAAGATGTGGGTTTATTTCATTCGAGAGAAGGCTGATGCTTTTGAAAAATTTAAAACGTGGCATAAGTATGTAGAAAATGAATCAGGAAGGAAATTGAAGAAATTTAGAACAGATAGAGGAGGTGAATTCTTGTCAACAGAATTCAACAATTACTGTAAGGAGCATGGTGTGAAAAGGCAACTTACCACAGCTCATACACCCCAACAAAATGGCGTTGTTGAGCGCAGGAACAGGACAGTAGTTGAAATGGCTCGTTGTATGTTGAAGGCTCAAGACATGCCTGATTCATTCTGGGCAGAAGCAGTCAATACAGCAGTCTACATCCTCAATCGAAGCTACACAAAAGCACTGAAGGGGATGACTCCTCAAGAAGCATATTCTGGTAAAAAGCCTTCAGTTTTGCATTTCAGAATTTTTGGTTGTTTCTGTTATGCACATATTCCTGATTCAACAAGATCAAAGTTGGATTCAAAAAGCAAAAAGTGTGTCTTCCTAGGATATAGTGAAGAGTCTAAAGCATACAGGTTATGGGATCCTGAGGCAAGGAAGATTTTTGTCAGCCGAGATGTGGTGTTTGATGAACGACCACACTTAGTAGAAGATAAAGGTAAATCTACTATCTCATCAAACGGAGAAATATCTCACCTTGTGCCTATCAAAAGACAGGTTAAAGTTGAGGAGGAGGAAACATCTGATGGAGAAATTTCCTCAATAAAAAGCCAACCAATTGTAGCTGCACAGCGTAAGCCACTACCGAAGTGGGCACAACAGCTCTTTGATGATCACAATCCACATGTAGATGCACCAGAATCATCATCGGATGGATTACGAAGATCAAAGAGAATAGAGGAGCAAAGAAGAGCCTCAGAAAACATTGTTAACATGGCTCTAATGGCAGATATCATGGGTTCGATAAAGGAACCTACCACCATTGAAGAAGCCATTGATGATCCAGATTGGAGAGCGGCAATGCAGTCTGAGTATGATAGTATACTCAAAAATGATACATGGGATCTAGTCGACTTGCCGCCAAAGAAGAAGGTAATAGGTACTAAATGGATTTGGAAAGCTAAGTATAAAGCTGATGGAACATTAGAAAAGTATAAGGCACGATTAGTTGCACAGGGTTTTTCACAGATTGAAGGATTTGATGTTCAAGAAACTTTTGCACCAACAGCACGCATGACAACTATTCGGACGGTACTTGCAGTAGCTGCACAAAAGTCTTGGCCTATTTTCCAGATGGATGTCAAATCTGCATTTTTGAATGGTCACCTCAAGGAGGAGGTATATGTATCTCAACCACCAGGTTTTGAGGTGCCCAATTCAGAAAATAAAGTTTGCAGGTTGAAGAAAGCTTTGTATGGACTTAAGCAAGCTCCACGGGCTTGGTACCAACGAATTGATCATTTTTTCAAAAATATGGGTTTTGAAAGAAGTACTTCTGATGCTAACTTGTATGTAACGAAAAGGGATAGCAAGCTAGTTGTTGTCATTGTATATGTAGATGATTTGATCATTACAGGAGATCATCAGGAACTCATCAATCAAACTCGGATCAGCTTGGGAACTGAGTTTGAAATGACAGACTTAGGTCTACTCCATTTTTGTCTGGGAATTGAAGTATGGCAAAGGAAGGATGGCATTTTCATCTCACAACAAAAATATTCCAAAGAAATTCTCAAGGCATTTGGAATGATGGACTGCAAACCAACTAGCACACCTATGGAGGTAAATCATAAGCTATCTATGGATGATAACATGCCTGATGTAGATGCTAAGAAGTATAGGAAGCTCGTTGGAAGTCTTATTTTTCTGTGCAACACTAGACCAGACATTTGCTATGCTGTTGGAGTGTTAAGCAGGTTTTCCAACAAACCTAAGGAGAGTCACTGGAATGCTGGAATGCGAATTCTAAGGTACATTGCAGGAACCTTGGATTTTGGTATTTTGTATACCACAGGTGATACACTCCAAGGATATTGTGATTCAGATTGGGCTGGAGATTGTGATTCTAGAAAATCAGTTTCTGGATATTGTTTCTCACTTGGTTCAGGAATATTTTCTTGGGTAAGTAGGAAGCAACCAACTCTCGCACTCTCCTCCACTGAAGCAGAGTACAAAGCAGCTTGTTTTGCTTCTTGTGAGGCAGTCTGGTTAAGGAGAATTCTTGCAGATATAGGCTTTCCATCAAATATGCCAATTGTACTCAAGTGTGATAATCAAAGTTGTATGGCTATTGCAAAGAACCCAGTATTTCATGCTCGCACCAAGCACATAGAAGTACAGTACCATTACATTCGTGAGCTAATTGAAGATGAAATTGTGGAGCTAGAATATTGCCCAACAGAGGCAAATTGTGCTGACATATTCACTAAAGCACTTGGAAGAGAGCAGCTCAACAAGCATCTTCAACAGATGGGCATAGGACCGAGACCTACTTGATTTATCATCGGTAAACATTGAGGGGGGGTGTTAGAGTATGATCAATGTCTACCCCTCATGATTGTATGCACATTTTGTAAGGCCCCCTTTATGAGGAGAAGCCAAGCATGCATTACCCAATTGATGGGAATCCCAACTTGAATGTTGGATGAAGGTCATATTGGACCATGTAAGATATTATAAGGAAAGGGAGTTATCAGGGTCCCCAATTGTGGGGTCCATGGAATATTCCCTGTCGGAGTCAGAAATCATTTATATTTGTTAGGTCGGTTCAACCAGTCTAAGCCGTGTATGGCAATTACGCGGGCGGTGGCCGCCCACGCTCTACCGCCCATGTATAGCCGTCCATGGCAGGCCACCCATGATCCTATATATACATGACTTCTGCACTACCTAAGACACCGAGTTGAGCCAGCATACCTCTACCTTGTATCTCCCTATCTAGAGCTGTCTAGATCACCATTTAAGCTCTACCTTGAGAGCGCACGGGTGGACAACGCCATCATCTTTGTACTTGCTGCTAGTAGAAAATTGTTGAGATTCTCCTATATCTGTTATCTTCTCTGTTATTGCTCCTGTGTTATATTGCGTAACTATTGTCTTACAATTATTGCTTATCAATTTTATATCATGGCTTATATAAGATCATAGACTATGCAAAATCTATGAATGATTCAACATGTGCACTTCAAGATTCTCAAGCTATCTCAGATGAAAAGCTTTGGCATGCAAGCTTTGGTCATCCGGATTTTGCTAGTTTGCTATGCCAGCAAAATTATGAAATGGTATCCTCTCTACCCAAACTTGAGGCACCTTGTAAACGTGTCTATGAAGGCTATATTTTGGAAAAACATGCAACATTTATCCTCCCCAGAGGAAGGTTAAGTTCGAGCTGCTCATAAATTATAGCTTTGTTAGCTACATGGTGACATCCGTGGTTCTATGCAGACACCTTCTTTTGGGAACTAGCTTTACTTCTTGACTTTTAATGATGTTTTCTCCGAGCATGCATGCATGTCTCCATTGAAAGAAAATTCCCAAGTGTTTTGGTGCTTCAAAGAGTTTCTGCTTATGGCCAAAAATCTATCAGCATCTAAATTGGGCAGCCTCTGTTCTCATCAAGGGGATTGGATACATGTATTTTGATTTAAATGCATTTCTAACTGAGTGTGGGATAAAACATCAGTGTACAATGCCACATAAACCTCAACAAAATGGAGTTGAAAGAAAAAATAGGTCTCATGCAGATGGTGGGGCATATGGTCAAAAATCAAGCTTTACCACATAGCTTCTAGCTTGAGGCAGTTATGTGTGCAACATATGTACTTAACATGTGTCCCACAAAAGCACTCCAATCCATCACTCCATATAAGGCTTGGCATGGTTGCAAGCCATATATTGCTCATTTGTGTGTTTTTGGTTCTCTGGCATATGCTTTAGTGCCTAAACAACAAATTAGGATTTCATTATAAAGCACTAAAATGTATTTTTGTTGGGTATAGTACTGAAATCAAAGTCTATTCTCTGTACCATCCACAGACTAAACAAATTTGAGTTAGTTGTGATGATGTTTTTGTGGAAGATGCAATTCAGCCATTACTTTCATGTGCCAAGGAGACTTCAATTAGATCTAGAGATTTGTACGATACTTTCTTGCCTCTTTTTATAGGTGGAAAGTCAAGTACTTGTCCAAATGAGGTAAGTCTAAGCTTTCACAAGTTCCACATGATGATCCAAATCATTCCATTTTTGATGTAGATTTACATGATGTACTTGTTGACGAGAGGGCTGATATAAAGGAGGAAAAAATATGCATAAATGGATAGCACAAACTTTGGAAGGTAGTAAATTAGATGTTGTTCTATCATATCATACTCATTCATGCTCTCATACTGCTTTGTTTGCATCAAATTTCTATGCAATTGCCATCGTTAGTCTTTCTAATGAGAGTTGGCCTCCTTCTTTTGATGAAACAAAAAATTCAAAAATTTGGATGGTTGTTACACAATCATAATTTAATGTTATTATGAAGAATGGTACTTGGTCTTTATGTGAATTGCCACCAGGAAAAGAGGCTATTCACACTAAATGGGAATACAAGCTAAAACATAAGCTTGATGGAATAATCGAGAAGTATAAGGGTAGGCTTGTTGCAATAGCTTATGCTCAAGAGAGAGGCATTGATTTTGATGAGACCTTTGCACCCACTTGCCAAATGACCACCATGCATAGCATTTGTACACTTGCAAATATTTCATCATGGTTGGAATGTTCATCAATTGGATATTAAAAATGTATTTTTGAGTGGTGACTTACATGAAGAATTGTATGTATTTCAGCCCCATGGTTTTGTGCACAAATGTATCAAAACAAAGTGTGCAGGTTGAGAAAGGCATTATATTGTTTGATGCAAGCACGATGTGCTTGGTGTGATACAATATATGCCTACTTGATTGCACATGGTTTTGAGAAAAGTCCAATTGAGAGCACCTTATATGTTAAGCATGCATATGATGTACTTATTGTCATTTTTGTGTACGTTGATGACACGCTACTCAATCATCCTAATGAGAATCATATTATTGAATTTAAGGCTGATCCACATGCCTCTTTTGAGATGCCAGATTTGGGGCATTTGCATCATTTTTTAGGCATCCAATTGATGCAAGTTGTTGGAGGAATATCTTTGTTTCAAAAAAAATACATGTTGGTGCAAGACAATCATCAATGGATGATTACATGAAGCATAAGAATAAATAGGTGAAGAAAAGGCTCAAGCTCAAAGCATGAAGTCAAATGAAGAACCAGGAAGAAATGTTCTATACATTTATGTATACTAGCTTTGGAAAAATACTTCAAAAATACTTTGATATAGTGACGAGTTCATACTCATATGTATATATACACTCATGTATAGTCATGACATAGAAGAGAGATGAAGGATATATTTAAATATAGTCAATAGATTTCAAGTTTTCTAAGAGATAGATGTGTAGAGAGTTTTCTCGTAAGTTAGCGACTGGTCTTTCCTGGAATTCGCTCAGCCTGATCATGTGGATCAGGAAATCTTTTGTACACATCTAATTCAGAAGCTAATCAAGCTAGGACCAAAGTCTGATAATCTAATTCTCTTCAAGATGTGTGTATGACTAGTAGGAATATCCATATGTAGAAGTCTACAAGTGAAGTTCTCAGAATCGTGCATTTTTGCTTTTCAGAGATTTGCTTGGATCTCAGTGCTCAATAAAGTTTTTCATCTTCGAGCATTCAAAATCTAGGTTAGAAGGTAAGGAAGCTTTGTCTAAAAGCATTTAGCAAAATGGGTTAGATTCTAAGAGAAATCAACTTAAGAAGTTGATGATGTCAAAGTCGCCATTCCTGGAAGGCAGTTTCTAACATAGGTTTGATCTAAGTGATCAAATTAGAAATCTAATGGTTCCTTTGAAGAAGTAATGATCATTATGATTGCACAAAGGTAGTACGAATATGTGTGCATCATTTGAATGATTAAAATCAAAGTCATATGCAGAGATTGAAGTCCATTTCTGAAGCAGACTATTGAAGTTGAAGGAAACTTCATAGAGAGAAGTATTTCTTAATAAACTTCAAAGTTTGTGTAAAGTTTGGTTTACTCTTGATATAGAGGACTTCTTAAATCAAGATAGATCAGACATTTGGAGAATTAAAGGTCTCCAATAGTGGTATCAGAGCAAAAAGATCAAATCAAGATGAAGAAGAAGCAAGGAGAACCCTGACTGTTGCAGATATCAAAGATCTTGTGAATTGAAGGAGAAAAGGTACATTATATCACCATAAATCTTAGTAATTGCAGACACAAAAGTCAAGAGATGGGAGAAAGCTTGCAGATTGACAAGCTAGATAGAGAGAACTATCTAGCATGGTCCGTGAGGATGGAAGC
The DNA here is from genome assembly GCA_020310875.1 of Ceratopteris richardii. Classification (NCBI taxonomy): domain Eukaryota; kingdom Viridiplantae; phylum Streptophyta; class Polypodiopsida; order Polypodiales; family Pteridaceae; genus Ceratopteris; species Ceratopteris richardii. Next base: position 98,993,320 of record CM035432.1, read on the forward strand.
ACAGCTCATGAGCAAAGATTTGATATCATTTATTACACGAGAAGAAGAAAAGCTTGAGTTTAAGGATCCAAGTGTTCCAACAAGAGAAGAACTTGCGGAATTGAAGAATTGGATGAAGAAAGATGCTCAGGCTAGGAGCATCATTTACATGGCTATAAATGATTATCTTCTACCACACATTAGAGGATTAGAAAGTGCAGCAGATGTATGGAATGCTTTGGAAGAACATTTCCAAAACACAACCAAATCGAGGAAGGCTTCACTATGGGCTGAATTTACAACTTTCAAGAAGAAAGGTTCTCAGTCAATCTTTGATTATGTTACAAGGATGAAGGACATTGCAGATAGTTTGGGAGCAATAGATGAAGAAATTGAAGAAGAAAAGTTGGTAAGGCAAATACTTATAGGTTTAAGAGGAGATGAAAAGTGGAAGCCTTTCATATTGTCTACAGAATTATCATTAGATCATTTTACTCCTGAAATTAATCAATTGTTAGGACATATGCTAACATTTGAGCAAGACATTGAAGGAGAGAATGATAGAAGTTCAATTCAAGCAATGTATTCAAAGTATAAGAAGAAGAATGCTAAAGGCAAGCAAACAAATGATGAAGAACGATCTTCAAGCCAAGTAAACTTCATGAAAGGGAAGATGAATTTGAGAGGTAAAGGTAGAGGAGGTAAGAATAAAGAAAATGCTAAAGCTTGTTGGATTTGTGGGAGAACAAATCATTTGGCAAATGATTGCTGGTATAATAATCAAAATGGTGGAAGTCATAATTAGAATTTCAGTCCTAGAGGAAGAGGAGGCAAAATATAAGAGGTAATTTCAGAGGAAGAGGTGATAGAACCTCATTTGCTAGAGGAGGAGGAAGGAGATTCCAAACTCAATCCTATAACAACACGTATTACAATTATTCTTCATATTGGAAGGAAGACTTGACTCTTATCTTGAATGCAACACATGAAGTAATCAATTAAGATCAAAAGGTGTTTTATATTGACTCATGATGTAGCAATCATCTGAGTGGCAATATCTCCTTAATGACTAATATGGAAGCTAAAGTGAATGGACATATAGTTCAAACAAGAGACAACACCAAACACAAAATTGAGAGCATGGGATCAGTGAAGACAAAGAATGGAAGCACACTTCTAAGCAAGGTACTTTATGTTCCAACAATTCCTAAAAATCTAATAAGTGTAGTGCAAATTGTTGAGAAGGGATATGAAGTCAGATTTACAAGTGATGGTGTTTATGTTGAAGATCCAAAACAAGGATATAAAAGCATTGTTACAGGAAAAAAGGAAGGAAGATTATTCACTCTCAAAGTCCAAGTTAATGTGGGACATGCATCGTTTACTTATGGAAATCAAAAGATGTGTGAATTGGATTTATGGCACAAGAGGTTAGGACATTTTAATGAAAGGGGAATAAAAGAGATGACAAAGATTGGTGCAATGCTTGGTCTACTGTTGAGCCCATAAAAGTCATATTGATCAAAGTCAAATGCAGTCAAAGTCAAAGTTTCAAAGTCAAATTGGTCAAAGTCAACAAGGTCAAGGTAAAAGTCAACAGGGGCAAAGTCAAAGTGTTGAAGTGCAGGTCTCAAAGTGCACAAGTAGTGCACAATTAATTGTCCACAAAGGGTAAATTGGAGAAAGTGGGTTGCAGGTTGCAGAGGTATTTCTCTAATTTCCCCAAGGTTCAAAAGTGTTTTAAAGTGTTGTGGAAGGTTCAGGTGAACCCTCTCTGTGCACAAGTGAAGACTTAAAAGGAAAATGTGAAGGTATGTGAAGCGGCAACGTACACAGAAGTGAAAGTATGGCCCCCCAATTAAAATTTTTGTTTTAATCTAAAGTCACCACATGACAAAACAGGGAGTCGTTGGATGCCCACTTGTGGAGACAATCTTGGGACATCAAAGTGAGCACCAAGATACTCTTGTAGTTAGGAGCGTACGGGAATCAACACTCAAATCAAGGCAAGGACTATTCTTGGAGAGGCAAGTGTAAGCAAGACTGACATCATCACTGATCATCAACCACTCAGGTATTTATTGAACAAGCCACAAGCAACTGGGAGGATATGGAGGTGGCTACTTTTGTTCTAGGAGTTTGATTTTTCTGTAGTCCATAGACCAGGTAAAGAAAATGTTATGGCGGATCACCTATCTAGGATCAATATGATGGATCAAGCTAGTGGAGTCAATGATGATTTTCCAGATGCTAATCTGTTCCCTGTACAAGCTCAAGGTTGGTATTATGATATCAAGGATTTCATTAAAACTGGAGTGTATCCAGAGAAGGCAAGTGTTGTGCAAAGAAAGAGACTGCTAATCAAGAGCATACCTTACACCTTCATTGAAGAAAAATTATATAGACAGGGAAAGGACAACAGGTTTAGGAAGTGCTTGGAAGAAGAAGAAGTGAGGGAAGTCCTTCAATTTGCACATGAAGGAACAGGTGGTGGGCACCTTCCAGGACATATTAGGAGTCAGAGGATACTTGATGCTGGTTTATGGTGGCCTACATTATTCAAAGATGCAGATGAATGGGGGAAAGCATGTGATGTTTCTCAAAGGTGTGGACCCAAACCAACAAAGCAGAGGCACAACCCTTTGATTATTTCCACTTCTTGGCAACCATTTGAGAAGTGGGGGCTAGATTTTGTAGGGCCCATCTACCCACCTGACTGCACCACTCAAATTGTGGCTGATTTCATTTACAGTAGCATCATTTGCAGGTTTGGATGTCCACTTGAAATTTGTACAAACCAAGGTACTCATTTTGTGAATAAGGTCCTACAGGAAATCTTCAACAGGTATAGAATTCTACATAGGACCTCTTGTGCCTACTATCCAAGAGCTAATGGACAGGCAGCATCCATTAATAAAGTATTAATTGCAATGTTAAGGAAAGAATGTATGTTACAGCCCACTTCCCGGGGCATTGCTTCTCAAGGTACACTATGGGCATACAGGTTAGCTTACAAAGAGGCTACTGGCTACTCTCCATTCCAACTGGTTTATGGGATATTGCCTATTGAACCCTTTGAATTTTTACATGGATCACCGAAAGTAGCATTTATGCAGGAAAAGAAAGATTTTAATACCTCTTAGAGGCTTGGAGCATTGCATAAAGTGGAGGAGATACGTCTACATGCAGCGAAACAATTGATAGAGACTCTAATGAAGAGGAAGGAGGCACATGATCAAAATCTGTGGAACAACAACATAGAGTCAGGCATGTTAGTTCTTCTCCATAGACCTCATATTCAAACACTAGTGAGAGGAAAATGGCTTCCACACTGGGAAGGACCTTATCGAGTTAAAACAATGCTGAATTGGGGTGCTGTGGAGTTAGAGATGCTAAAAGAAGAGGCTTTGCCACTGGTCAACATGTCAAGGCTCAAGGCCTATCATCAACACACTTGAAGAATTATGGATCACCTGGAACCTGCAAAAGTTGTCCAGATTGTACAGAGCCCTCTCATTTCATTTTTGCTCAAGTTTTAGTAGTTTTTATCCTTTTTCATGCTTTTTCTTTAAGTTCTTAGCAAATTTAGCAACCCTTTCATAGTCCTTGACATAAGTACAATGTTTGGATTTTTTTTGGGAATTTTTCAAGCATTTTTAGAATTTTTACAGTATTTTTTCATCATTTCAAATGTCATTTTCTTACCACAGGAGGAATAAAGGAAGCTCTTTGTGGTTTTGAGGGAGGAAATTGGTATACACTTGTAGGATATTTCGTGAGAAATTTTTTCAAATTTTTTTGGATTTTTTTGGATTTTTTTTGGGTTTTTCTATCATTTTCTTTAATTTTGGGTATTTTCAAAAAAAAAAGGCTCCCAGGAAAATTTTGGAAAAAAAACCTCCCCTCGGTTTTTTTCCCAAAGAAAAAAAGAAAAAAAACTCTCTCTCTCTCTCTCTCTCTCTCTCTCTCTCTCTCTCTCTCCCCCCTGCCTCCCCCCACCCCCTCCCCCCTTGCCCCCCCCTCTGGACCTTTGGACTCATTTTTTGGCTTTATTTTTCCAAATTCCCAACTTTTCTTTGACTTTTGATCAAAACCCAAATGTTTTGAGCACCTTTATCACTTGTTTTTATTGTCCCACATGATCTATTTTCACTTTATTTTACCTTATAGTCAAAGTCAACTATAGTCAAAGTCAAAGGATCAAAGTCAACAAGATCAAGGTCAAAGTCAACAGGGGCAAAGTCAAAGTGTTGAAGTGCAGGTATCAAAGTGCACAGGTAGTGCACAATTAATTGTCCACAAAGGGTAAATTGGAGAAAGTGGGTTGCAGGTTGCAGAGGTATTTCTCTGATTTCCCTAAGGTTCAAAAGTGTTTTAAAGTGTTGTGGAAGGTTCAGGTGAACCCTCTCTTAGGTGCACAAGTGAAGACTTAAAAGGAAAATGTGAAGGTATGTGAAGCGGCAACGTACGCAGAAGTGAAAGTATAGCCCCCCAATTAAAATTTTTGTTTTAGTCTAAAGTCACGACATGACAAAACAGGGAGTCGTTGGCTGCCCACTTGTGGAGACAATCTTGGGACATCAAAGTGAGCACCAAGATACTCTTGTAGTTAGGAGCGTACGGGAATCGACACTCAAATCAAGGCAAAGATTATTCTTGGAGAGGCAAGTGTAAGCAAGACTAAGCAAGGTGAGCATAGTCTAAGCTAGGTAAAAGAGAGAAGTGCAAGAGACACACAGTGTGTGACCCAGAGAAGTGAAGTGCAAGGTGTGCATGAAGAGTGACCAAGGAAGTGTGCAGAGAAGTGCTAAGCCATTCACCCCAAGGATCTCGAGATCTCATTGAAGCTGTGTGCATGCCGACAGAAGGTGTCCAACCCTCCCCCTTATTGGAAGCTTGGTGCAAGGTGTGCACAAGTGCAGGCTTGGAGAAGGTGGAGGTCTAGTGCAGAGAAGGCCAACAGCAACAAGACCCTTGGGTATTTGGTATTTTGTGATTGAGCACTCTGTGGGATTTTGCACAGAAGCATTGGGTTGTATTGTTGGATTGTATTGTGCATCACCATTGTATTTGTCTTCTTATAATCAATCGACAGAGGCTTCCAGTGTGGATCTTTCTTTTTGTCTTTCCCTTTTCTCCTACAAACACTCAAATCCCTTCTTGTCCAAGAATCCCCCAACATCAACCAAATATTGGAGGTCAACATATGATATACAAATGTGAGGCTTGTCAGCTAGATAAAGCTCACAAGAAATCATACAATAAGCAAGGATACAGGTATTCAAATATGCTTGAATTGGTTCATACAGATGTGTGGGGTCCTTCAAAGGACCATAGCATAAATAGATCAAGGTATTATGTGCTATTTGTTGATGATGCAACCAGGTGGATTACTCTATATGTAATCAATGATAAATATGAGTGTTTGAGACATTTAAACACTACCATGCTTATGCAGAAAGAATTACAGGACAAAAGCTCAAGAGATTGAGATCAGATGGAGGGGGAGAATATAGAATTTGATGATTATATGTGGAATGCAGGTATAAAAAAAGAAGTGACTTGCAAGTACTCCCCACAACAAAATGGAGTTGCAGAAAGAAGAAATAGAACTCTTGTAGAGTTTGCAAGATCAATGATGAAGGAAAAGAGGTGTCCTAATTATATGTGGGTAGAAGCAATTAATAATTCAACTTATCTTGTGAATAGGTTGCCTTGCAAAGCTTTGGAGGGAAGGACTCCTTATGAAGCATGGTGGGGTAAGAAACCTACTCTTGATCACTGCAAAATATTTGGATGTTTGGCATATGCTTATGTTCCATCTCAATTGAGACATAAGCTAGAACCTAAAGCAGAAAAGTATGTGTTCATTGGGTATGATGATAAAAAAAATGGAATACAGGTTGTAGATTCCATCCACAAAACAATTTCTTGTTTCAAGAGATGTTAAATTTGATGAGCAAAGCACATGGTTTATAGGATCAAACAATGGGTGCACAGATCTTGAAGAAATCAAAAGGAAAGGAAATTCAAAGATGAAGGTATATGAAGAAGATATTGTTATCACTACAAAAATATATCAATAAATCCTTCTCGAGATGATAAATTGAAGTAAGAGTTGGCACTTATGTATAAGGAAGTGGCAAGTTATGTGGAAAGAGATCAATCAACAAAAGGCAGTAAGCACAAAGCTTTGTGGAAATCTTTAAACTTCTCCTTAGGTAGAGCCTTTGTGATAAGGCATGTAATGTTACCCTTTGTGGGCACATATGCCAAACTAATCTATCCAACAACGAACCTCTCTATGACACAATGATAGTGCCCCTCAATGATTTATCTAGCAGAGAACCTCTTCGAGAATAATTTGAGCCACACTTACTCAATAGTCGCTATGAAAGCTACCCTATACATAACCTCACAACCAGAAGTGGCCATAATATGTTGCTTCTCGTTCAGCCATCATATGGATGAGCTACCAAGCATGAAGCAAAAGCTAGTAGTGGACACAAGAGCTTCATAGCAATCAATGCAATCCAAGTTTTAAAAAGCATGTAAATCTAGTAGTAATGATCAACCCTTGGGATAAAACATTTCAAGCATTTGGTTACCACTCAACTAGTGAAAGATTCGCTTAACCATCTACCAATGCTTGACACTTGGGCAATGCATAAACCTACTCATCTAAGAGACAACAACTAAATATGATGCCACATTATGCATAAGTGAATCAAGCACCAACCATCCTACTAATAGAGAACAACATCAAATGCATCTCTAGCATCATGAGGCACGACCGTAAACCTATTTTCATAGGATTAGCAATAAGTGTGCAATCTTCAAAATGAAACACTGCAATAATGCATCAATGTATTGATGGAGACCTTTAATTCTCCAAATGTCTGATCTATCTTGATCTAAGAACTCCTCTATATCAAGAGTAAACCAAAATTTACACAAACTTTGAAGTTTATTAAGAAATACTTTGTTGTATGCAGTTTCTTTCAGCTTCAACAGCCTGCTTCAGAAATGGACTTCAATGTCTGCAACTTCGATTTTAATCGTTCAAATGATGCACACATATTCATGCTACCTTTGCACAATCATAATGGTCATTAGTTCTTCAAAAGAACCATTAGATTTCTAATTTGATCACTTAGATCAAACCTATGTTAGAAACTGCCTTCCAAGAATGGTGACTTTGACATGGTTAACTTCTTAAGTTGATTTCTCTCACAATCTAACCCATTTTGCTAAATGCTTTTAGACAAAGCTTCCTTACCTTCTAACTTAGATTTTGAATGCTTAAAAATAAAAAAAATTACACTGAGCACTGAGATCCAAGCAAATCTATGAGCAACAAAATGCACGATTCTGAGAACTTCACTTGCAAACTTCTACATATGAATGTTCCTACTAGTCATGCACACATCTTGAAGAGAATTAGGTCATCAGACTTTGGTCATAGCTTGATTATCTTCTCAATTAGATGTGTAAAAAATATTTCTTGATCCACATGATCAGACTGAAAGAATTCTAGGAAAGACCAGTTGCTAACTCACGAGAAAACTCTCTACACATCTATCTCTTAGAAAACTTGAAATCTATTGACTATATTTTCATCTATCCTTCATCTCTCTTCTATGAAATGACTATACATGAGTGTATATATACATATGAGTATGAACTCGTCACTATATCAAAGAATTTTTGAAGTATTTTTCTAAAGCTAGTATACATAAATGTATAGAACATTTCTTCCTAGTTCTTCACTTGACTTCATGCTTTGAGCTTGCAGCTCCCCCTCAATCATCAATTGTGATTACTTGCACCTTCTTTATACCTGCCATCTCTTTAAACCTTTGTAACTTTGCTCCATCCATGCTTTTTGTTAGCATGTCTACCACTTGCTCTTTTGTTGGTGTATACATGACTTCAATTTCTTTATCAAGTACCTTTTCTCTTAAGAAATGATATTGAATTTCTATGTGTTTAGTTCTGACATGAAGCATAGGATTAGCTGCTAAATACAATGAACTCATATTTTCTCAAATATGATTGGAACACCCTTATCAATTCCTAGACTTTTTAATAAAGTCTTCAACCAAATTACTTCCTTTGCCGCTTCTACCATTCCTTTGTATTTAGCTTTTGTGGATGACAATGCAACTGCATGTTGCTTCTTTGAGCACCAAGAAATTAGCTTATCTCCAATATAACACAAGTAACCATGAGTGGATCTTCTATCATCTGAATTACCTACCCAATCTGCATCACTAAACACTTTGAGTCTAGTATCAGAAGTGAATCCATAATACAAAACTTCATTCAGAGTCCGTTTGGTATATCTTAGCACTCTTTGTGCTGCAATCCAATGAGTTTGCTTTGGGCAATGCACGAATTGAGATAAGACACCAATTGCATATGAAAGATCTGTTCTTGTCAAGGTAGCATAGATTTAACTACCTACCAAACTGTGATATGTCTTCATGTCCTTGAACTCTTCTCCTACATACTTTCTTAATTTATGATTAACCTCCAATGGCGTGGTTGAAGGTTTATGATTCTCCATGTTAAACTTCACCAGAAAATTCTTCAGATATCTTTCTTGTGTAACATACACTCCATGTTGAGTGTATATAATCTCCATTCCTAGAAAATAAGACAAATTTCCCAAATCACTTAGCTTGAACTCCCTTTCCATTTGCTTCTTCAGCTCCTTGATTCCTTGGCATCTACACCTGTGACAATAATGTCATCAACATAAATACACACATAAATGTATCTATCTTCATTTTCTTTCACCAGCATACTACTATCTACCTTTGAAGTTTGGTATCCAAGTTCATTCAAGAACTTGACCAATCTGTAATTCCATGCCCTTGGAGCTTGCCTTAAGCCATACAAATCTCTCTTAAGCTTGCAAACATAATCTCATTCATTTGCCTCTTTGAAACACTCTGGTTGCTCCATGTATACTTCATCTACAATATATCCATTTAAAACTGCATTCTTTCCATCTAATTGAGATAGCTTGCAACCTTTACATGTAGCAATAGCAACTATAGTCCTGATTGTAGACATCTTAGGCACTAGATTAAAGGTTTCATCATAGTCCACTCCATGTGTTTGAGACTAGCCTTGTATCTAGACACTTTTCCATTTGCTAAGCTCTTTGTCTTATACACCCACTTACATCCAATTACCTTCTGATTCTTTGGTCTTGGCACCAATTCCCATGTCTCATTCTCAAGTAGAGCATCATACTCTTCTTGCATTGCTTTTTCCCAATTTTCCTTTCCTTTAGCTTCATTATATGTGGATGGGTCTTCATCTATCTTCACAATGTAAGCATAATCTTTGGTGGTCAAGAAAGAAGTATCATAACTATCCTCAATGTGCTTAGTGTGAGCATGGAACACAAGGTTCCTTGCAACTACCAATATGCTCTGGCTATTAGTGAAGATGGTGGTAGCAGAAGACTTACCAACACCCAAATCAGCCATGTCTTAGCCAGGCACACTCAACAGTCGCTATGGACGCTGCCCGATACTCAACCTCGCAACTGGAAGTGGACATAGTAGGCTGCTTCTTGCTCAACCAAGACACACATGAACTACCAAGCATGAAGCAAAAGCCACTAGTGGACAGACGAATGTCATAGCAACTAGCCTAGTTAGAGTCAAGAAAAGCATGCAAATCTGGTGGTAGTGATCCACCTTTGGGATAAAACAACCCAAGTAGCCGGTTACCACTCAAGTAACGAAAGATGGGCTTAACTGCCTGCCAATGCTTGACACCTTGGCAATGCACAAACCTGCTCATTACGGTGAGACATCAAACTAAATGTCTGGCTGAGTAATGCATAAGTAAATCAAGCATCCAACATCTTACTGATAGAGAATAGCATCAAATGCATCTTCAGCATCGTAAAGACTCAATCGTAGACCTATCTCCATAAGAGCGGCAATAGGTTTGCATTCTTCAAGGCCAAAATGCTGCAATAATGTCTCAATATATTCTGTTTGACACAAAGCTATTCTGCCATCAACTTGCATAAAGTGCATGCCTAAATAATGATGCAAATGCCCCAAATCAGACATCTCAAATGAGGCATGTAAATCAGCCTTAAAATCAGCAATATGCTTCTCATGAGGACCAGTGAGAAACATGTCATCAATGTACACAAGAATGATGAGAAGCACATCATTAGCATGCTTAACATATAAGGTGCTTTCAATTGGGCTGTTCTCAAAACCATGTGCAATCAGATAGGCATGTATTTTTTCATACCAAGCACATGGTGCTTGCTTTAAACCATATAATGCTTTCTTTATCTTGCACACCTAATTTTCATGCCCTTTTTGCACAAAGCCACAGGGCTGAAAAACATACACTTCTTCATGCAAGTCACCATTCAGAAATGTTGTTTTAATGTCCAATTGATGTACATTCCAATTATGATGAGCTGCAAGTGCATAGATGCTATGAACAATAGTCATTTGGCAAGTAGGAGCAAAGGTATCATCAAAATAAATGCCTCTTTCCTGAGCATAACAATTTGCAACAAGCCTAGCCTTATATACCCACTTAGTCCCAATGGCCTTCTTGCCAGAAGACAAGTCACATAAAGGAAAGGTACCATTTTTCATGATAGGATCGTATTCAGGTTGCATTGCAGCCGTCCAATGTTTAGAATTTTGTGCTTCATCAAACAAAACAGGCTCAGTCTCATCACAGAGACTAGATGCAGCCATAGCGTAGAAATATGATGCAAAAGAGGCACCATGAGAGCCCGAACGAGTACAATATTATAGAGGTGCATCTAATTTGCTGTCAGGCAAAGTTTGCACCAGCCATTTTGGCATAGTTTTTTGCCTCCTCAATATCAGTTCTCTCATCAAGAAGTGCATCATGTAAATCTGCATCAGAAATAGAATGATCTGCATCATCACATGAAACATGAAATGGATGAGAAGTTTCTTCATTAGGACCAACACTAGAATGTCCACGTGTAAAAAGGAGTAGCAACGTACAGATGTCTCCTTTGTATATGAAAGAAGGCTGAATAACATCTTCCACAAAAACAACATCACGGCTAACCAAAATGCGTTTAGTCTATGGGTGATACAGACGATAGACTTTTCTTTCAGAATTGTACCCAACAAAAATACATTTTACTACTTTATCATCTGATTTCTTTCGATGTTGTTCTGGCACTAATGCATATGCGAGACAACCAAAAACACACAGATGAGCAACTGAGTGACTTGTTCTTTCGTTCAGCAACTCCATTCTATTGTGGTATATACGGCATTGTACACTAATGTTTTATCCCATGTTTAGCCAGAAATGCATTAAAGTCAGAAGACGTATATTCCCCCCCTCGATCAACACGAAGGGTGTCCATTTTACATGGCGACAGATTTTTAGTCAAAACCCAAAAACTATTTGAAGCACATGCTGTATTGCACATGCTGAATCATTCACAAATCTTTCATAGTCTATGAGCTTATAGATCCCATGATATAAAATGCAAGAAGGAATAATCATGTTGCCATTTGAAAGATCATGAATTGTACACCTGTCATCAACAAATTTCACAACTAAGCCAATCTTGGCTAAAGCCGAAACTGATAACACATTCTTCTTGATCCCTAGCACAAATAAAGCATCTCACAAGGTGAAAGAACTACCATCAACAATAGTAAGAATGATGAGACCAACTCCCATGATAGGATAAGAGGAGTTGTTGGCACATGTGATAGTATTACCTATAAGGGTAGGCTCGAGTGAAGTGAAGAAACTACGCTGGGAGGTAATCTGTTTGGTTGCTCCACTATCAAAATACCAAACATCTGAGTCTACTGCAAACATACACTACTCATGAGAAGATGGGTCAAAACTGCAAACAATAGTAAATGCCCATTCTTCATTCTACACAAGATTAGCAGACCTTGTTTTGAGTGTAGAGGCCTCTGCAACAACCATTCTAGCCTCCTTTTTCTTTGCCTCTTTAGCAGCCAATTTTGGATAGCTCTTAATGACATGATCATTTGCTTTAATATATTTGCAAAAAAAAAAAATTCTTTTTTGATTTCTTCTCGTCTTTGTCTTCCTTCTTTGAATGTGCAACATTTGTAGATTTCTGCTTACTAGTAGATGAGCTCCATTCACCTTTGCCCTTCTGACTAGCCACGAAAGCTTGGTCTGCAACATGCATAATAGACCCGTTCTATGTAGATTGATCTTCGTGCAAGAGAATAGAAACTAACTCCTCAAATGACAAGGCATTTAGATTGCCTTTCGTCATCAACCAAAGAATAGAAGAAAAACTCTTATATGAATCAGGAAGACCATTCAGAACGGTCTGCACAAGTGAGCTATCTGGTATAACTTCATCAGCAAAAATCAACTCTTCCTTCAAGTCTTTGATCTTTGTCAGAAAATTATCCATGGAATAACCTTCATTCATATGCTCACTCTCCAACTATTTTTGGAGGTAAGCAACATGCACCTCATCCTAGCCCGGTACAATGTGGTAAGTGTATCCCAAGCATCCTTAGCTATTTTGCAAGAGCGAATGTAAGGAATAATGGCACGTTTGACAGACAAGGCTATCAATGCATGTGCATGAGCATCTCTTCCATCCCAACAAATTTGCCCTATAGTAGGTGCAGTAGAAACCCCAACATGAATAGAAATCTTAGGAATATCAACATCTTCAATGCCATCCGCATGAGCTTCAATACCTTTATTTGTAGGTGTAATAGGACGTTTTGAACACCCTGCACAATGTTCCACAATCCTTTTTTTTTAGCAAGAGAATGAACAATTGATGATTATATGAAGTTTAGGAGTGAAGAGTTGAAGAAAAGATTGAAGCCTAAAAGCATGAAGTGAAGTGAAGGTTCAGAAAGAGAAGTTCTATATACACATGTATATTAGTTTTGTAAATACTTCAAAAATACTTTGAAGTAATGAAGAATCCATACTCACATGTATGTATGTATATATATATATATATATATATATATATATATATATATATTGTATATAGTCATGATATATATGAGAGATGACAGATAGATGAGATATAGAAGAGGAAATGACAAGTTGAATGTGAATTATCCATCAGATGTAAGATCAATAGAATGGAAGAAGTTTTTGTGAGAATTGCACGTCAATCTTTCTCCAATTTCTCATTTTGTCTTTAACCAATTGAGAAATCCTTTTGTAGGTGCCTAAGTCCATGGTTAATGCATCTATGGTCAAGTTTTGAGAGTCCAGTTGTAATCAGGCTAAGATAATTGTGAGTAGGAACATTTGTATGTGTAAATGTATTAAGTGACGTCTGAAACATGCACAATCTCAATGATCAAAGATTTGATGAGATCTCAGTATCGAGTGTAAAGTTTTACACAAATCAGGACTCAAAATCTAAGTTGAAATGTCGGCTATGTATGTCTAAAATAATTTGATTAAACGGGTTGTATATTGAGAGAACCAAGTGATTAAAGCTACATATGTAAAAGTCTCCTGTAGAGAAAGCCTGTTTCACACATAGGTTTACTTATTGAGGTAAATCTAAACTTTTATAAGTTCTTTTGAAGAAATTTAACTTGTAGTAGTTTTACAAACATTGTTTAAGTGTTTTACCAAAGTTTCATAGAAAACTTTAATCATTTCATCAGTCAATGAATGAGTTTCATGAAGTAGACTTTTTTGAGTGAAGCTATAACTCACAGAAGTGATAGAGATTCATAATTTGGTAAAGACTTCCAAAATTGATGAAGGTTTATAGCCATTCTTGATAAAGAGGTGTTCTAAATTCAAGTATAGCTTTTCTTTTGGAGATTAATCATCTCCATCAATGGTATTAGAGCAGATTTGATCAAAGTTGAAGGAAAGGAAGACCCAAATGCTACAGACATACAAAATTCAACATTTGAAGATTCAAAAGGACAGAGTTTGAAGGAAAAGGTAAAGGAAGACATGCGATAGTAATAAAAAGGATTAGAAGGAGTAAATTTAAGTTGAAGAACCTAGTGAAGGTATAAGAACTTTGTTACAAGAAAGAAAGAAGGAAGACTTTTCACATTGAAGGTGCAAGGTAATATTGGACATGCCTTGTTCACGTATGGAGAGCAAAAGATATCTGAGTTGGGTCTTTGGCACAAAAGGCTTGGACACTTCAATGAAAGAGGTATTAAAGAGATGATTAAAAATGATTCACTACTTGGATTACCTAATGTTGCAGGTCAACACATGACATACAAATGTGAAGCATGTCAATTAGGTAAGGCTCATAAGCAATCATATAACAAACATGGTTTCATGTATTCAAAAAGACTTGAATTGGTGAGTACAAATGTATGGGGTCCTTCAAAGGATTTTAGCATAAATGGTTTGAGATATTATGTCATTTATGTTGATGATGCTACCAGGTGGATCACTATTTATGTGATCAAAGATAAGTCAGAATTATTTAGCACATTTAAACACTATCATGTATATGCAAAAAGGGTTACAAGACAAAAATTGAAGAGATTAAGGTCAGATGGAGGGGGAGAGTATTTCTCAAATGAATTCAGTGATTATTTGTGGAATGCAAGTATAAAGAGTGGTTACTTGCAGGTACTCTCCTCAACAAAATGGTCTGGCAAAAAGGAGAAATAGAAATCTTGTTACGTTTGCAAGATCAATGATGAAAGAGAAGAATTGCCCTAATTATTTGTGGGCTGAGGCTGTAAATACAACCACATACTTGGTTAGTAGGCTACCATGTAAAGTTTTGTAGGGTATGACACCATATGAAGATTGGTGGGGTAAGAGAACTACAATAGATAATTGCAAAGTATTTGGTTGTTTAGACTATGTTTATGTTCCTTCTTAATTAACGCATAAATTGAAACCAAAGGATGAAAAATATGTGTTCATTGGTTATGATGATAAGCAAATGGGATACAAGTTGTGGAGTCCATCCACAAAGCAATTTGTTGTGTCAAAGGATGTTACGTTTGATGAGCAAGGTGCTTGGTATACAAGTACAAGTAGGGCTTATGCAAGTCTTGAAGAAGCATTGATTAAAAAAAAGGTAAATCAAAGGTTCAAATATCTTATGAAGAAGACAGTGTTGATACAAATTGAAAATGAAGAATTGCCAAGATTGTCTATGATACTTCTTTTCTAACAACTAAAGATTATGCTTACATGATAAAGCCATATGAAGATCCTTCAACATATGATGAGGCAAAAGGAAAGGAGAATTGGGAGAAAGCTATGAAGGAAGAATATGATGCACTCATTGAGAATGAGATTTGGGACTTACTATCAAACCAGGTAATAAAAAAGTGAGAGGATGCAAATGGGTTTACAAAACAAAAAGGTATGTAGATGGAAGTGTGTCTAGGTACAAAGCTAGACTTGTTGTAAAAGGTTATACACAGAAATATGGTGTGGAATATGATGAAACCTATAGTTCTGTTGCAAAGATGAGAACCATAAGAACTCTTATAGCCATTGTTGCATGCAAAGGTTGGAAATTGTCTCAATTAGATGTGAAGAATGCTTTAAATGGTTATATTTCAGATGAAGTTTATATGGAACAACTAGATGGTTTTAAAGATCAATTATATCGTGATCATGTGTGTAAGCTCAAGAGAGCTTTGTATGGCTTGAAGCAAGCCCCAAGGGCATGGAATTATAGGCTTGTGAAGTTCTTGAAGGAACTTGGTTTCCAAGCATCAAAGGCAGATAGTAGCTTGCTAGTTAAAGCAAGTGAAGATGGGTTTATCTATGTTTGTATTTTTGTTGACAACATAATACTTACAAGTACAGATGACAAAGGCATACAAATACTTAAGAAGTAGATGGAGAAAGAATTCAAAATCAGTGATTTGGGAAATTTGTCATATTTCTTGGGAATGGAGATTTCATATACTCAAGATGGAGTAGTATATGTAACTCAAGAAAGGTATTTGAAGAATTTGCTAATCAAGTTTAAAATCGAAGATTGCAGGATAGTACCAACTCCAATGGAAGTGAATCACAAATTGAGTAGATATGGAGGAGAAGAATTCAAAGACATGAAGCTTTATCAAAGCTTGGTGGGTAGCTTGATTTATGCTACATTAATAAGGATCGATTTGCCATATGCAGTTGGAGTTCTATCTCAATTCATGCATTGTCCTAGAAAGGAACATTGGATTGTAGGTCAAAGGTTGCTTAGGTATATCAAGGGCACACTTAAAGAAGGTTTGTATTAATGATTTACTTCAGATACAAGGATCAAGATATATAGTGATGCAGATTGGGCAGGTAACTCTGATGATAGAAGATCAACACATGGGTATTTGTGTTATGTGGGCGATAAGTTAAGTTCATGGTGTTCTAAGAAGCGACATATACTTGCTTTATCATCTACAAAAGTAGAGTACAAAAGTGTGGTAGAAGCTGCAAAGGAATTCATATGGCTAAAAACTCTCATGAAGAGTTTTGATATTATTCAGAGTACTCCTATCATTTGTGGAGATAACATGAGTTCTTTGTATTTGGCAGCTAACCCTCTTTCATGTCAGGACCAAACATATTGAGATTCAATATCATTTTTTGAGAGAGAAATTTGTTGATAAAGAAATACAGGTCATGCATACTTCTACAACAGATCAACTTGCAGATATGTTGACAAAGAGTTTGGATGGACCCAAATTATAGAGATTCAAAGATATGGCAGGAATAAAGAAGATGCAAGTAATCACAATTGATGATTGAGGGGGAGTTGTTGGAGCAAGACAATCAACAATTGATGATTACATGAAGTTTAGGAGTGAAGACTTGAAGAAAAAATTTAAGCCTAAAAGCATGAAGTGAAGTGAAGGTTCAAAAAGAGAAGTTCTATATACACATGTATATTACTTTTGTAAATACTTCAAAATACTTTGAAGTAATGAAGAATCCATACTCACATGTATATATATACTTGTATATAGTCATGATCTATATGAGAGATGATAGATAGATGAGATATAGAAGAGAAAATGACAAGTTGAATGTGAATTATCCATCAGATGTAAGATCAATAGAATGGAAGAAGTTTTTCTAAGAATTGTGCATCGATCTTTCTCCAATTTCTTCTTCTGTGTTTAACCAATTGAGAAATCCTTTTGTATGTAGCTAAGTCCATAGTTAATGCATCTATGGTCAAGGTTTGAGAGTCCAATTGTAATCAGGCTAACAGAATTGTGAGTAGGAACATTTGTATGCGTAAATGTATTAAGTGACTTCTAAAACAGGCACAATCTCGATGATCAAAGATTTGATCATATCTCAGTGTACAGTGTAAAGTTCTAAACAAATGAGGAATCAAAATCTAAGTTGAAAGGTAAGCTATATATGTCTAAAAGCATTTGATCAAATGGGTTTGATATTGAGAGAACCACGTGATTAAAGTTGCATATGTAAAAGCCACCTATAGAGAAAGCCTGTTTCAGACATAGGTTTAGTTATGGAGGTAAATCTGAAGTTTTATAAGTTCTTTTGAAGAACTTTCACTTGTAGTAATTAGACAAGTGTTGTGTCAAAGTTTCAGAGAAAACTTTAATCATTACATCAGTCAATGAATGAGTTTTGTGAAGTAGACTTTTCTGAGTGAAGCTATAACTCACAGAAGTGATAGAGATTCATAGTTTGGTAACGACTTCCAAAATTGATGAAGGTTTATAGCTATTCTTGATATAGAGGTGTTCTAAATTCAAGTATAGCTTGTCTTTTGGAGATTAATCATCTCCATCACTTTTGCAACCAATACATGTTGCATCATATAAGCCCACAATGGGTAATTGGTACCATCCAACTTATCCTCGATAGCCAACATATGGAATACATCATTGCCTTCAGCCATGGCCAGTGACTAAAATACCCTGATGCAGAAAAATGACTGTATCTGAAAACATTGAACAAAAGTACCCTGACGAGTTCTGCTAAACCTGTAGTAGACTTCGAGATGCTTATACTGGCGAACTGGAAGTGGTATATATCTTTGGCACAAAAAGGCCAAATAGCCTACATAAGCATTACGATAGTGCATTCAGAGGCTGAAACGAGCTTTGATCACGATTTCAACACCACAAAGTCAAGCAGTTTTGATCTCCTAATCACCCTAAGTATGCGTACCAAATTATGTGCAATTTTGAGACTGTGACTAGAGGGGTGTCGATGACGCCCTAGATGAAGCGGCGAACTACTCTGATACCAATTGTGGGAGTTAGACGCCTGTGAAAGCACGTGAACAACACAAGAAAGAAGAAGCAGCATGGAGCACAACACACAATATTGAAAATGTACTACCATTAGAATGTACAAAGATAAGCAGCCTGTTAGGGCATAGGCATATATATAAGGCGGGGGGAGAAAACCTCCGAAAGAGGGAAAAAAGTGCCCCGAGGGTCCTAAATGTTCACACACATCATTACCTAAATATATCAACAAGCTTTACCATCTACTTACGAGTAGTACTTGGGAGCTAACACCATTTTTGCATCGCAATGAATTCATTTCCTATTTTGAGGTGTACAAGTTGAAGAAACCGATGATGGTTAATTCAAGAATACGTGAGAAATAAATCTAGTTGAAAAGGTGACAATAAAACATATGGCATAGATGTTCAGAAGAAGTTTATACTCGTTTCCAAGAAAGAAATTGTAAGAGATTACATTGTAATGACTACTCTAAAAGCATGGAAATCGATTCAAATGGATACTAAAGGAGTTTGGAACTAGAGACATTGATAGGAGAGATAGATTCCAACTAGCATGAAGAGAGCATATGCTACCATCAGTTCATGTACCAGGAGACCTTTCTAAGCTTAAGGAAGAAATTGAGAATGAGACATGCAACCTAGAAATTGAAGGGAATAGAGAAGATGATTCATAGGTTAGAACTAGCGGTAGATCTATCTACTTCTTGCCTAGGAGCATCTAATAACTTGCCTAGGAGCATCTAAGATTTATATGTACATGGCTACTAATGACACATATAGTGGCCTTTTGACCACACATTGTATTATGGTCTTTCACAAATCAAAGATTGCAGGATAGCACCAACTCCAATGGAAGTGAATCACAAATTGAGTAGATATGGAGGAGAAGAATTCAAAGACATGAAGCTTTATCAGAGTTTGGTGGGTAGCTTGATTTATGCTACATTAACAAGGCCTGCTTTGTTAGATGCAGTTGGAGTTCTATCTCAATTCATGCATTGTCCTAGAAAGGAACATTGGATTGTAGGTCAAAAGGTGCTTAGGTATATCAAGGGCACACTTCAAGAAGGTTTGTGTTATGGATGTACTTTAGATACAAGGATCAAGATATATAGTGATGCAGATTGGGAAGGTAACTCTGATGATATAAGATCAACACATGGGTATTTGTGTTATGTGGGAGCTAAGTTAATTTCATGGTGTTCTAAGAAGCAACATATAGTTGCTTTATCATCTCTAGAAGCAGAGTACAAAGGTATGGTAGAAGCTGCAACGGAAGTCATATGGCTTAAAACTCTCATGAAGAGTTTTGATCTTATTTAGAGTACTCCTATCATTTGTGGAGATAACATGAGTTCTTTGTATTTGGTAGCTAACCCTGTGTTTCATGTTAGGACCAAACATATTGAGATTCAATATCATTGTTTGAGAGAGAAGGTTGTTGATAAAGAAATAGAGGTCATGCATACTTCTACAATAGATCAACTTGTAGATATGTTGACAAAGAGTTTGGATGGACCCAAATTACAGAGTTTTAAAGATATGGCAGGAATAAAGAAGATGCACGTAATCACAATCGATGATTGAGGGGGAGCTATTGGAGCAAGACAATCAACAATTGATGATTATATGAAGTTTAGGAGTGAAGACTTAAAGTAAAGATTGAAGCCTAAAAGCATGAAGTGAAGTGAAGGTTCAGAAATAGAAGTTCTATATACATATGTATATTAGTTTTGTAAATACTTCAAAATACTTTGAAGTAATGACGAATCCATACTCACATGTATATATATACTTGTATATAGTCATGAGATATATGAGAGATGGTAGATAGATGAGATATAGAAGAGTAAATGACAAGTTGAATGTGAATTATCCACAAGATGCAAGATCAATAGAAAGGAAGAAGTTTTTCTAAGAATTACACGTCGATCTTTCTCCAATTTCTCCTTCTATGTTTAACCAATTGAGAAATCCTTTTGTATGTCCCTAAGTCGATACTTAATGCATATATGGTGAAGTTTTGAGAGTCCAATTGTAATCAGGCTAATAGAATTGTGAGTAGGAACATTTTTATGTGTAAATGTATTAATTGACTTCTGAAACAGGCGTAATCTCGATGATCAAAGATTTGATCAGATCTCAATGTAGAGTGTAAATTTTTACACAAATGAGGACTCAAAATCTAAGTTGAAAGGTAAGCTATCTATGTCTAAAAGCATTTGATTAAACAGGTTTATATTGAGACAACCAAGTGATTAAAGTTGCATATGTAAAAGTCACCTGTAGAGAAAGCTTGTTTCAAACATATGTTTACTTATTGAGGTAAATCTAAAGTTTTATAATTTCTTCTGAAGAACTTTCACTTTTAATAGCTGCGCAAACATTAGATAAGTGTTGTGTCAAAGTTTCATAGAAAACTTTAATCATTACATCAGTCAATGAATGAGTTTTCGAAGTAGACTTTTCTGAGTGAAGCTATAACTCACAGAAGTGATAGAGATTCATAATTTGGTAAAGACTTCCAAAATTGATGAAGGTTTATAGCTATTCTTGATATGGAGGTGTTCTAAATTCAAGTATAGCTTGTCTTTTGGAGATTAATCATCTCCATCACTTTTGCGACCAATACATGTCGCATCATATAAGCCCACAATGGGTAATTGGTACCATCCAACTTATCCTCGATAGCCAACATATGGAATACATCAATGCTTTCAGCCATGGCGAGTGACTAAAATACCCTAATGCACGAAAATGAATGTATCGGAAAACATTGAACAAAAGTACCATGACGAGTTCTGCTAAACCTGTAGTAGACTTCGAGATACTTAATACAGGCGAACCAGAACTGGTATATATCTTTGGTACAAAAAGATGAAATTGATCACGATTTCAACACCACAAAAGTGAAGCAGTTTTGATCTCCTAATCACCCTAAGTATGTGTACCAAATTTTGTGCAAATTTGAGACTATGACCAAAGGGGTGTCGAGGACGCCCTAGATGAAGTGGCACACTACTCTGATACCAATTGTTGTAGTTAGACGTCTGCGGAAGCACGCGAACAACACAAGGAAGAAGAAGAAGCATGGAGCACAACACACAATACTGAAAATGTACTACCATTAGAATGAAAAAAGTGCCCCGATGGTCCTAAATGTTCACACACATCATGACCTAAATATATCAACAAGCTTTACCATCTACCTATGAATGGTACTTGGTAGCTAACACCATTTTTGCATCACAAAGAATTCATTTCCTATTTTGAGGTGTACAAGTTGAAGAAACCGATGATGGTTAGTTCAAGAATAGGTGAGAAGTAAATCTAGTTGAAAAGGTGACAATAAAACATATGGCATAGATGTTCCGAAGAAGTTTATCCTCATTTCCAAGAAAGAAATTGTAAGAGATCATATTGTAATGACTACTCAAAAAGCATGGAAATCGATTCAAATGGATACTAAAGGAGTTTGGAACTAGAGACATTGATAGGAGAGATAGATTCCAACTAGCATCAAGAGAGCATATGCTACCATCGGTTCATGTACAAGGAGACCTTTCTAAGCTTGAGGAAGAAATTGAGAATGAGACAGGCAACCTAGAAACTGAAGGGAATAGAGAAGATGATTCATAGTTTAGAAGCTAGCAATAGATCTATCTACTTCTTGCCGAGGAGCATCTAATAACTTGACTAGCATGGGAATTGATTCAAATGTTTGTGGCGAATATTTTTTTAAAAGATGAGCTAAGATATATATATATATGGCTATAGTGGCCTATCGACCACACATTGTATTAAGGTCTTTCACAAATCCACACATTGTATTGAGGCCTTTTATTGTGACGCTTTGTGAATATGTGAGTTCTCCTCTCTTTAATATTTTCCGTGTGATGTTTTTTAGGCCTATGCATGTTTTCCATATGGATCATCTAGTTCATCTGCAAAGGTAAGTCCACTATTCCAAGATCATGGAAGCTGCTCCATGGACACATATTTTTCTAGTAAAATACACAATGGCATACTACAACCTTCTTATACTGTATTATTAGCGTACTGAGAACCTTTACGACACATGTCCTTATTCATCGATGGATTCCTTGGTCGAATCAAGAGGGCCCCCATATGAAGTGGAAGAGGTTGGATTGGACGAAATATCTGGTCTAGCTTCCCTTTCACTTCATTTAGAGAAGTGTATAGGCTTCCCATTTAAATTTGTATTTCTTGTATGATGAACATATCCCTTTGGATATCGTGCTTTTTTTCATCAAAACCGTTGAGTTCTTGATATGTATTGATTTCATGTTTTTCCTGTCTACCCATCTCATTAATTCACTCTCTATAATACTCTACTTCCCTAGGCCCTTCCTTTGGCAGGTATCTGCTTCTTGCCTAGGAGCATCTAATAACATAAAACCACCCTACAAGTCCCCTTCCATGAATACTTTGGAAAAAGAGAGTATTGAAATAACCGCTCCTAGTTGCAAAGGGAAGAACAGATGAAACGGAGATTGATTACTTCCTCAACTCTTCCTTCATACTTCTGTTCCACTAGGAGTCACATGATCATCATTTAATTCGAGCTTTTTGAGAATTTCCATGCTCAAACCACATGCAAATATAGAGCTACTACACACAATCCATACATAGTATGCATGTAAGGTCAATAAGTTCTTAAATCATAATCAACCAACAGCATGCATATATGATTGGGTCTTGGTTGTGTAGGCATAGGTTGTGTGTTCCGCACACCTCAGAGCACATATGCATCCTCAAAAAGTTCTCTCATGTGTGTTGTCAGCATCTAGTGCTTTTTTTCTTTCTTTCTTTTTCTTTTGGGTTTTTTTCCCTTTGTTCGTGCAATTCAAGTAAACAGTTTGGAGGTTTTATAATGCATCTTCTTTGGAGTATCGAACATTTCCACGATGTCATTTGGCTTGTAATTTCCTATCGTAAGAAAGGAGATAAGGAAGATAGCTCACTCACACACTTTCAGACTCAAAGAGGAGCACACACAAATTGGTGCAATGAAGAATGATCTTCTATTCTTCTATTACATTAAAGGAATATACGAGAATGACCTAAAAAACTAAGAAGACTCATGCAATAAATAAAGCACAATGCATAAGGGAAATACTAATGTCCATGAATGAGTGAACTGGAAGGAAAAAAATGTGTCATCACTCTCAGTAGATAAGCTCACTAAAGTATCTCATACATATACTGGCATGACCACTATACATGTGAGAGAAATGAAAAAGTGATACATGTCATCCCCGATAATCACATGTTGAGCTTGATATCTCATGTCTTGTAATCCAAATATCTTCCAAAACTTCTTCATCTTCTCTACTTCAGGTGCTTTAGTGAAAATATCAGCAACCTTCTCATCTCTCCTCACATAAACAAGATCAATATCACTTGCTAATACCTTTTTCCTAATGAAATGATAATGTACCCTTATATGCTTCATAGGCTACCATTGTGGCATCTCTATACTCAACATCTGTACTCGACAAAGCAACAATGGGTTGCTTCTTATTACTCCATATAATAGCTGAACTCTCAAGTGATAGAAAGACACATGTACATCTTCTATATAGAATACTATGAGCCCAATCTACATCAGTGTATCCATGAACTTGCATTTATGCACTAGTTTCATAAAACAATGCATAATATGAATTAAGACTCACATATCGTAGAGTGTGTCTCAAAGCATCTAAATGTGGTTTCTCGAGAACTTGCATAAATTGACTTTCAGGTCCAACAATGTAGCTTAGATCAGGCCGCCTAAGTGTTAGATATATCAAACTTCCCATAATTTTAATGTATATAGTAGCATTTTCCAATGCTTCACCTGATGTAGTATCCACCTTGAGATTCTAATCTAATGGCACAGAAATCGGCTTCCAATCATCCACTCTATACTTTTACAACATACTCAAGACATATTCGCTTTGCGACAACCATATACCTATTTATGTATGTATAAACTCAATGCCCAAGAAATAGTGTAGCGCACAAAGATCTTTCATGTCAAATTCTTGCATAAGTAATTGCTTTACCTCTTTAATGCTTCCTTCATTATTTCCACCTACAATCAAGTCACCAACAGAAATAGCCACAATCCTGATGCCATCATCATTCCTGCATGCAATGAATGATTTACATCGCACATAGAAAATCCAATGAGGGTAAAGTAATCAACAATTCTTGCATGCCAAGCATGTGGGCCTTGTTTAAGCCCATACAAAGACTTTTGCAATCTACAAGCATAGTCTGCATGCTTTGAATCCTTATATACTTTTGGTTGGTCCATGTATACTTCGTCCTGCATCTCACCATGTAAGAAAGCATTCTTCACATCCATTTGATGCAAAATCCATCATTTTGTTGTAGCTAATGCAACAAGATCATATGTCTACTTTTGCATTGAACAATGCCATTCCGTTATGGTGTATACCTATATGAAAATTTCTATTGAGTTCCAAGATGTTTTAGAAAGCTATTGAGATCATCTGACATGTATTCACCTCCTCCATAAGATCTTCATGTCTGAATATGGTTCCCTGTCCACTTTTCCACCATAGCCTTAAAATTTTGAAAATAAGTAAAGACCTCACTCTTCTCTTTCATGAAGTATACCCATACTTTTTGTATATGGTCATCAATGAAAGTGACATAGAACCTGCAACAACCCATATATGTGGTCTTTGGAAGACCCCAATCCTCTGTGTGTACTATTTCTAGAAGATTCTCACTAACATGATTGCCATGTAGAAATGATGTCCTTCATTTACCAAATTGGCATGCTTCACATACCTTCTGCATGTCTGGAAACTTGAAATGTGGTAGTCCATTGATAAGCTCCTTTGGTTGCATCAATTTCAGCCTCCAAAAATTTGCATGTCCAGTTCATGTATGCCAAATCTCTATATCAGCAATAACACCTGCACCTTTTCCAAACATGGCTGCATTCATTTCAATCATTTTCATATTCATGATGAATATCCTACAAAGTTTGTTCCCTTTGGCAATCAAACTTCCATTTTGTTTATACTCTTCTACATATAGACCATCAACGTTGAACATGGCCTATAATCCTTGCTCAACCATTTGTCTAATAGAAAACATGTTGTCTGTTATATTCAAAACATGAAGCACATCAACAAGGCATTTTATCTTATCATCCCCCATAGATATTTCTATGTTTCCTATATGATGGATAGGATGTGATGTGTCATTAGTTGCTTCAAGAGATCCAAGAATAGACAATTTTGGAAAGCTATCAAACCATTATGCATGGCTAGTCATGTGATTTGAGGCACCTGAATCAACATACTAGACATTAACATTCGATTTTAAAACATCAATAGACATTGCCTTCGTCGTGTGATGTTGGACCACCAGTAGCTTCTTTGAAGCATCTCCACTTGTGGATGAATAGTTTTTTTGTTGTCGTGTATTATTTTTATTCTTCAAACCTACAATCAGGTTCAAAGTGATGAGGTCTACCAAAATTCAACCATCCTTTACTATAATTACACGGATCATTTCTTTGGAAGTTTATGCGGCCTCTTTGTCTCCCTTTGCCTCGAAACTGTGTTCTACCTCCTCCATGATTCTCTTGTTGACCTTGGTCTTGGTTACTATTTCCTCTTCCACTTTTGAAACCTCTACCTCTCCTTGTTCCTCTACCAAAGTAGAATATGTACTCAGAACTAGGTTTTCCCTAGGAGTTTGAAACCTCACCAAGATTGGTTTCTTCAATTCTAAGCATGGATACTAGATCAAAAAATTTAGAATATTTTCCTTGGTCTGAATAGAAAATATGTAGTTCCTAAATCACAAAGGCACACTTACACCTTATCATCATCATCTAAATTGATTCCAACAGATGTAAGTGACTCACCCATGCTTTTGATTTTTAAGGTGTAGTCACTTACTAACATCCTCTCTTTTTCTAGTGTATGGAGCTTCTTCTTAAGTTGCAATCTTTGTGTCTTTGTATTGTTCTCATACAATGTGACCAAACTTCCAAGACTCTTTCAGTGTTTTGGCATCCTGTATGTGCCCAATCATGCTATCTTGTATGCTAAGAGATAGCAAATACATTACCTTCTGCGCTCCTTGATTCCATTCTTCATATGTTCTTAATTGGCCTGCAGTCTGATTTCACTCTTGTAACTACATAGAATTTTTATTCTCTCCTTCGATGTACTTGTAGCCTGTTTCCATCAATAAATTCATCATTCTGAATCTCCAAGCATGAAATTCGTTTTTGGCCAACTTATCACTCATAATTTTACTCATTCCATCACCATTTGACATTTCTGTAGCAATTCACAACACCGCAAAAACACAAGAAGGAGTACCTCTGCTTGAACACTATCACGTTGTGATGTGATAGTTTGATCTAAAAGAAACAGAGTTTTTGTGTATCAATAGTATAGGGAATCGCTTGAAATTTTGGATCTCAAATATTTGAGTGACTCTAAATAGAAGGCAAGTCATAATTTTGCAAATAGAGCTAGTTTTCCATGGGCCCCACCTTTTGTGCTTGAAAAAGAGGTTGGGATGTCTCCAAACTAAAACTTTAAGCAAAACCCTAAAGGATTAACAATCGAAAATATTTTGAGGGTACCTTCACACCAAATTTCATAGCAATCTGTGGCTATTTATGAAGCACGCTTTCTACATGCCTTCACACATACTCTTCACTATCAAGCTTCTCCACGAGCTCTCTAAAGACATACTGGCTCTGATACCATGTAATGAGAAAGGAGATAGGGAAGAGAACTTACTCACACACTCTCACACTCAAAGAGGAGCACACATAGATTGAGGCACCAAAGAATGATCTTATTCTTCTTCTTGTACTACATAAAAGGAATATACAAGAATGGCCTAAAACAACAATACAACTTGTGCAATATATAAAGAAGATTACATAAGGCAAAATTCTAATGTTTGCAAATGAGTGAGCTGGCAGGAAATAAATGTGCCATCATTCTGGATAGATAGATATAGTAAAGCTTACTAACATATACTAGTGTGACCACTATACATGTCAGAGAAATGAAAAAGTGATACATGTCATCTTCAATCATCACATGTTGAGCTTGATATCTCAACATTTCCTACCCTCCATCTCCCATCTTTCACCCTGAAGTTTATGCTAATATTATGAACCTCTTGATGGAACCAATTAGAAGTTTATGAAAATATGTAATTGTAGAAAGTCCAAAGCAACAAATATTATCCTCCCGATGCATGGAATATGCATATTCTAGAAACCTATGGCTGTTCTATTATTTTTTTATATGTATGTTCATCACCGTAGTTCTATTCAACTTTTTGAGATAGAATCATTTTTTTGTATGAGTGGTTCAATGAATGGCCAAGGCTAAAAACAATGATGTAATCCAAATGTTGGTTGTTGAAGATAGGTTCATATATGACGTATCACATATTAGTAACAAAATTAGGAATGTGGATTTTTTGTACAATGGTAAAAAACATTCTACACCTGCAAATATAGTGATTGAAGCTGATGCAAATGGCATCAAAGATGACGATCTTCAATTTCCTTTTCCTATTGTGATTCTTCTTGCACCTACTGTAGAGCAACTTCTTTTGTATGAAAAAGATGTTCATGCGCATGCATTGATAACTTTTTCTATCAAACATGGCATCATCCCTCACATTCGCTCTTGCAAAATAGCAAGCGATGCTTGGGATACACTTACCACTTTATACCAAGCAAGAAATGACGCTCACATTTCTTACCTTTGAAAATAGTATGAGAGTGATCATATGAATGAAGGGGGTTCTAGTGATAATGATTTACCCTGACCCTTAAGGGTTAGCAGTCGAAAATATTTTGAGGCCTTCTACCTTCACACCAAATTTGGATAGCAATTCGAGGTTGTTTATGAAGACGATATCTCCATGCCTTCTCGTGTGCTCTTCACTATCTTCCTTCTCCACGAGCTCTCTACAGCCTCTGACATGATGTCACGAGAAAGGAGATAAGGAAGAGAGACATGTAGCACATCCGTAAGATGCTTTATCTTCCTATCCTCCATAGATATTTCTATGTTTCCTGTATCCTCTATAAGATGTGATGTGTGATCCCTTGTTTCAACAAGTATCGGAAGAAATAATTTCTACAAACTACAAAACCATTTTGCATGGCTCGTCATGTGATTTGAGGCACATGAATCAATATACTAGACATTACCATTCGATTTTGAAACATTATGAGACATTGTATTCATCATGTGATATTGGACCATTAATAGCTTCTTTCAATCATCTGCACTTGTGGATGCATAGTTGTTTTGTTGCCTTTTGTTATTTTGATTCTTCAACTTGCAATCACTTTCAAAGTGACTAGGTTTACCATGATTCGAACATTCTTTACTATCATTACATGAATCATCTCTTTGAAAGTTTATGCAGTCTCTTTGGCTCCCCTTGCCTCAAAACCATCATCTACCTCCTACATGATTCTCTTGTTGACCTTGTTTTTGGTTACTATTTCCTCTTCCACTTCCAAAACCTCTACCTCTTTCTCTTCGTCTACCACAATAGAGTAGGTTCCTAGAACTAGGTTTTCATTGGGAGTTTGAGACCTCACCAAGATTCTTTTCTTTAATTATCAGCATGGATACTAGATCATCAAAATTCAGAATGCTTTCCTTGGTCTAAATAGAAGTTTCGAACTGCTTGTATGCAGTTCCTAAACCACAAAGGCACGCTTCCACCTTATCATCATCATCTCGATTGAAGCCAATAGATGTAAGTGACTCACATATGCTTTTGATTTTTAGGGTGTAGTCACTAACCAACATCCTCTCTTTTTCCAGTGTATGTAGCTCGTTCTTGACTTGCGACTTCTGTGCCTTTATATGGGTCTCATACAATGTGATTGAACTGTACTTTCAGTGTTTTGCAATCTTGTATGTGCCTAATCATGCTATCTTGTATGCTAATAGGTAGCCAATACATTACCTTTCGTGCCCCTTGATTCCATTCTCCATATGTTTTTAAGTGGTCTGTAGTCCAATTCCTCTATCGTAACTACTGAGAAATTTCATTCTCTCCTTTGGTGTACGCTTAGTAGCCTTTTCTGATCAAGAAATTAATCATTTTGAATCTCCAAGGATAAAAGTTGTTATTGTCCAACTTATCACTTATAGGTTGACTCATTTCATCACCATTTTCCATTTTTGGAGGAGTTCACAACACCACAAAAACACTAGAAACAATACCTCTACTTGAACACTATCACACTGTGATGTGACATTTTGATCTCAGAAAGACACAGTTTTCGTGCATGAAGAACACACGGAATCGCTTGAAATTCTAGATCTCGAATATTTGAGCAAAACAAGTGACCCTTAAGGGTTAGCAGTCGAAAATATTTTGAGGCCTTCTACCTTCACACCAAATTTTGATAGCAATTCGAGGTTGTTTATGAAGCACGATATCTCCATGCCTTCTCGTGTGCTCTTCACTATCTTCCTTCTCCACGAGCTCTCTACAGCCTCTGACACGATGTCACGAGAAAAGAGATAAGGAAGAGAGCTCAGTCACACACTCGCACACTAAAAGAGGAGCACAGACATATCTTCTTCCTCTATTACATAAAAGGAATATACAAGAATGACGTAAGACAACAATACAGCTGACGCATCAAAATTGAACAGATTCTTAACCATTCTTTCATCTTGCTCTACTTCTTGAATAGATTACAATCTTGATAGTGAACATGTTAAGGTTTCAATACTGACCAGTACCATTCCATTGATGAATGTGAAACTTGGTACGCTACCTTTGGATGATGTTATGCTGATCATTGTAGTAGATGTTGGAAAGTATGGATAATAATTATCCTCCTTGATACATATTTAGCTTTACTGAGCACGATTTTTCACATATTTGATTCGCCAAAATTATGAGAAATCTCTACTCCCCGTACATGAAGCAGAAAGCATAAAGATCTTCCAAATTGAAGAATGGAAATTTATCACATCGATTAGCATCCCGAGTATCTCTTGCATAGTTTTTTCTTTATATTTTGACCTCTCAGTCCATGAACTATGAGGAACCTCTCTAACATACATCTTTTATGACAGTGCTAGGTATGTCTTGTACTTCCGGCACTAAATCCAACCAAAACTATGGGTATTCTCCAATCGCAGTTTGTGTTGACATTACCCATCATCATGAGGGTATGTGATTCAAAACTATGGCTAGCGCGTAGGTCTCATAGCTCTGAGAAATCCTGAGGTCGAGAGTTCGAGCCTCTCTCACCCCATTTCTCTGCGTTTTAGTGTCCAATTTGGACATGGTTTTGACTTTGGGCAGAATAATGTATGATCCATACAGTCCTGCAATAGTGATCGAAAGTCAAATTATGGAACTTCACAAGAACACCAATTCCGATTCACTCAAATCCAGATTTCACGCGGTGTATGCAGATTGGTTTATGTGGATAATTGGCGCTGATATTTTTTGGTAGCGATGTTTGTGAACACACTTCGGACCGCCAGAGAATTCTTTTCCCTCTGTAGTAGGTTTTCCCCCCGGCTTCTATATACACCTATAACCCTAATGGGTTAACTCTCTTTTGTACATTCACTTGATTACACTTCACTGTCCTCTTGTGCTCCAAGCTTCTTCTTCTTCTTCAACACCCCTCCCTTCATCCAAAGCTTCTTCAACACCCCTCCATTCACAATCTTAGAATCACACGAGATATGCAGAGCATACTCAAGGTGATTGGGAGTTCAAAACAGCTTTGCTTTATGGCACCAAAATCTTGATTGCAAGCTTATTTCAGCCTCCAAATGCACTATCTCAATGCCTATGCAAGCTATTTCGTCCTTTTGTGCCAAACATATATACACTTAGTTACTTGCTCATGCTTGACACATGGGCAATGCATGAACCTGCTCATCTGTGAGACAACAAACTAAATATGTAGCAGAGTAATGCATAAGTAAATCAAGCATCCAACGGTCTTCTCATAGAGAATAGCATCAAATGCATCTCCAACATCATGAAGACTCAATCGTAAACCTATCCCCATGGGAGTGGCAATAGGCTTACAGTCTTCAAGGCCAAAACACTGCAATAATGTGTCAATACATTTCGATTGACACAAATCCATTCCACCATCAACTTGGATAAACAGAATGCGCAAATAGTGATGCAAATGCCCCAAATCAGACATCTCAAATGAGGCATGCAAATTAGCCTTAAAATCAGCAATATGTGTGTAATGAGGACCAATGAGCAGCATGTCATCTACATACACAACAATGATTAGAAGCACATCATTAGCACGCTTAACATATAAGGTGCTTTCAGTTGGATTGTTCTCAAAACCATGTGCAATGAGATAGGCATGTATCTTTTCATACCAAGCACGTGGTGCTTGCTTTAAAACATATAATGCCTTCTTTAACCTGCACACCTGGTTTTCATGCCCTTTCTCCACAAAGCCACGAGGCTAAAAAACATACACTTCTTCATGCAAGTCACAATTCACAAATGTTGTTTTAATTTCCAACTGATGTACATTCCAACCATGATGAGCTGCAAGTGCAGAGATGCTATGAATAGTAGTCATTTGGCATGTAGGTGCAAAGATCTCATCAAAATCAATGCCTCTTTCCTGTGCACAACCCTTTCCAACAAGCTTAGCCTTATACCTCTCAACTATTCCATCAGCTTTACACTTCAGCTTGTATACCCACTTAGTGCCAATGGCCTTCTTGCCAGGAGGAAAGTCACATAAAGACTAGGTACAATTCTTCATGATAGCATCATATTCAAATTGCATTGCAGCCATCCAATGTTCAAAATTTTGTGCTTCATCAAACAAAATAGGCTCAGGCTCATCACAGAGACTAGATGCAACCATAGCATAGCAATCTGATGCAAAAGATGTTGGGAGTGATGGATGGACACTCCAAGAAATGAGTAGGTACTACCAAATCCAGCTTTGTACCAGCCCCTTGATGCTTTAAAGTTGAGTTGTAGGTCCTCTTAATTTTACAATGACACTAAATAAGTGCCTATGTACTTTGGAAATGATGTGAGAAAAGATTGAACCAAAACAGACTATTTCCAACTTGAAGGATTAATGAAAACCTTCTATTTTTGTTCACACACATGTCGCTTGTTATGCTCAGTGCTTCCAGTATAGTAGGAATTAGAAAAAATCCTTTTATAAATATCTAATTAGCTTAGTAAGCTATCTATTCCAAGTAGAATCACTTAAAATGATGCACTATACACAGAGGAATCAACTTAGCAATTGAATCTTTACCCGCTAATTTTTAGGACCTCTCCAAAGATTGACCAATGAGTGCTTCGACGCGCTTTTCTCCAAATTGGCTGAATAGATTGTCTTCAAAATTTGTAGTAAAAAACTTAGATTTGAATCCAACAAACTATAGAACATTGAAAATGATGGAGAAATGATTGAGATATGAGCAGTACAAGTTGACTGTTATGAATGACTATGACAAAGAGACCATAGATGAGTAATGTAGATCTATTGTATTAAAGAACAATGTTGTACAAGATCATAGGCTTGATAATCAATGCCTAATGATGGTGAGTAGTGTAGGTTACAATGTAGACCTCACTCTCTTACAATGTAGTAATGGAGAACTTGGGAATGGAGTCACACACCCGTGCATTTTTTGACATCTTTTATAGTTGAGTGATTTCAAATTTGAATTTGAATTGTTCATTGGCTCTCACTAAAAGTAGTCCTCCAATCTAGGAGATATTCCCTCAATTGAAGTCATGACTTTTCAGCTAATAAACTCTACGAGTCTAGTGGTGGTTACAAAGATTCTTCCAAGTCAAAAATGACTTTACAAATGGTAAAGATAAAAGATCTTCCTAGCAATGGTTTCCATGGAGCTTCAAATATTCATGAACTTCTAGCCAAATGTGTAGGCTTGAACTTTGCACAAATAGCTCCCCCTCAAGCCAAACATTTTGGCTTGGTCTTCTTCTTCAATCTTCTTGAATGTCCTATAATCCAATCATAGACTTAAATCTGCAAAGTTTTGTACCATCTAATGCTTTGGTCAATAAGTCTGCACATTGCATATTAGTAGACACATAAGCCAACTGAATTTCCTTGCTTAATAGCTTCTCTCTCACATAATGATAGTGTATGTCTATATGCTTGGTCCTAGCATGCTAAATAGGATTTGTTGCAAGATGTAATGAGCTTGTATTATCTCCAAAAATCATTGGAGATGTGGTATGCAAACATAAATCTGTATACAACAATCTGATCCATATGGCCTCTTGAGTAGCATTGGCCAATCCTCTATACTCTGCTTCTATAGAAGACATGTCTTAAAATATGCTCCTCTTCAATTTCTTCTCATATGCTTGCTAATTGATCTGCGACATCTTTGACTTTGGTCATATACTCTGAGATGCCTTGCTTGGGTTGTTTTCTTTGACTGGTAAACTCAATCCACAGTTGGTTCTTCCTCGCCCTTGTGTTGGAAGAGGAATAGGAAGACAATGTCTCCCAAGTCTCTTGGGATGTCTTAGAGTTCCTAATATGTGGAAGAAGAAAATCAGAGATTGAGTTAAGTAAGTAAGACCTTGCTAATGCATCCTTCGCACCATGTGTTGAGTCTTTCATGCTCCTCTCTTGTAGGTTGTCCTTTGCTTCTGAATATGGGCATCTCCTCATCTCTTGAGATGTATCCATAGAGGCTCCTTCCTTGCAAGTATGTCTTCATCCTTAAGGAACATGCTTGATAGTTGTTCATTTCCAATATATCAATGAAATAAGGAAAACCATCTCCCATTTTACCTTAGCTTTGCTCTGATACCACTGTTGGGAAAGATGGATGGACATTCTAGGTACTGCCAAATCCTGCTTTGTACCATCCCCTTGATGCTTCAGAGTTGATTTGTTGGTCTTACTAGCTTTAAAATGACACTAAATAAGTGCCTATGTACTTTGGAAATGATGTGAGAAAAGATTGAACCAAAACAAAGTATTTCCAAGTTGAAGGATTAATGAAAACCTTCTATTTTTGTTCACACACCTGCTTCTTGTTATGCTCAGTGCTTCCACTAGAGTAGGAATTAGAAAAATTCATTTTAGATGTATCTATTTAGCTTAGTAAGCTAATGATTCCAAGTGCAATCACTTAAAATAATGCACTATACACATAGCAATCAACTTAGCAATTGAATCATTACCCTCGATTTTTTAGGACCTCTGCAGAGTTTGACCAGTGAGTACTTCGACGTGGGTTTCTCCAAATTGGCTGAATAGATTGTCTTAAAATTTTGTGAGCATGTAGAGAACTTGGAGCTGAATCCAACAAGCTATAGAACATATTGGCGCTGATATTTTTTGGTAGCGATGTTTGTGAACACACTTCGGACCGCCAATGAATTCTTTTCCCTCTTTAGGAGGTTTTCCCCCCGGCTTCTATATACACCTATAACCCTAATGGGTTAACGCTCTTTTGTACATTCACTTGATTACACTTCACTGTCCTCTTGTGCTCCAAGCTTCTTCTTCTTCTTCTTCAACACCCCTCCCTTCATCCAAAGCTTCTTCAACACCCCTCCATTCACAATCTTAGAATCACACGAGATATGCAGAGCATACTCAAGGTGATTGGGAGTTCAAAACAACTTTGCTTTGTGGCACCAAAATCTTGACTGCAAGCTATTTCGTCCTTTTGTGCCAAACATATATACAGGTTTTAGCTCGCCAGTACAAGCTCCTCAAATACTCCCACAGGTTTAGCAAAGCTCAACACGATAGTTCTATTCAACCTTTCGAGATACAATTAATAAACTTTTTTGCATCAGGCTATTCAACGAGTGGTGATGGCTAAAAGCAATGATGTACTTCGTATGGTGGTTGTTGAAGATAGGTCATGTAATGGTAGCAAAATTAGGAATGTGGATATTGTGGAGGGTGTTAAAAAACCTCATACTACACCTGCAAATACAGTGATTGAAGCTCATGCAGATGGCATCAAAGACGACGATCTTCAAGTTCCTTTTTGTGTTGTGGTTCTTGTTGCACCTACTTTAGAGCAACTTCTTTGGGATGAAGGAGATGCTAAGGCACATGCATTGATAGCTTTCTCTATTAAGCATGCCATTATCCCCAACACTCACTCCTGCAAAATAGAAAAGGATGCTTGGGATACACTTACGACTTTATAACAGGCGAGAAATGAGGCTTGTATTTCTTCTCATGAGCACTGTACATTTGGAGTTGACTTAGATGTTTGGTCCTTATGACATGCACTAACAACTCATCTTATCCTATAGTGGGAGTTGGTAAGATCATTGTGAATACAACTGATGGTAGTTCTTTCACATTGTCAAATGCTTTGTATGTACGAGGGATCAAGAAAACTCTATTGTGAGTTTTCATCATTATCCAAGATTGGCTTGGATTTGTTGATGAGAGATGTAAAGATCATGATATCTCAAATGGTGACGTTATTATTGCTTATCGATTTTATATCATGGCTTGTATAAGATCATAGACCATGCAAAATCTATGAATGATTCAGCATGTGCACTTCAAGATTCTCACGCTATCTCAGATGAAAAGCTTTGGCATGCAGGCTTTGGTCATCCAGATTTTGCTAGTTTGCTATGCCAACAAAATTATGAAATGGTATCCTCTCTACCCAAACTTGAGGCACCTTGTAATCGTGTCTATGAAGGCTATATTTTGGAAAAACATGCAACATTTATCCTCCCCAGAGGAAGGTTAAGTTCGAGCTGCTCATAAATTATAGCTTTGTTAGCTACATGGTGACGTCCGTGGTTCTATGCAGACACCTTCTTTTGGGAGCTAGCTTTACTTCTTGACTTTTATTGATGATTTCTCCGAGCATCCATGCATGTCTCCATTGAAAGAAAATTCCCAAGTGTTTAGGTGCTTCAAAGAGTTTCTGCTTATAGCCAAAAACCTATCAGCATCTAAATTGGGCACCCTCTGTTCTCATCAAGGGGATTGGATACATGTATTTTGATTTAAATGCATTTCTAACTGAGTGTGGGATAAAACATCAGTGTACAATGCCACATAAACCTCAACAAAATGGAGTTGAAAGAAAAAATAGGTCTCTCATGCAGATGGTGGGGCATATGGTCAAAAATCAAGCTTTACCACATAGCTTCTAGCTTGAGGCAGTTATGTGTGCAACATATGTACTTAACATGTGTCCCACAAAAGCACTCCAATCCATCACTCCATATAAGGCTTGGCATGGTTGCAAGCCATATATTGCTCATTTGTGTGTTTTTGGTTCTCTGGCATATGCTTTAGTGCCTAAACAACAAATCAGGATTTCATTATAAAGCACTAAAATGTATTTTTGTTGGGTATAGTATTGAAATCAAAGTCTATTCTTTTTACCATCCACAGACTAAACAAATTTGAGTTAGCCGTGATGACGTTTTTGTGGAAGATGCAATTCAGCCATTACTTTCATGTACCAAGGAGACTTCAATTAGATCTAGATATTTGTATTACACTTTCTTGCCTCTTTTTATAGGTGGAAAGTCAAGTGCTTGTCCAAATGAGGTAAGTCTAATCTTTTCACAAGTTCCACATGATGATCCAAATCATTCCATTTCTGATGTAGATTTACATGATGTACTTGTTGATGAGAGGGCTGATATAAAGGAGGAAAAAATATGCCTAAATGGATAGCAGGGACTTTGGAAGATAGTAAATTAGATGCACCTCTATCATATCATACTCATTCATGCTCTCATAGTGCTTTGTTTGCATCAAATTTCTATGCAATCGCCATCTCTAGTCTTTCTAATGAGAGTGAGCCTGGTTCTTTTGATGAAACACAAAATTCAAAAAATCGGATGGTTGTTACGCAATCATAATTTAATGTTATTATGAAGAATGGTACTTGGTCTTTATGTGAATTGCCACCAGGAAAAGAGGCTATTCACACTAAATGGGTGTACAAGCTAAAACATAAGCTTGATGGAATAATCGAGAAGTATAAGGCTAGGCTTGTTGCAATAGGTTATGCTCAAGAGAGAGGTGTTGATTTTGATGAGACCTTTGCACCCACTTGCGAAATGACCACCACGCACAGCATTTGTGCACTTGCAAATATTTCATCATGGTTGGAATGTTCATCAATTGGATATTAAAAATGCATTTTTGAGTGGTGACTTACATGAAGAATTGTATGTATTTCAGCCCCATGGTTTTGTTCACAAATGTATGAAAACAAAGTGTGTAGGTTGAGAAAGGCATTATATTGTTTGATGCAAGCACGATGTGCTTGGTGTGATACAATATATGCCTACTTGATTGCACATGGTTTTGAGAAAAGTCCAATTGAGAGCACCTTATATGTTAAGCATGCAGATGATGTACTTATTGTCATTTTTGTGTACATTGATGACACGCTACTCAATCATCCTAATGAGAATCATATTATTGAATTTAAGGCTGATCTACATGCGTCTTTTGAGATGCTAGATTTGGGGCATTTGCATCATTTTTTAGGCATCCAATTGATGCAAGTTGTTGGAGGAATAACTTTGTTTCAAACAAAATACATTGATGGATTATTGTAGTGTTTCATCTTTGAAGATTGAAAACTTATTGCCAATCCTATGGAAACAGGTTTACGGTCGGGTCTCCATGATGCTAGAGATGCATTTGATGTTGTTCTCTATTAGTAGGATGGTTGGTGCTTGATCTACTTATGCATAACATGGCATAATATTTAGTTTGCTATCTCTTAGATGAGTAGGTTTATGCATTGCCCAAGTGTCAAGCATTTGTAGATGGTTAGGCAAATTTTTCATTAGTTGAGTGGTAACCGAATGCTTGAACTGTTTTATCCCAAGGGTTGATCATTACTACTAGATTTACATGCTTTTTAAAACTCGGATTGCACTGATTTGCTATGAAGCTCGTGTGTCCACTACTAGCTTTTGCTTCATGCTTGGTAGCTCATGCATATCATGGTTGAACAAGAATCACATATTGTGGCCACTTCTAGTTGTGAGGTTATGTATAGGGTAGCTTTCATAGCGACTATTGAGTAAGTGTGGCTCAGATGCCTCTTGGAGAGGTTCTTTGCTAGATAGATCATTGAGGTGCACTATCATTGTGTCATAGAGAGGTTCATTGTTGGATATATCAGTTTGGCATATGTGCCCACAAAGGGTAACATTGCTGGCCTTATCACAAAGGCTCTACCTAGGGAGAAGTTTAAAGATTTCCACAAAGCTTTGTGCTTACTTCCTTTTGTGGATTGATCTCTTTCCACATAACTTGCCACTTCCTTATACATAAGTGCCAGCTCCTTTTTCAATGCATCATCCCGAGAAGGACTTATTGATATATTTTTGTAGCGATGTGTGTGAACACACTTAGGATCACCAAGGCACTTTTTTCCCTCTTTAGGAGGTTTTTCTACTTCGCTTGTATACATGCATATAACCCTAATGGATTACTGATCTTCTAAGCATTCATTTGGTAATTCATTCAGTTTAGATTTGTGCCACAAGCTTCATCTACTAGTAATTCATTTGGTAATTCATTCAGTTTAGAGCTCATCTACTAGTAAGCAAAAATTTTCTAATGCTACATAATCAAAGTTGCAACACAAAGTTGATTTTTAAAATAAAAAAAAGAAAAGAAAAACTAACCATGTGTGCAAAATAATGTATGATCATACAATCCTGGAAATGTGATCGAAAGTCAAAGTATGGAACTTCACAAGAACACCAATTCGATCCACTCAAATCTAGATTTCACCATGTGTATGTACATTAGTTTATGTGGATAATTGGCATTGCTATTTTTTGGTAGCGATGTGTGTGAACACACTTAGGACCGCCAGGGAACTCTTTTCCCTCTTTAGGAGGTTTTTCCCTTGGCTTCTATATATGCCTATAACCCTAATGGGTTAGCGCTCTTTTGTACATTCACTTGATTATTAATTCACTGTCCTCTTGTGCTCCAAGCTTCTTCTTCTTCTTCTTCCTTGTGCCCTTTGTGTGCTCTCACAGACATCAAAGCACAACATTTGGTATCAGACCAGGTTGTTGCTTCATCCAGGGCTTCTTCAACACCTCTCCATTCACAATCTATGATGAGCATACTCAAGGTGATTGGGAGCTCAAAACAGCTTCGCTTTGTGGCACCAAAATCTTGATCTGAGCTCATTTTGACCTCCAAATGCACTATCTCAGTGCCTATGCAAGCTATTTTGTCCTTTTGTGCCAAATATATATACAAGTTTTGGCTCGCTAGTACAAGCTCCTCAAACACTCCTACAGATTTAGCAAAGCTCAACATGATAGTTCTATTCAACTTTTTGAGATGCAATACATATTTCTATTCAGCTGGTTTCTCGTATAGGCAAGAATGAGTACTCGGTAGAAGCTCATGATGGTTGGGAGGTGGGTCTATTATTCGATCCATGATGAAAGGCAATCCAAATGCCTTAACATTTGAGGGGTTAGTCTCTCTTTTGTTGTAGGGAGATCATTCCAAGAAAAACAAGTCAATTATGTGTGTCATAGATCAAGCTCTCTTAGCTAGTCAGAAGGGCAAAGGTAAATGGAGCTCATCTATTAATAAGCGAAAAATCTGCTAATCCTACACAAACACTCCTCCAAATTTAGCAAAGCTCAACACGGTAGTTCTATTCAATTTTTCGAGATACATTTATTTTTTTGCATCAGGGTATTCAATGAGTGGTCATGGCTAAAAGCAATGATGTATTCGGCATATATAATGCATCATGTAATGGTGGCAAAGTTAGGAATGTGGATATTGTGCAAGGTGTTAAAAAACCTCATACTACACTAGTAAATATAGCGATTAAAGCTAATACGGATGGCATCAAAGATGACAATCTTCAAGTTCCTTTTTGTATTGCGGTTCTTGTTTTGCCTATTGTAGAGCAACTTCTTTGGGATGATAGAGATGCTCATGCACATGCATTGATAGATTTCTCTATTAATAATGCCATTATCCCCCACACTGCAAAATAGAAAAGGATGCATGGGATATGTTGCGGATGTGTGGTATACTTCCTTTACTCTGATACCACTCCTTGTCGACGCGACGAAGGCTGAACCTTACAAAAACTGCCACGCCCAAGAAGAGCTAAGCTAGAGTGATTCAGAACACCTCTGTAATCAATCAATAGCTTAGCAAAGTCTAACGCTCAACATATAAGACTACGTTCTAAAATTCACGGAAAAGTTTCACCAAAATTTCACCGGACTGTCACTGGACTGACACCGTAATCGTACTGGAATTGTACCGGAATGGACTTCAACTCTGTTTATAATTACTTCAAGTGAACATACATGAAGTAAGGAAATGATGCAAAAGCTTTCCTAACTTACTGAACTCTTTCTGAAATTTAAGAAAAACTCCACTAGTTTAGACAACCTCTTTCCGGTCAGGCTTTGTACTATGTGTAGATATCTTTTCCACCGGAAAGCTTGATCAACTAAAAGTAGAGATGTCTAGCTACAGAATGAGCTATCTCTCATACAAAACTTCACATTACTCTGCGAGATCTACTTCGTTCTTCTACCGGAAAAACAAGTTTACAGTAAGAACTGCAACTGACCAAAAATGCGTTTACTGAGAAAAACGTTAACTGTTAACTAACTTTAAAACATACTCTGTTTCTTCCGCATACAAACAGTACGCATAATCATCCACATGAACATGTGTTTTCTATTAGAGAAGATGTGTACAAGTGAGCTTGGCCTCTTCTTGCTCAAGCTACAGAAACTCTCCTATACTGAGTAGTTTCTTATTACCATCTCTCTTTCAGATGAATACCCGATATCTCAGGCTTCTGTTATTCATCTATACATACGCGATCTCTGGCGTCTTCTTCTACATACGCGATCTCTGGCGTCTTCTTCTTAACTAAAGCTCTCCGTCTTCCTTCTCTGTATCTCATCATATATCTTCTTCTATATGTGCTCTTATTTATACTGCGCGCTCTTCTTATGCACGTTCTTGTTCGCACTTCCCTTCTATTATTCCTTTGCACATTCTCTCTTTGTACAGTTTGATTCGGTGTAATGAACTCTGATCGTGGGAGATTCTGTACTATACACAATGGTCGTGGATTTGTCCCTCCACTAAGGCTTTTGATTTTCTCTGATTCTGCTTCTCTTTTCCTTTTTTTTCTTTGTCTGTACGTCAAATTCGTGAGTGTTTCTTCAACAGCTCCCCCTCAATCACTAATTTGACATCTTCCGGTCTTTCATATATCTTTCTTTCTTTTATACCTGCCATTTCTTTGAATCTGCTTGTCTTCGTTCCATCCAAGCTGTTTGTTAATATATCTGCAATCTGATCCTTTGTCGGAGTGTATACAATTTCTAACTCCTTTTCCATCACCTTTTCCCTCAGGAAATGATATTGAATCTCTATGTGCTTTGTTCTTGCATGAAATACTGGGTTTGCTGCAAGATATAGCGAACTCATATTATCTCCATGTATACTAGGTACACCTTGATCAATACCCATGCTTTTGAACAAGGTCTGCATCCATATTATTTCTTTAGCTGCTTCTACCAGTCCTTTGTATTCTGCTTCTGTTGACGATAACGCTACTGTGTGTTGCTTCTTTGAACACCAGCTTACCAGCTTATCTCCTAGGTATATCATATACCCATGTGTTGACCTTCTGTCATCTTGACTTCCAGCCCAGTCTGAGTCACTGTATGCTCTGAGCTTTATATTCGACGTAAAAGGATAATATAATCCTTCTTTTATAGTTCTTTTGACGTATCTAAGAACTCTCTGTCCTGCAACCCAATGTTGATTTGTCGGACAATGCATAAACTGTGAGAGAACTCCCACTGCATAACTAAGATCCGATCATGTTAGCGTAGCATAAATTAAACTTCCTATTAATGACTGATATTTCTTCATATCTTTAAACTCTGCACCACTGTATTTGCTGAGTTTATGATTTACTTCAAGCGGTGTTGAAGCCTCTCTGCAATTCTCCATATTAAACTTCTTTAGTAAGTTTAGGAGATACCTTTCTTGTGACACATATACACCATGATTTGTGTATGTGATTTCCATTCCTAGAAAGTATGACAACTTTCCTAGGTCACTGATCTTGAACTCTCTTTCGAGTAGTTTCTTTACTTCTGTAATCCCTTCATCTGATGTTCCTGTGATTATTAAGTCGTCTACATAAATACAAATGTAGATCATACCTTCTTCTGTTCTCTTTATGAGTAGACTTGCGTCTGCCTTTGAACTTTGGTATCCAAGTTCGTTTAGATATTTCACAAGTCTGTAATTCCCAGCCCTTGGAGCTTGCTTCAGTCCATAAAGTGCTTTTCTTAATCTGCACACAAAATTTGGGTATCTGGAGTTTACAAACCCTTCAGGCTGCTCCATGTAAACCTCTTCTGATATATATCCATTCAGAAATGCGTTCTTTATATCTAGCTGACTTAGCTTCCATCCTTTCGATGCAGCTACAACAATTACTGTCCTTATGGTTGACATCCTTGCCACCGGACTAAACGTCTCATCATAATCTATGCCATGCTTCTGAACATAGCCTTTGACCACCAGCCTTGCTTTGTGTCTGGCTATCCTTCCATCTGCAAATTTCTTTATTTTGAAAACCCATTTATTTCCAATTACTTTCTTATCATTTGGTTTCGGAACAAGTTCCCATGTCTTGTTCTCCTCCAGTGCGCTGATTTCTTCTTCCATTGCTTCTTCCCATTGCTTCTTGCCTTTTGCTTCATCATAGCTCTGTGGTGCTTCATCATCTTTGACCATATATGCATAGTCTTTCTGAGTTATGTATGAAGTATCATACGAGTACCTTTCTGGTTGTCTTTTATTCCTGTTCGACCTTCTTGGTTCAAATTCTTCATGTGTATCTGAATGCACTTCTTCATCAAATCTCGAATCATCTTCATTTCTCATACCTGATCCGTTCCTGGACGTACTTGCCTGCATATGATTTTCATCTCTGTTTACCTAAACAATTGATTTCCCTTTCTCTCTTCTTTTTATTTCTTCTTCGAATTCTTCAGTCGTATGACTTTGATCTGCATACCAGCTTTTCTGTTCATCAAATGTGACATCTTTGGACACAGTAAATTGTTTGGTTAGAGGATTCCATAACCTGTAACCCATCTGCTTTTCATCATATCCGACGAACACATATTTCTCT
This sequence comes from Ceratopteris richardii, assembly GCA_020310875.1. NCBI lineage: Eukaryota > Viridiplantae > Streptophyta > Polypodiopsida > Polypodiales > Pteridaceae > Ceratopteris > Ceratopteris richardii. Next base: position 99,036,841 of record CM035432.1, read on the forward strand.
GCTTTCGGTTCAAGCTTATATCTGAGTTGAGTCGGTACATAAGCATACGCTACTGATCCAAACACTTTGCAGTGATCAAGTGTTGGCTTCTTTCCCCACCAAGCTTCATAAGGGGTCATTCCTTCCAATGTTGTACATGGTAATCTGTTTACCAGGTATGTAGCTGTGTTTACAGCTTCAGCCCAAAGATAATTTGGACAATCCTTTTCGTTTAGCATAGCTCGTGCAAATTCAACTAGAACTCGGTTCCTTCTTTCTGCTACTCCATTTTGTTGTGGTATATATCTGCAGGTTATTTCTCTCTTAATACCTGCATTCCAAAGATAGTCATTGAATTCTCGGGAGAAGTATTCTCCCCCTCCATCAGACCTCAGTCTTTTAAGTTTTCGTCCAGTAAGTCTTTCAGCATATGCATGAAAATGCTTGAAAGCTCCAAATACTTCTGATTTCTCTTTCAAAACATAAAGAGTTATCCACCTTGTTGCATCATCAATGAATAAAACATAGTACCTTGATCCGCTGATTGATCCTTCTTTTGTTGGCCCCCACACATCTTCCATTGCATCTTTCTTCTGCCATAGCTTCAAGGCTTCTAATTCTTCTTTTTCCATTTGACTATCATCTTCGAAAGTCGGCTTCTTTTCTTCTCCGGTCATGTACATCATTAAGTCCTTACTCATAAGTAAGGCTTCCATGCGCATTACCCATGCGGGATAATTATCTCTGTCCAACTTATCAATAGTAACGTGGTCTGCCATGATCTTCTTGTTTCTGTCACTTCCGGTGAGTTTTTGAGAATCTTTCTGCTCTTCAGAATCTTTCTCGTTCTAGTTCCACTCGTTGTGGTTAACCGGCTCTGATTAGATATGCCTAGCTCTGATTAGATGTGCCTAGCTCTGATTAGATGTGCCTAGCTCTGATTAGATGTGCCTGGCTCTGATTAGATGTGCCTAGCTCTAATTAGATGTGCCTAGCTCTGATTAGATGTGCCTGGCTCTGATTAGATGTGCCTAGCTCTGATACCACTGTTGCGGATGTGTGGTATACTTCCTTTACTCTGATACCACTCCTTGTCGACGCGACGAAGGCTGAACCTTGCAGAAACCGCCACGCCCAAGAAGAGCTAAGCTAGAGTGATTCAGAACACCTCTGTAATCAATCAATAGCTTAGCAAAGTCTAACGCTCAACATATAAGACTGCGTTCTAAAATTCACGGAAAAGTTTCACCGAAATTTCACCGGACTGTCACTGGACTGACACCGTAATCGTACTGGAATTGTACCGGAATGGACTTCAACTCTGTTTATAATTACTTCAAGTGAACATACATGAAGTAAGGAAATGACGCAAAAGCTTTCCTAACTTACTGAACTCTTTCTGAAATTTAAGAAAAACTCCACTAGTTCAGACAACCTCTTTCCGGTCAGGCTTTGTACTATGTGTAGATATCTTTTCCACCGGAAAGCTTGATCAACTAAAAGTAGAGATGTCTACCTACAGAATGAGCTATCTCTCATACAAAACTTTGCATTACTCTGCGAGATGTACTTCGTTCTTCTACCGGAAAAACAAGTTTACAGTAAGAACTGCAACTGACCGAAAATGCGTTTACTGAGAAAAACGTTAACTGTTAACTAACTTTAAAACATACTCTGTTTCTTCCGCATACAAACAGTACGCATAATCATCCACATGAACATGTGTTTTCTATTAGAGAAGATGTGTACAAGTGAGCTTGGCCTCTTCTTGCTCAAGCTACAGAAACTCTCCTATACTGAGTAGTTTCTTATTACCATCTCTCTTTCAGATGAATACCCGATATCTCAGGCTTCTGTTATTCATCTATACATACGCGATCTCTGGCGTCTTCTTCTACATACGCGATCTCTGGCGTCTTCTTCTTAACTAAAGCTCTCCGTCTTCCTTCTCTGTATCTCATCATATATCTTCTTCTATATGTGCTCTTATTTATACTGCACGCTCTTCTTATGCACGTTCTTGTTCACACTTCCCTTCTATTATTCCTTTGCACGTTCTCTCTTTGTACAATTTGATTCGGTGTAACGGACTCTGATCCTGGGAGATTCTGTACTGTACACAACGGTCGTGGATTTGTCCCTCCACTAAGGCTTTTGATTTTCTCTGATTCTGCTTCTCTTTTCCTTTTTTTTTCTTTGTCTGTACGTCAAATTCGTGAGTGTTTCTTCAACAGGATACACTTACCACTTTATAACAGGCAAGAAATGAGGCTCATTTCTTACCTCTGAAAATAGGAAGAGAGTGAGCATATGAATGAAGGGTATTCTAATGCCTTAACATTTGAGGTGTTAGTCTTTGTCTTATTGCACAAACATAAGTCTAGATAGAACATGTCCATTATGCATGTTGTAGATCAAGCTGACCTAGTTAGTGAGAAGGGCAAAGGTAAATGCAACTCATCTACGTGTACACGAAAATCTACTAATGTTTCACACTTGAAGAAGGTATTCAAAGATGAGCGGAAAACACAAAAGTAGAAATAATTTTGTAAACATTATACGGAAAAATGTTCATGTCATAAAGAGTTGTCCAAAACTATTTGCAAAAGGGGTAAAGAAGAATGAGGGTGGAATGGTTTTTACAGAGGCCTCTATGCCTAAAATAGAGTTACTAAACTTCTTCAAAATGAAGAATGGGCATTTACCACTATATGCAGCTATGACCCATCTTCTCATGAGTAATGTACATTTGGAGTTGACTTAGAGGTTTGGTACATATCACATACACTAACAAGCCAATGCTTGACACATGGGCAATGCATAAACCTACTAATTTGTGAGACAACAAACTAAATATCTGGCCGAGTAATGCATAAGTAAATCAAGCACCCAACAAGGCGGTGAGAGAGAACAACATCAAATGCATCTCCAACATCGTGAAGACTCACTCATAGACCTGTCTCCATAGAAGTGGCAATAGGTTTGCAATTTTCAAGGCCAAAACACTAAAATAATGTGTCAATATATTTTTTTTGACACAAAGCTATTCCGCCATCAACCTGCATAAATTGAATGCCCAAATAATGATGCAAATGCCCCAAATGAGACATCTCAAATGAGGCATGCAAATCAACCTTAAAGTCAGCAATATGCTTCTCATGAGGACTAGTGAGCAACATGTCATCAACGTACATAACAATGATTAGAAGCACATCATTAGCATGCTTAACATATAAGGTGCTTTAAGTTGGACTGTTCTCAAAACCATGTGCAATCAGATAGGCATGTATCTTTTCATACCAAGCACGTGGTGCTTGCTTTAAACCATATAATGCCTTCTTTATCCTGCACACCTACTGCACAAAGCCACGGGCTGAAAAACATACACTTCTTGATGAAATTAACCATTTAGAAATGCTATTTTAATGTCCAAATGATGTACATTCCAATTATGATGGGCTGCACGTGCATAGGTGCTATGAACAGTAGCCATTTGGCAAGTAGGAGCAAAGGTCTCATCAAAATCAATGCCTCTTTGCTGAGCATGATAATTTGCAACAAGTCTAGCCTTATACCTTTCAATTGTTCCATCAGGTTTATGCTTCAGCTTGTATACCCACTTAGTGCTAATGGCCTTCTTGCCAGGAGGCAAGTCAAATAAAGGCCAGACACCGTTTTTCATGATAGCATCATATTCAGATTGCATTGCAGCCATCCAATGTTCTGAATTTTATGCTTCATCAAACAAAACAAGCTTAGTCTCATCAGAGAGACTAGATGCAGCCATAGCATAGCAATCTAATGCAAAAGAGGCACTATGAGAGCCTGAACGAGTACGATATGTCAGAGATGCATCTAATTTGTTGTCTTGCAAAGTCTACACGAGCCATTTTGGCATAGTTTTTACCTCCTCAATATCATTTCTCTCATCAAAAAGTGCATCATGTAAATCTGCATCAGAAATAGAGTGATTTGCATCATCACATGAAACATGCGATGCTAAGAAGTTGCCTCATTAGGACGAGCACTATACTGTCCACCTGTAAAAAGAAGTAGCAATGTATCATACATGTCTTTGGAGATAACAGATGTCTCCTTTGTACATGAAAGTAAAGGTTCAATAGCATCTTCCACAAAATCAACATCACCGCTAACCAAAATGCTTTTAGTGTGTGGGTGATACAGATGATAGCCTTTGCTTTTAGAACTATACCCAACAAAATTATATTTTACTGCTTTATCATCCAACTTCTTGTGATGTTGTTCTGGCACTAATGCATATGCTAGACAACCAAAAACACGTAGATGAGCAATTGATGGCTTACAATCATGTCAAGCCTCATATGGAGTGATAGACTGCAGTGCTTTAGTGGGACACCGATTAAGTACATATGTTGCACACATGACAGCCACGCATGCCCAGCTCATGCACGATTTCCTCCTCTACCTCATGTTAGTATATGATCAATGTCTACCCCTCATGATTGTATGCACATTTTGTAAGGCCCCCTTTATGAGGAGAAGCCAAGCGTGCATTACCCAATTGATGGGAATCCCAACTTGAATGTTGGATGAAGGTCATATTGGACCATGTAAGATATTATAAGGAAAGGGAGTTACCAGGGTCCCCAATTGTGGGGTCCGAGGCAGCGGTGAGCAACCCCGGCTGGGGGGTCCAAGGGGGCCAGCGGGCCCCCTGGCTGGGGGGTCCCAGGGGGCCAGCGGGCCCCCTGGTGGGGGTCCGGGGGCAGCGCCCCCGGCGCGACGGTAAAGGGAATATTCCATGGAATTTTCCCTGTCGGAGTCAGAAATCATTTATATTTGTTAGGTCGGTTCAACCAGTCTAAGCCGTGTATGGCAATTACGCGGGCGGTGGCCGCCCACGCTCTACCGCCCATGTATAGCCGTCCATGGCAGGCCACCCATGATCCTATATATACATGACTTCTGCACTTCCTAAGATACCGAGTTGAGCCAGCATACCTCTACCTTGTATCTCCCTATCTAGAGTTGTCTAGATCACCATTTAAGCTCTACCTTGAGAGCGCACGGGTGGACAACGCCATCATCTTTGTACTTGCTGCTAGTAGAAAATTGTTGAGATTCTCCTATATCTGTTATCTTCTCTGCTATTGCTCCTGTGTTATATTGCGTAACTATTGTCTTTCATGGTATCAGAGCTGTAAGGTTCGAATAGCTTGAGAAGTATCATTATTTTAGCCTACTAGCAGACTAGAATATCAGTAGATTATTCGAGTGATTACATGATGGCTTCATCGTCGAATAGTAGTCTTGGTGCTTCAGCTAATGTTAATGCTGCACCTATTCGAATTCGTCCACCTGCATTCACTGAAGGGAAGCTGGATGGAACCAATTATACACTCTGGAAGTTCAAAATTTCTGCAATTTTGGACTCCTATGAATTACTTGACACTGTCATGGGACCGATGGGATTGGATCCAGAGCCTATACCAGTTGAAGATCCAGCAAATTCAAGATTGATGATTCAGCCAGATCCAGATCTTCTACGAGCTTGGAAGAGGCGGAATGCTGATGCATTATGTGCGATTGTCACTAGTGTAAGTGATTCTGTGCTTACTTAGTTCAACATACTACTAAAGCACATGAGGCTTGGGGCATATTGGCTCGACAATATGAGACCAAGAACCACACTAGGATACAGAATTTAGAAAATCAGTTGGCAAATGAAAAGCATTCTGATTCTGAAAAGGCTGAAGATTTTATCAAACGGATAAAGCATCTTCAAGATCAATTGGCTGCAGTTGGTGTTGTTATAACACCAGAAGAGCTGGCTCGAAGATCTGTACGTGTTCTTCCAGCAAAGTATGATGGATTAGTAACAGCCCTTAACACTCAGGTAAGGCCAACTCCTCTTACATTTGAAGAGTTTTGTGCCATGCTTTTAGAAGAAGAGATGCGGCTGAAGAATCGGCAAAGTACAACTGATGCTGCATTCTCAGCAAATGCAAAAGGTAAAGGCTCTTCAGAGGGATCAAAGAAGAAGCCAAAGAAGAAAAAGTTCACAGGAAGTTGCTTCTATTGTGAAAAGAAAGGCCATGCCATCAAGGATTGCAGAAAGAAGCAAGCTGATGAACGGAATGGGACTGTAAAATCATCATGGAAGAACAAAGAGTCTGCAAACAACACAGAGCTGGAACTTTGGGTAGCTATTGAAGAGGTATGTTCATCTGCTCAAGCTCGTGTTGATGAGCCATGGATTTTAGATAGTGGAGCTTCTCGCCATATGACTAGTAAAAAGGATTGGTATAGTTCCCTAGTGCCTCTGCGGGAATCCATCAATGTAGTGGTGGGAAATGACTCCAAGTGTCCAGCTGAAGGAACTGGAACCATCTCTTTTATCACTTCTCCAGGTGTTGAGAAAAAGTTATCCGATGTTCTCTATGTACCTACACTCAAAAGAAATTTGTTGTCAGTTTCTGCAATAACAGATCGTGGACTCGAAGTTCACTTCAATAAGAGTGGTGCGGAAATCATGGATTCATCAGGTAATGTTGTAGGTAAAGGCATACGACGGGATAACTTGTATGAGTTAAGTGCTTTAACTGCTACAGAAGATAAAGATGTAAGCAGGTTATGGCACCGACGATTTGGGCATCTCGGATTTGCAGTTTTGAAGGAGATGCAACGAACAGGGATGGTTGCTCATATGCCTGCATTTTCAGAGTTGCAGGAACCTTGTGAAGCTTGTATGATGGGCAAGCAACAACGAAAGGCATTTCCAAGAGAGACCAGCAATCGATCTCAAGCTCCTCTAGAGTTGGTACATGCTGATCTCTGCGGTAAAATGTCTACACCTGCTTTAGGAGGATCTTTCTACTTCTTGCTGTTAGTCGACGATTATAGTAGAAAGATGTGGGTTTATTTCATTCGAGAGAAGGCTGATGCTTTTGAAAAATTTAAAACGTGGCATAAGTATGTAGAAAATGAATCAGGAAGGAAACTGAAGAAATTTAGAACAGATAGAGGAGGTGAATTCTTGTCAACAGAATTCAACAATTACTGTAAGGAGCATGGTGTGAAAAGGCAACTTACCACAGCTCATACACCCCAACAAAATGGCGTTGTTGAGCGCAGGAACAGGACAGTAGTTGAAATGGCTCGTTGTATGTTGAAGGCTCAAGACATGCCTGATTCATTCTGGGCAGAAGCAGTCAATACAGCAGTCTACATCCTCAATCGAAGCTACACAAAAGCTTTAAAGGGGATGACTCCTCAAGAAGCATATTCTGGTAAAAAGCCTTCAGTTTTGCATTTCAGAATTTTTGGTTGTTTCTGTTATGCACATATTCCTGATTCAACAAGATCAAAGTTGGATTCAAAAAGCAAAAAGTGTGTCTTCCTAGGATATAGTGAAGAGTCTAAAGCATACAGGTTATGGGATCCTGAGGCAAGGAAGATTTTTGTCAGCCGAGATGTGGTGTTTGATGAACGACCACACTTAGTAGAAGATAAAGGTAAATCTACTATCTCATCAAGCGGAGAAATATCTCACCTTGTGCCTATCAAAAGACAGGTTAAAGTTGAGGAGGAGGAAACATCTAATGGAGAAATTTCCTCAATAAAAAGCCAACCAGTTGTAGCTGCACAGCGTAAGCCACTACCGAAGTGGGCACAACAGCTCTTTGATGATCACAATCCACATGTAGATGTACCAGAATCATCATCGGATGGATTACGAAGATCAAAGAGAATAGAGGAGCAAAGGAGAGCCTCAGAACACATTGTTAACATGGCTCTAATGGCAGATATCATGGGTTCGATAAAGGAACCTACCACCATTGAAGAAGCCCTTGATGATCCAGATTGGAGAGCGGCAATGCAGTCTGAGTATGATAGTATACTCAAAAATGATACATGGGATCTAGTCGACTTGCCGCCAAAGAAGAAGGTAATAGGTACTAAATGGATTTGGAAAGCTAAGTATAAAGCTGATGGAACATTAGAAAAGTATAAGGCACGATTAGTTGCACAGGGTTTTTCACAGATTGAAGGATTTGATGTTCAAGAAACTTTTGCACCAACAGCACGCATGACAACTATTCGGACGGTACTTGCAGTAGCTGCACAAAAGTCTTGGCCTATTTTCCAGATGGATGTCAAATCTGCATTTTTGAATGGTCACCTCAAGGAGGAGGTATATGTATCTCAACCACCAGGTTTTGAGGTGCCCAATTCAGAAAATAAAGTTTGCAGGTTGAAGAAAGCTTTGTATGGACTTAAGCAAGCTCCACGGGCTTGGTACCAACGAATAGATCATTTTTTCAAAAATATGGGTTTTGAAAGAAGTACTTCTGATGCTAACCTGTATGTAACGAAAAGGGATAGCAAGCTAGTTGTTGTCATTGTATATGTAGATGATTTGATCATTACAGGAGATCATCAGGAACTCATCAATCAAACTCGGATCAGCTTGGGAACTGAGTTTGAAATGACAGACTTAGGTCTACTCCATTTTTGTCTGGGAATTGAAGTATGGCAAAGGAAGGATGGCATTTTCATCTCACAACAAAAATATTCCAAAGAAATTCTCAAGGCATTTGGAATGATGGACTGCAAACCAACTAGCACACCTATGGAGGTAAATCATAAGCTATCTATGGATGATAACATGCTTGATGTAGATGCTAAGAAGTATAGGAAGCTCGTTGGATGTCTTATTTTTCTGTGCAACACTAGACCAGACATTTGCTATGCTGTTGGAGTGTTAAGCAGGTTTTCCAACAAACCTAAGGAGAGTCACTGGAATGCTGGAATGCGAATTCTAAGGTACATTGCAGGAACCTTGGATTTTGGTATTTTGTATACCATAGGTGATACACTCCAAGGATATTGTGATTCAGATTGGGCTGGAGATTGTGATTCTAGAAAATCAGTTTCTGGATATTGTTTCTCACTTGGTTCAGGAATATTTTCTTGGGTAAGTAGGAAGCAACCAACTCTCGCACTCTCCTCCACTGAAGCAGAGTACAAAGCAGCTTGTTTTGCTTCTTGTGAGGCAGTCTGGTTAAGGAGAATTCTTGCAGATATAGGCTTTCCATCAAATATGCCAATTGTACTCAAGTGTGATAATCAAAGTTGTATGGCTATTGCAAAGAACCCAGTATTTCATGCTCGCACCAAGCACATAGAAGTACAGTACCATTACATTCGTGAGCTAATTGAAGATGAAATTGTGGAGCTAGAATATTGCCCAACAGAGGCAAATTGTGCTGACATATTCACTAAAGCACTTGGAAGAGAGCAGCTCAACAAGCATCTTCAACAGATGGGCATAGGACCGAGACCTACTTGATTTATCATCGATAAACATTGAGGGGGGGTGTTAGTATATGATCAATGTCTACCCCTCATGATTGTATGCACATTTTGTAAGGCCCCCTTTATGAGGAGAAGCCAAGCGTGCATTACCCAATTGATGGGAATCCCAACTTGAATGTTGGATGAAGGTCATATTGGACCATGTAAGATATTATAAGGAAAGGGAGTTACCAGGGTCCCCAATTGTGGGGTCCGAGGCAGCGGTGAGCAACCCCGGCTGGGGGGTCCAAGGGGGCCAGCGGGCCCCCTGGGTGGGGGTCCGGGGGCAGCGCCCCCGGCGCGACGGTAAAGGGAATATTCCATGGAATATTCCCTGTCGGAGTCAGAAATCATTTATATTTGTTAGGTCGGTTCAACCAGTCTAAGCCGTGTATGGCAATTACGCGGGCGGTGGCCGCCCACGCTCTACCGCCCATGTATAGCCGTCCATGGCAGGCCACCCATGATCCTATATATACATGACTTCTGCACTTCCTAAGATACCGAGTTGAGCCAGCATACCTCTACCTTGTATCTCCCTATCTAGAGTTGTCTAGATCACCATTTAAGCTCTACCTTGAGAGCGCACGGGTGGACAACGCCATCATCTTTGTACTTGCTGCTAGTAGAAAATTGTTGAGATTCTCCTATATCTGTTATCTTCTCTGCTATTGCTCCTGTGTTATATTGCGTAACTATTGTCTTTCACCTCATCACTCTTCACATCCAAACTTCTGTCGACACGGCACTAGGATGGCATGGAGAGGGCTCCTGGCACCCGTATAGGCAAGAATGAGTACTCGGTAGAAGCTCATGATGGCTGGGAGGTGGGTCTATTATTCGATCCACGATGAAAGGCAATCCAAATGCCTTAACATTTGAGGAGTTAGTCTCTCTTTTGTTGTAGGGAGATCATTCCAAGCAAAATAGGTCAATTATGTGTGTCGTAGATCAAGCTCTCTTAGCCAGTCAGAAGGGCTCCTCACAACCGTATAGGCAAGAATGAGTACTCGGTAGAAGCTTCTATGCACGCACATATTTGAGCATACTGAGCATACTCAAGGCGATTGGAATGAGTACTCGATAGAAGCTCATGATGCCTGGGAGGTGGATCTATTATTCGATTGACGATGACAAGCAATCCAAATGCCTTAATATTTGAGGATTTAGTCTCTGTTTTGTTGTAGGGAGATCATTCCAAGCAAAACAGGTCAATTATGTATTTCGTAGATCAAGCTCTTTTAGCTAGTCAGAAGGCCAAAGGTAAATGGAGCTCATCTATTCGTAAGAAAAAATCTATTAGTAAGCGAAAATCTATTAGTATCACATACACTAACAACTCATCGTATCCTATAATGGGAGTTGGTAAGATCATTGTGACTACTACTGATGACAGTTCTTTGACATTGTCAGATGCTTTGTATGTTCCAAAGATCAAGAAAACTCTATTGTCACTTTTCATCATTATCCAAGATTGACTCGTATCTAGAAATCAACAATGTGTAGATATATTCTCAAAAGCATTGGATGGAAGCAAATTAAATAGGTTCAAATCAAGGCTTGACTATGGGAAATCATGAAGGACTCAAGACTCAAGCATCTTAGGCTTGAGGGGGAGATATTGGTGCAATTAGCAAGCCTAAGATCATTGCTAAAGCATTAGGACTACTCATCCATTTATCCCTTCACACGAAAGAACTACTTGTGAACCCATGCTAGTCATTTTGGGCATCATTACTTTGGATAATTGTAAAAGCAAAGAGAATAAGGAATCTCATGAAGTTAGGGAGTTGAACCCATGACTCATGTGGTAGGAAGAATCAATTCAAATCATCCCTAAAGTGTAGGATCACTTTAGGTGAGGGAAAATTCAAATTCAAACTCAAACTATTATTATAAATAGACTTGTTTTTAGTCGGGGAAAAGGAGAGTCATTCTAAGAGGCATTGAGCTACTTCAATGAGCATACATCAATCTCACACTACCTATGTGTAGTCCAGTACACTTCACTTGTATCATATGTTCATTAGCATATACATTTTGATACATTCCTTCAAGTACATCACTATCTATTTCTTTTTAATGCATCTTCATCATTATAATGACTTTGTGGAATTGATTTCTTTGCGTTTACTTACTCATTTGCTATAATTTAAATTAGGTTAGTTAGATTGCAACTTTTAATACTTGGATATTAGTTTTCATCAAGTTTGGTTTAGAGGATCTTGAGATATGAAGCATAGAAGGTGATTGTGTCTACATACCTTCTAGACCTTGAAAAGTCGAGATGACCCCCTTGACTTTTTAGAATCATTTCTCAGTGTATGGTATATCTAAATTGATGAAATAACTTGCTTTAGTTAGCTATGACTCCACTTAGATGTCTGAAAAAAGCTCTCTGGTCAATTCCAACGAGGTTGTGAGCTTTGAGCACAATAATAAGCACGTCCATTCCCAAAATAGAAGGTTTCTTCACATTTCTTGCATATGTAAATTATCTGTTTTGCTGCAAACATTTGGGAATGATGCTCCAAAGGACTTAGTGGTTCTAAATGCATTATTGTGAAGCTAGAGGAGTATATTAAGCATCCTTGGAGTTAACTTGGTAGGTGTAGTGCAGGTTTTATGCAACACCAGCTCATCTCTAGAACCTACCTATGCCTCTCGTCACACCTTCCACATGATTTGCCAAATCTTCTCGTGCAAGTACAATATATCTCATACCATCACTACTTTTAAGCATAGTCAAGAGATCAACTACCCACTTGTAAGGAATACAAGGTGGGTAAATTGGGTGTAAGGGATCTCTATGTTTGATCAAGGAATGAATTTGACACGTGGCACATGTGCTCACAAAGTCCTTAACATTTACGTACATCCTTGACCAGCAACAACTTTCTCAAACTTTTCATATGTCACAACAAAGCCCTTATGGCATGCCCATAAGCTCTCGTGTATGGCTTTCATGAATTGCACCTGAAGATTTCTCAATCCTAAACACTATGTGGATTCTTTCGCCTTTCCTCTAGCATTTCGCCAAAGAAATCAAGCCTTCATAAAGAAGTTTAAAGACTTCTTTCTGATGTTCTAGAATTGATTTGCCGATCGGATTGGGAAAAGCTGTAAAGTACTCAGATAATATGCAATGTCTTTGTGTTCTCCTTCATAATCCTCTTCTATGAATCGCTCATAAGTAAATATACATGGGTCATAACATATAAAGTTTATCCTCTATCTGTTGCTTTATCAAAATCATCATCCTCAAACCTTGCTCGTGAGAGCATATTGGAAATAGTATTGCTTTTTCCAGCAATATGAACAAAAGCTGGATTAATAAACTTGATATATGCAATCCATCTCAACATCGCAATATGAAGAGATGAGCAATTCACAATCTTACCTATTAACGGAAAACAATCAATCACTACAATCACATTTTCACTGATAAAATACTCTTTATCTAATTTTAATGCAGTGACTTATCCCCATAACTTTCTCTTGATTTGAGGATAGTTCCTTTTTGTGTTATGTAAAGTTTTTGCACCAAAGAAAATTGCATACCTCTGCCCCTTATCATCATCCTGGCCAATGACCCATCCTATACTGATAGGACTAGTATCAACAATTAGGATTATAGGTTTGTTCCCCAAATAATCAATATGTTTCAAAATCGGGGCATTGATAAGCAATTGCTTTAGTTTTCTCATTGTTCTAGTATGCTTCTTTGTCAAGAAGAATTTCTTTTTCTTTCTTAATAAATCATATAATGGGTTCATAACATGAGAAAAGTGAGGGATCTAGATTACATAGAAGACACAAGCTCCTAAGAATCTTCTCACTTCACTGACATTGCGAGATACCTCTGAAATCCTACTAATGGAATCAAGTTTTTGCGGATATGGCCTATGACCATAATGTGCACACAGATGCCCAACGATAAAAACTTTATCAACACCAAAAATGGATTTCTCAAAAGAGAAAGTTAGTCCAACCTCTTCAAATCTTTGAAATATTCTTTCACAATCAAAACTATGGTCAGAGGCAAACTTCCTACAACCAGATGAATCAATAACTACATCTTTCTCCTTCTCTACACAGCCTTTTATCATAATGTCATCAATAAAAGGCATAGTCACTTTTGGAATAAACTTGTGTAAGACTAGATTCATAGCATTCATCGTATCAACCACAAAATTTATCGCTCCCTATGGAAAAGTACACATACGTACTAGACCCAAAGGATTTTTCATTGTGGTAATATCTCTACTCTCGATAGGTAATTGAGACTGGTCATATCCTCAATAGAAATCACCCATCGAATAGATGGAGTGTCTGGCAAAAGCCTTTGCAAACTCATCTACAATGGGTCCTGTTCCTACATTTCTGATAGTGACCTTATTGACAGGCTATAGATGAAGCATAATTTCCCATTCTTTTTGGGAACCATGAACCATCGAATTGAATATTGTGCAGATGATGGTTCAAGGATCCTCATAGCAATCTTCTCCTTTAACAATCTCGTCAACTCAGGAAAGTGAGCCTTTGGCACTTGTATTGGCCGAAGATTCCATGGAATATGTGGTACAATGAATATGTCATAGGGGCAACTAGCTTCGGATCAGTGCATCCTATCTCATGTGGAAATAGGAAAAACATTTTTTCATAGAAAATAATCATCTCTCCAAATCACTCTTTTTAAATTTCAGAAAGAAATCCTTCACCAAAATTTATATGTTTCATAGATTCTTCAGTAAATCTATGCCCAATCTTAGATCGCTCTCTAGAATAGGATCCTCAAAAACTCTTCTAATCATATCATAAGTTTCTTTAGGTAGCGAGTGAGTTATGGGTTTTACTTTCTTTTCAATTCTCTTGTATTTCCTATCAATCGGGACTTCATTTTCTATTAAGAAATTTGCAATCAACTGATATTCTTTAATAGATTCAAGAATGATAATCTTTGATTCAATTTTTCCTTAGAGAATATTCTCAAGCTCTTCCATCAAAGTCAGAATTTTTGTAAGTTCAATCATACTTTCAATAATTTCCTCACATGAAATCAATCCTAGGTCTTTGTAATGTTTTTCAATCATTTTTCTAAATTTGTTTGGGATTTTTTCTTTTATAATAAGCGTAAACTAGATGTAGGGATACATACTGGAAAATTCTCAAAATCATGTACATTTTCATGTGAGACATCAAACCATCATCCACTATTGTCTCACTCAATAGTGGAGTCTAACAAAAATTTTGATCATGATAGGTTTCGAATTCTCTTACTGGTGGACATCTATCATGACACACATGATCGTAAGAGTCAATGGGATTTCTTCATAAATTTCTCCTATTCCTTGAATGAATTGGACAGATAATGATCACTTGTAGGGAATCCAATCCAGATTTTGAAAAATTCTAGCATATGTTGAACCATCATGCATGGCCTTCATCTGCAACTACATTTTTGCTATTAAAGGTTGCCCTAGTATTACCTCATATGAGCAATTATCTTGCACAAGAAATGGAGTTCCTCATGTACTCCTATCATAATAGGCATATAGGCACACACATCGAGCAAGATCCTAGAACCATTGTCTATTGTTCTCATTCTCCATTCATGGCCCTCGTTAATATGCCATCTTAATTTACCAAAAAAAAAATTAGAGGTCATGTTTATCTCTTATCCTGAATCAATCAAGGTGAGAGATAGACATGTTTGGGTTGGCTTTTAGATACAAGATGGTCTTTTCACCTTGTGTGTGTAATGAGCTTGACTCAACCCTTTTTAAAGACTATTCAAATTTGCATTTATGCACTTTCACTTTGGAGGACGGAGAAGCTTGGAAGCGAGTGTTATGGGTGAGAGAAGGGGGCTTAGAACTAAGTGGATGCATGATTTGATTGGTGTTCTTCATTTTAGTGCTAGTCATCTTCCTTGGAAGGGGATGTTCTTTGAGCATCTTCTTCATCACTTGCCGGCACAAGGGTGGGCTTCTGAGAAATTCTCAAAAAGCAAAATCCATATTTCTTTCATGAAATGAACTAGGCGACATCAATGTCTGAAGTTCTTCATCCTTGAAAGATTTGTTTTGACTCCTGGAGCACTAAGCCTTCTCTAGTGTGTTGTCATAAGTTTAACATTTAGCTTTCAATTTCTTTTATAAAAGAGAGAGAAGAAAAAAAAAGTAGAGAGAGGTAAGAAAAGTGTTATCTTGAGAGGTCCCATAAAAGTGCTTTAAGGAAAAAAAAGAGAGAAAGAAAGAAAGTAAAATCATAGAGTGCCCCTCTATGGACTTGCCTCCTTCTTGTGTTGATATATTTAGGTAGTGATGTGTGTGAACACTCTAGGACTGCCGGGACACTTTTTTCCTTCTTTAGGAGTTTTTTTCCCTGGCTTGTATGTACGCCTATTGTGCTAATGGGCTACTAATCTTTGTACATTCTAGTGGTAATGCATTCAATATTGTGTGTTGTGCTCCAAGCTTCTTCTTCTTCCTTGTGTTGTTCATGTGCTTCCGCATATGTCTAACTCCAACAATTAGTATTAGAGCAGGTCGTCGCTTCATCTAGGGCATCGTCGACCCTCCTCCGCTCACAGTCTCAGAATCGCACGAAATTTGGTACCTATACTCAGGTTGATTAGGAGATCAAAACAACTTTACTATCTGGTGCCAAAATCGTGATTTGAACTTGTTTCGGCCTCCAAATGCACTATCCCAATGCTTGTGTAGGCTATTTCATCTTTTTGTGCCAAAGATATATACCAGTTTTGGTTTGTTAGTATAAGCGTCTCAAAGTGTGCTACAAGTCTAGCAGAACTCATTTGGGTAGTTCTGTTCAACTTTTTTAGATATAGTCATTTTTTTGCATCAAGGTATTTTAGTCAATGGCCATGGTTGAAAGTAGTGAGTATTCCGTATGTTGGCTATTGAGGATAAGTTCAATGACACCAATTATCCATTGTGGGCTTATATGATGCATCATGTATTGGTCGCAAAAGGACTGTAGAATATTATGCAAGGTGTTGGAAAATGTCCTATTACACCTACGAACATAGGTACTGCAAATACGGGTACTGAAGCTGATGTAGATGGTGTGGAAGATGGTGATATTTTGTAGATTCCTATTCATGCTACTGTTTTTGTTGCACCTACTATAGAGCAGATTTGTTGGGATGGAAGAGATGCTCAGGCACATGCATTGATAGATTTGTCTGTCAAGTGTGCCATTATTTCTCACATTCGCTCTTGCAAAACAACTAACGATGCTTGGGATACACTTGCCTCATTGTACTAGGCTAGGAATGAGGCTCATGTTGCTTACCTTTGAAAACAGTTGGAGAGTGAGCACATGAACAAAGGTGATTCTATGGACACTTTTCTGACAAAGACCAAGGATTTGAAGGAACAATTGATTTTTGCAGATGAAGTCCTTCCTGACAGTCCACTTGTGTAGGCTATTCTGAATGGTGTTCCCGACTCATATCAGAGTTTTGCTTCGACTCTTCGTTTGATGATGAAAGGCAATCCAAATTCCTTAACATTTGAAGAGTTAGTTTCTATTTTGTTGTAGGAAGACCAGTCTAGATAGAACAAGTCTATTATGTGTGTTGCAGATCAAGCTTTCCTGGCTAGTCAGAAAGGCAAAGGTAAATGGAGCTCTTCTACTAGTAAGAAAAAATCTGCAAATGTTGCATATTTGAAAAAGTAAGACAAAGACGAGAAGAAATAAAAAAAGCTGAAATTGTTTTGCAAATATTGTAAAGCAAATGATCATGTTATTAAGAGCTGTCCAAAACTAGCTGCGAAAGAGGCAAAGAAGAAGGAGATTGGAATGGTTGCTGGAGAGGCCTCCACACCGAAAATAGAGTCTACTCATCTAGTGCAGAATGAAGAATGGGCATTTACTACTATTTGTTGTTTTTACCCATCTTCTCATGACCACTTTATGTCTGCAGTAGACTCAGATGTTTGGTACTTTGATAGTGGGGCAACCAAATAGATTACTTCGCAGTGTAGTTTCTTCACTTCACTCGAGCCTGCCCCTACAGGGAATACTATCACATGCGCCAACAACTCCTCTTATCTTATCATGGGAGTTGGTAAGTGTTGGTGGTGGTCAGGGCAGTCACGGACTTACAAGACAAGGAAGCCAACGAGAAGGACCAAGCAGACAGAGCAGTCAACAGAGATCCGACAAATAGGCCTATCATTTTTCATGAAGCTGAAGGTCAAGGACAAAGCACAAGAGCACATCAAAGAGGTGGACACACAAGAAGAAGGAGCAAGTAGGGAGCTCCAGGAAGTGTATGTCAAATTTTCAGAAGAAATCCCTACAAAAATAGTGATTTTCATCACTAAAAGCCATCGTAAATACCATTTCATATTTTTGTAGCTCCATTTTGTGCAAGCCAAGGAGTCCTTGAGCTTGAGGAGTATTATAAGTACCTACCTATCAATTTTCATATTTTTATACTCCATTTGAGCCCTCAAATAGGCCCTAGAACCTAATTTTTAACTAGGTCTGGACAGGGCCAAAGCTAGTCAAAAACTATAAAAAGAGCTAGAGAGCTCATTTTTGAGGTTAGCTTGTTGTAGAATTGAACTTTTAAGAGCACTTTTGAGTAATCTAAAGAACTTCATTGTCTCTCTCTTTGTTCTTGCCTTGTGTGCACGTGTGTGTGTATGTGTGTGCATGTTTGTGTGCTTCTCACTCACACACTTGTGCCATCACTTGTTCGAGGTCTTCATACCATCCTCACGTCTTCCCGGATTGACATTAAAAGAGGTGCTACTCATCACTGAGCTACACCAAATTTTGGCACCGTTGCTAGGGATCAAGCTTTGTCGTGTGATGGTAAGACATAGAATTGAGACGTTGGAGTTATAGGTATTTCCTTCACTTTTATCTATTTTCTCTTGTTTTCTTCACCATCTTCATCATCATCACCATCATCACCATTTTTCACCTCCACCTCCATCATCGCGACATTTTCATTTTTTGGTCGTAGCACCCTTCCCATACCATTTCCCCTCATTTCGCTTGTGAGAGAGAGCGAGAGAGCATTTGCATGCTTGTGCTTTTCTGTGTTTTTTGAGATTTTCTGCAAGAATCAGCATGCCCAAAAGCTGCACCAGCTTCAGTAGGTACAAAATTTTGACTGTGCAGGTCCTGAGGCGTTGACCTCTGTCAATCGCGACCGATAGAAAAATTTACCTTTTTGCAAAACAAAGTGCATAACCATGATGTGTAGGCCTAAGCATTCCAAATATGTGTTTGAAATTTTAAGATTCCTCACTTTTCTGTCAATCGCGATCGACATGTCAATCGTGATCGACAAGCGATGACGGACACTTGTCGACGGATCTGTTAATCGCGATCGACAGAGTCAACGACTGACTGACCATGACTGACAGAGCCTACACGTGCCACATGTTAATCGCGATCGACCATCAATCGCAATTGACAGCCCCGACGGACTTGTCAATCGCAACCGACTAAGTCAACGATCCTTTGACCACGATGGACTAAATTCTCGACTGACCCATCAATCGCGACTGACATCCCCAATGGACCTATCAATCGCAACTGACCTAGTCAACGACTATTTGACCAGGACTGATTGAAATTTCGGGCCATGTGTCAATCACGATTGACCCATCAATCGCAATCGATAGCCATGACAGACCTGTCAATCACGACCGACACGTCGATCGCGACTAACATATCAATCGCGATTGACAGACCACTCGATCACGATTGACGGGAAAATTTGGCATTTTTTTAGGGCAAAAAAATAGTTGGTCTATTTTGGGTCAAATTTTGGGAAACATTAAGGGTTATTAGAGCATTGCGAGGCCGCAACATAGGTAATTCGAGAAATCGTGTCTTCCTGTTAGCCTATTTTAATCTTGTTTTAGCCCTAGAATCCTGAATTGGCATAACTTTCTCATACGTTGTGATTTTGGGTTCGGTAAAATTAAAACCAAGATTATTAGATATAGTATTTTTAAGTTGACCATACCCAGAGGGAAGAAAACTGAGGGATCTTTAGGATTGTTTTCCATAAAGCCAAAGAACAATTTGATCTCTGAATTGCATGAATGAAGATAGTTTGTTGTGTCAATTGAATTCAAATCTTGAGCTAACTTTGGGACTTTTATAGGTCCATTGAGAGCATGGAAGGGCATTCTAAGCGAGAGTAAGTGCAAGCTTGGGAACACGCTTCCTGGGCACACAAGGGCAACCAAGGAGAGAAACTAAAGGTTGGAAATTCTCAACACCCTATGTCAATACCTAGCTTAGGCTAAGTACGGATAGAGGTTTTGATCAATTAGGGTTACGTTAAGCACGACCAAGTCCAAGAACTCTAATCACGCAAGTGCAAGTACAAAGAAATTCCATTTGCAAAACAACGTAAGGGAAAAGAATTTAAATCAAGCGACCAAACTCAAGTATGATAAAACCTAAGTGTTCCTTGTGACAAAGATTGATTGGACAAGAAGTGACATCCTAAGAAAAATTAAAAAGAACAAGTGATTAATACAAAAGAACTCAGCAACGAAGTTGTACTTGGGAGATTTGGGATTATTCAATTGGGCATATGAACCTTAGATCAGGACGACACCTAGGAAGAGATAGACAAAGCCTTAGGTCCTCTAAGGCTAGTGTGAATCATACTGCTCGGTCTTGGGACCAACAGTTGAGCCATTATTCACACTATCCTAACTCTGAGACTAGTGAATCAGATATTTCTCAAGGTATGCAGAGACCCACAGGAAGGTCAGGTGTGCCATATTTACAAAGGGTAGAAGGCCCTTACAAGATGCAACTCGAATACCTTAGGATCAACCGATTAGGTGCTTGCATCTATGAGGACGACCTAGGAAGATCTGTGGTCGAGATCAAAAACCTAGATCAACCCATTGGACTAGAACATCCAACAGTCAAGTTTGAAAATGGAGCATACCTGGACAAAGAAGGAACCATATACGTAGTCACTAGCCACCCAGATAAGACAGACGAATTTGGTAATGTGATCCAAGAAACGGACATAGGTGACCTAGAGCAAGGAAACATAGGTGGAGAACCTAAAACACCTCGAGGCAAATCTGTTCTTACTAGAATTATCACACCAGAGTGGATTCCCCAGGACAACAAGAGCATAGATCTACACTTGAACCGAGAGACTGATGAAGCCTTTTGGAGGTATAAGCCTGATCAGCCTAATGAGATAGGAACGATCACGATCTATGAATTCAAAGATCCTGATATCCCAGGCAAAGTGACCTATTTAGACAACACTTCAGAAAAACTATTTGTGGTCACAAAGCATGGTAGGCATGCCTACACTTGGAAGGGAGAATTTATTTTTCCCCAACCAAGATCTAATGTCGCTTATGGCCACCCAGGAGCTGGAACGTCCCAAGCTCATGGAGCTCAAAGAGACAGGAATAGAGATAGACCTGAGGTAAGCTTTGCAAACCCAATAGGAAGAGAACGATCGCGAATAGAGACAGATAGAGAAGAAACTGAGAGACCTAGAGCCCCAAGAAACCAAAGAAATGCTGATGATTTTCCTTTTTCAAGGCCTAGAGAACACACTAGAACCTTGAGGCCCACCCAGTTGGTTGTCTATGAAGAATTACTTCGATGGTACTGGAGACCCATATGATCATGTGGCCGAGTTTAGGCAAGTCTTGAGAGCTCAACAAGTTGAGGACCTATTCATGTAGTACAATGCTTTTGGTCTAACCCTTAGGAACACATCCCTTACATGGTTTCAACCACTAAATGAGAGACAGTTCAGAAGCATAGACCAACTTCTAGAGGCTTTTATTACTGAATTCTCTAAGAGTGGCATAAGGCATAATAGTTCCTCACTGATTCATAGCTTCAAGCAGACACCTCAAGAGACTGTTAGACTTGAGGAAGAAGGTTTAGGCAATACCTAGAGAGATGCCATGTTCCAGAGTTACCCACACCAGCCAAACAAGTGGCTCTATTCTTGGACGGACTGCTAAGTACCAAATTGAGATCATATGTGTACTTGAAGGACCCTATGACCATAGAAGAGTGTGTACGTATGTGCATCAACATTGAGGATAACCTAGGGGAGGAATTGGAACTTTCCAAAATCTATAGAGATTTAGATAGTTCTACTAGCCTCACTTCCACGCAATCAACATCTATTGAGGAACTCGCTGAGAAGGTAGCTCAAAAACTAGGTGTCTCTAGCAAACAAATACCAAGGTTTGCCCCAGTGAAAACATGCTATACTTGTGGAGGTGACCATATGGCAATGTATGTCCCATTATGGCTCAACCCCAAGTGAATCCTAGTAGCCAGTACTGCACCATAGAACGGAGGTACACCAATCACACCATGCAAGATTTCCCATACAATAAGCAAGTAGTTAGGCAAACACACCCACAACCATACCCTCAACAAGGAAGATACCAGAACTAGTATCCACCACAGCAGTACGGTAGACCTCCGCAACCCTATCAACCTCCTTATTAGGCCCAACAAAGGCCCCAGCCAGTTCTAGCGCAGCAACCCCCAACTCCAGCCAATGTGATTCCAGTAAAGTACGCAGCTACAAAAGAGAATCTGAATAGAGCCACAGTCCCAATAACACCATTGCTTTCAGAAAGCGACCCTAGTGATCATAGTTTTGAATCTACTCACATTGATAGCCCCCAGGCTTACTACATGCAATCTCCTAAACATGGTGAGTCCTACTATAGTGAAGAACCGAGTGAACCTAGTTGGGAACCAGAGTATGCAAATGTCATGTACACCAACCCCAACTCTAAATCTCAACCTAGGCAAGTAAGACCCCCATTTCCTAGAGGACCATGCTACAGATGTCAGGGAGATCACCTCATTCGTGATTGCCCAATGCATGCCCCTACACAACCCCAATCGGTGACAATTCAAGGCTTTTATCAAGATTGCGGGAAGGATCATCTCTTATGAGATTGCCCAAAGAACCCCAACAACATGCCAAAAATCACTCCTATCAATGTTATTGGGCTAGTAGTAGACTCTACAGGGAGTGTAACTTCCACTGCACCAGTGCAAGTGGTCACCAAAGCTCAGGCTTTGCAGCAGAACCAAGGTTTAGGCCCAGAAAAAAGTGCCGAAGTTAGTGAAACTGAGAGCATAACCAAGAAACGAACAAGAGCCTGGAAAGATAGCCAAGAAAGAATGAAAAGACAATGGTCTAAGAAGATGCGCAAATTAGAAGAGAGCATAAGAGAAACAAATGCCAAAATTGTTGAACTCACCTCTCAAACAAACTCTCACATGCCACCACTACCTCCATCCCTATCACCTTCTCCATCACCCTCCATCCCACCTCATCCAATTACACCACCCCCTAGAGTAGGATCAGTATTAGCTGACCCCACTCCTGAGGACATAGACATGATGCTTAAAGCATATCAGCCAGAATCCAAGAAGGGCCAAATGTTACAGATCATGACAGATGTTACCCTAGAGCTGATCTAGAGATAGAGAGAACCAAGCTTTGTGCTAAAATGGTAGAACTGGCTCAAACCATGTTTGAAGCTAGACGCCTCTTTAACTTCTCTAGTTCAGAAAAGACGGAGTTGCACTTTGATGGACTGCTAGAAAGATTGGAGAGGTTAATTGCACAATCAAAAAAGGAACCCGCCTCTCAAAATAAGGACAAGGCAAGTGAAAGGATAAGCCTTCCTGCCCAGGAAGCTTATGTGCCTAACTCCACCGAACCAGATACCTCTTCTTCTATGAATAGGTATTCACCAGAGTTTTTGCGAGAGATTCAAGAGGAGAAATGGGCTAAAGAAAGTGAAGTCCCTCCTCCCATTGAACTTGTGGATGACGTGCATGATCAATTCCCACAATACATTCCTTCTATTTATGGAGAGCAGGCGAGTACCCAATCTCATGAGAGATTAGACTTCGAGTCTAACTCCTTATAGGAACTACCCCATTTCACAGGTCCATGGGAAGCAAAGTCTACTTGTATGAGAGCACCCACTGTCATGGTAAGAAACGAAGACTCAGTCATCCCTAGGAACATAGAGGTAGTGAAAAACACTAAAGTGCAGTGCAACCTCACTTTAGAAGAGCTACTCAAAGTTAGGCCAGAGCTATGGAAACTTGTAGCCAATCAAGTGCCAGAATTACTCGTTCCCAAGTAGGTTCTCATAGAACAGTGCCAGAAATACCTTTGGACAAGATAGGAGACATGAGTGAAGGAGAGGAATGGAACACGTATCTTCCCATTACCCATCAGGGGTACACCACCAAGGCAATTTTGGACTCAGGTGGAGTTGCAATTGCTACCACTTCCCTATGGAGGCATTGGGGCAAGCCAGCACTCAGGCCCACGAGGATGAAATTGCACATGGCCGATGGTCACATAGAACGACCCTTAGGACTTCTAGAAGGAATAACTCTCACTACATGTGGTGTTGAGTTCGAAAACACCTTTGTTATATGTGACTTTAGCAAAAACCAGGCCTATGAGATGATTTTGGGAAGACCATTTATGCGGCAGTTGCAAGTGGTACAAGATTGGGGAACCAATTCTCTGTACTTGCAACACTTAGGTGTCACGACCAAAGTTAATCTCAAGGACTACTCTCATCGACACATACCCCCTATTCAATGGAATCCCATCCATAGGGCCAAAGATGATACTGAGTCAGTGCATTCCATAGGATCAGGATCCTCATGGATGCATGAAGATACTCACTTGTGGATGTGTAAAATAGCAGTAGAATAAGAGAAGAGAGAAAAAGCAAGAGAGATAGGTGCTAAGGAAACCCATAGATCAATCCAAGTCCTAGCGTATGCACCTGTAGTATTTCCTGATGAAGAATTCGAACCTCATGGTTGGGCGGAAATTTTAGCAACAATGGATGCAGCCATCAATAAAGAACAATGGACACCCCAATGTGACGAGGATGGCTATGACATATCAGTTTTCACAATAGAGCCAATCATGGGAGATTCGGTTCCGGAAGAATGTGAACCTAGCAATGATGCATTCAAGGATGCAAGTGACTCCGATTTAGAGTCAATCATTATGGACCCACCTTTTGCATCAGATGAAGAATACTTCTATGAGGTAGAAGCTCACCCTCAGAGACATGAAGAGATTACCAACGATGTGAGGTTAACCTCACAAGTGGCCACCAAGAGTGAAGGCAAGAAAAGGAAGAAGAGAAAAGTCATACCCAAGGAGGAAGAACCTTTGTTTGAGGTCCCTGAAAATTTTAAGAAGTATGAAATAGATGATAGGAGAGTCATGATAAGAATGCCTAAACGTGAGGCACAAGCAGGAGAGGCCTATGATAACAAAGAAACCACCAAGAAAATAGTGGTAGCCATAGAACAAGGAGAAGAGAGATGCACTTACATAGGACATGACCTGAGGAAAGAAGAAGAACAAGAGCTGATAGCCTTGCGAAGAGAATATCGAGATGTATTCGCTTGGAGTTACAAGGACTTGAAAGGTGTAGACCCTGACATATGCTCACACACGACTCTCATGACCTCAGATGCCAAATCCTCTAAAAAGAAGCCATACACATACAATGATAACTATGCTACCAAGATCAAAGAAGAGATAGATCGCTTGGTTGAAGCTGGATTTATTTATGATATTGAGCACACTGAATGGGTATCCCCCATCGTAGTGGTGCCCAAGAAGAATGGAAAGCTACATGTGTGCATTAACTTGAAGAAGGTTAATGCAGCCACTATTCGAGATAACTATCCGCTTCCTATCACTGAGCATCTATTAGAAAGAGTAGCAGGCATGGAAGTATACAACTTCCTTGATGGGTTTTCTGGTTACAATCAGGTACGCATTGCTCCAGAAGATTAGCATAAGACAGCTTTTGCCACAGAGTAGGGCATATTCGCCTTTAGAGTAATGCCCTTTGGTCTCACCAATGCACCTGCTACCTTTCAGAGACTGATGTGCCACATGTTTAAAGAGTTCTTGAGGAAGAACTTGGAAGTCTATGTTGATGATCTCTGTGCTCATTCTAACATGAGACAGACACATATACCTGAACTCAGGCAAATCTTTGACAAATGTAGAGAATATCAAGTACGCTTGAACCCAGAAAAATGTGTTTTCATGGTCAGGCAAGGCAAGATCCTAGGACACATAGTGTCAAAGAATGGCATATCCACGGATGAGGAGAAAGTAAAAGCTATATCAGAACTACCTAGGCCAAAGAATGTCAAGGAGGTACAAGCTTTCATGGGGCATTGTGGCTATTATTGCCGATTCATTCACATGTATGCCATCATTGCAAAGCCTCGGTATGCTCTTCTGACTAACTTTGAGTGGAAGGATGAGTGTGAGAACTCCTTCAATGAGCTTAAACGGAAATTATGCTTAGCACCAATCTTGACTACACCAGATTGGAATAAGCCCTTTCATGCTCACGTGGATGCATCCAATTATGCTATTGGATGTATACTCGCACAACCTATTGGTGAAGGTAATATGGATCTTCCAATTGCCTATGCTAGTAGACAATTGAATGCAGCTGAACGAAATTATACCACCACTCAACGAGAAGGATTAGGCATGGTAGATGCGGTTAAAAAGTTTAGACACTATTTTCTTGCAAATAAGTTTAAATTTTTTACTGATCATCAAGCATTGTTGTATCTGGTAAACAAGCCATGCAATACAGGTAGATTGGTGAGATGGTTTCTCTTGCTAATGGAATACGACTTTGAGGTTGTGGCGAGGAAAGGGAAGATTCATTTGAGAGCAGATCATCTCTCTGGGCTCACATCCGGAGAGGCCCCACAAGGAGTATCAGATGCCCTTCCTGATGCTTACTTGTTTAATTTGGAAGTTGTACCTCAATGGGCTAAAGCATTAGTGCCAGTATTGACATACGGGCCTAACCACCCAATAATAAACACTCAAGACAGAGAGGTAGTGAAAGCCCAAAAGTACCACATCATGGCAGGGAGTATGTACAAGTATACGGATCAGGGAATATTAGCTTGTTGTGTGGAAGAGGATGAGTACGCAAAATGGTTGCAGTTAGCACATGTAGGTGCATTAGAGCAACATTACTCAAGGCAACGAACCCTACAGACACTAAGGAGACTCAGAGTGCATTGGCCAACTATGGAACCATATGTTCATAGGTTGTGCAAGGAATGCCCAGTTTCTATCGTAATAGACCACCTGTGGAGCACGCTACTCTATACCAAGTGTCTCTAATACCAGATTGGAGTGAACAATTAGTAGCCTTCCTGAGGACGAAAACATTCCCTCAAGAGATGACACTGGCTAGGCAGAGAAGCGTAGAACAAGAAGCTTCAGACTACTCACTCATTGGAGATAACTTATACAAACATGGTAAAGATGGTTACCTCAAACTATGTGTCCATGAGACTAAATATCTTAAGATCTTGGAAACTGCTCACCAAGGTGTAGCAGGAGGGCACTTTGGTCCTAAACGGGTGATTAAGGCAATTCTATTTGCAGGTTTGGGGTGGCCAACCCTCCACATGGATGCACATACCTATGTGAAGAGATGTGATGTGTGTCAGCGAACTCAGTATCCTATACGTAAAGACGAGATGGCATTGAAACCTATGATGGGTGGACGTGCATTCTCTAAGTGGGGAATAGACTTTGTCAGTCCTATTAATCCCCCAGCTAAGGGTTCACATGCTGAATACATCATTGTGGCCACAGACTATCTAACCAAGTGGGTAGAAGTGAAAGACACAACAAAGAACGATACTCAAACGATAGCTAAGTTCTTATTTGAGAATGTGTTCACCAGATACGGGCTACCTATAGAGCTAGTTAGTGATAGAGGCACTCACTTCTTGAATGAAGTCATTGAAAATCGTCTTCAAGAATTCTTGGTAGTACATAAGAAGTCTACCCTCTATCATCCACAAGCTAATGGGCAAGCCGAAAGCACAAATAAGATTTTATGCAATGTGCTGACCAAATTAGTGAATAATAAACGCTCTGATTGGGACAAATAGCTACACCACGTTGTTTGAGCATATAGAGTTGCCTATAAAACGGTACTCCAAGCCACACCCTTTTAGATGGTATTTGGCCAAAATGTAGTGCTACCATTAGACTTTTTGATACCTACATTGAGAGTAGCATAGGAGCACGAGTGGACAGGCCATGAGCTCTCATCTAGAATCTTTGACCTGGAACGATTAGGTGAAACAAGATTAAGAGCGGCAATAGGAATTTATGCAGCCAAGAAAAGACAAAAAGCATATTTTGATGCACATGTGAAGGATAAAGGCTTGAAAGTAGGAGACTTAGTCCTAGTCTACACTTTGAAGCAACATGCATGGAAATTAGAGAAGAGAGGCTATGGACCTATGATCATAAATAGGATCTCCACAAGTGGAGCAGTTCAATTAGCTACACTCGAAGGTGATGTTCTCCCTAGTTACATTAGCGGATGCAGAGTCAAACTATATCAAGAATCCCTCACGGAGGAGATGTTAAGCGAATCAATACTGCAAAAAAACGTAAAGAAGAGGAAAAGCAAATTCGTGAAGAAGCACAGGCAGAAGCATTGGAACGCATCCGAAGAATGAAGTTGAGAAGACATGGTAGAGAGCAAACTAGGACAGATGCTTATGCAGATCCAGGATATAATATGGCTATGTGCGAAGTCTCAGGTGTAAGTTCCCAAAGAATAATTGATCGATGCCCTTTTGTAACCTTAGAGATAGGACAAGGAAAGAGTGCAAGGACTGTAAGGGCCTTGATTGACTCAGGTGCAACCACTAGTGTTGTTCAACTTTCTTACTGTCGAGAATTGAACTTAAATATCAATCGTGTGGAAGCATACCTCATAGGATTGGGAGGTGTGGAAACCCCTTGCATGGGCGAGGTGGAAATTCCCCTCTACATTCATGATGCTTTAATGACAGTTAAAGTACTAGTGTGTCAAGATGAGGATCTCACTGAACCTCTTGTCTTGGGTCAAGACTGGATCTATGATCATGTAGTCAACCTAAACCTAAGAAGTGGACTTCTTCAGGTGTGGGTAAATCAGAATCGCATTATAATCGAGCTAGAAAATAAAGCACTCAAGGAACTAGGAAAGGCACCAACTCCTGGTCGTTCCAAGAGTACACATGAAGAGGGATGATTGTCTCAACAAAGAAGTCAAAGATACGATGGAGAGGGATGATTGTCTCAACAAAGAAGTCAAAGATACGATGGAACTCCCTTCTTTTCCAAAGGCCATAGGGATACGGCAACCAAAGGTAGATCAAATGCAGAAGAAGCAGATGACCTATGCTCGAAGCCAAAAGAAAGTATGAAGCACAGTGTCTCAGCCACCAAAACAAGTGTGGGTGCGGAAAGGCGATCAACCTATTGTGGTCCAGTCACAAGCACAAGCTCAACTTCTTATTAGTGATCAACGATTGGACACTAATAAGAAGTCTCTCAAAAATTCTTCTACTAAAGTGAAGTCTATCTGGGTATCCAAAAATTCAATGAAGGCTGGCCCACAATCAAGACAAATTTGGGTGCCTAAGGCTTGCTTGTGGGCTCAAATAGCCACACCAAGACCACACCATGTACAACAAGGTTCACTCACTCGAACAACTGATGCTCACTCTTATTCGACATGCACAAACACATATTCGCCCATGAGCACGAGCAGAATCGCTTGTAAATGGGTCCCTAAAATGCCTCATTTCCAAGCAAACACTCTTATAAAGCCCTCCAGAGTCTCCATAAAATCAAAAACGAAAGCCATCCACTGTGTTTGGTAGCCCAAAGCTTGTAATAAACCCCCTGATCCCCATCTGTAAATTCATCTCCACCTACTAACTGCATCATCCTCACACTCCATCTTTCCATTTAGCTCATAGGACTATTCATTCACTAACTACACACACGATCACCGAGCACTCACTGACCCACTAACCTATCACTAACCTCATGTTAATGTTGTAATGGGGACAAAAATTATTCTATCTTGTCCATTACAATGTTAACACACCTCTATATTCTCATAGAACCAGTAAACAAGCAGTAACATGGCAGAAGCAGGAGGCACCAGTTCCCAGGCAAGATCCAACGCCCAAATAGTGGACATTGAAACTCTCCTCCTCGAACCACAACTCACCGAGAGGCCTCAAGAACTTAGAGCCGTGCATGTACTTCCCATTCAAGACCCTCCGTAGGGACACACTTCTCAAGTAGGAAAGCATGCACATTGGTTCAGCGATGTCACAGGTCCATTGGGGGAGGGCACCTACTTTTGGGAAGCAGAAATTGAGTTTAATGGCAAATGGGTAAGATACTATTTCTTTACTCGTGAATTCGAGAAATATCAGGATGCAGAAGTAATGAGATCTGTATGGACGAAGGCAGGCTTGGATAGCTATTTTAGAGCACTCTTACCTAAGCCTGATTTCCTGCGTTGCTCCTACATGATCAATACCATCACCCC
The DNA here is from genome assembly GCA_020310875.1 of Ceratopteris richardii. Lineage (NCBI taxonomy): Eukaryota > Viridiplantae > Streptophyta > Polypodiopsida > Polypodiales > Pteridaceae > Ceratopteris > Ceratopteris richardii. The sequence continues at coordinate 99,066,651 of CM035432.1, forward strand.
TAGCAGAGCCAAAGGAGGAGATAGCACCTTCGTACTCCCCTCATTAACACCAGGCCATGAACTAAAAAGATTTAAACTCACCCTCAACTTAGTACGGGAGGCCCTGGATATGAAGGGTATGCACATCCCCACAGAGAAGGAAACATTGATTCTCGGGAGAATGAAGCACAAAGATCTCAACAAGCTAAAAGATATGGTAGCTATGACACCGACCATCGCCCTCCACCTATGCACCATCATACAACACTTCGCCTTCCCAGCCAAGGAACGCTTCACTATGCCACCAAAAAGGGTTTGGTTCAGCTTATACTTGGCGGAGACAGAAAACCTCACAATCAATCTACCCCATTGGATCATAGACCAAATCCATTTAGCACATCAACGCTAGAATAAGAAACATAAGAATGTGCTTCATGGATGATGCGTGCTAACGAGGATCATTTACAGATGCTTAGCTTATGATGTGCCTATTCAAAGAGCACTAGTGTGGTCCAGAGCTCAAGAATTCCAAAGAAGGCCATCAACATCAGGGCCACCATCTAAGAAAATGAGAGGAGCAGTCCAACTACCATGTGCACTGACAAGGGGTGCCACCCTCACACCAGAGGTGACACCACCTCAAACACGACTTGTCCGGCCATTTATGATTCGCTTACCCAGAGAGAGCGCAGAAGGACCCAGTCTTGTTTTCCCTCCAATTCCATCTGACTTGGAGTTTCCATAGGGCTACACCTTGGATGATTTGACAAATGAAGAAATTGCCCGCATGATTAATGAGACCAATCTTGAGACAGAAGCATAACAGACCCGAGGACCACAACCAACCACAACGACTTCAGCTCCTACCCAACCTAAAGTAGTGGAAGAAGACGAGGATGCAGAAGAGACTGACAAAGAGGAGGCAGACGAGGAGCAAGACCAATAGCACAAAGAAACCTCCAAACTAGTTAGTGCCACAGCGCTAATAAGTGAGATGTTAGGAGAAGGAGTGGACGAACTCTTTATTGAATCCCTGAACCTGCATGCGGACGCGCTCGGCCTGGATGAAGCCATTCATTCAGATATGGCTTACATTCATCACTTTGAGAAACGAATGCCTACCCGTCCCCTTCGCTCCGGAAAGCAAATCCACATACATGTATCGGCACCACGAGATACCACATAGACGCAAGAACATCAGGTGGCACCATCATCACCACACTCCTCACCCATCACTGCACAATTCACTTCACCCCATGACACGACCACCCAAACTTCGACAATCACCACATATGTTATGGGAATACCCCTCTCTCCAGGCATCCATCTTGGAGGGGTTACTATGCCCACCTTCACAACACTATTCACGAACATCACATCCACCCCACCCATGGTCCCCATCTACACGGTCATGCACACTTTTGACACCATGGAAACATCACCAACCACAGCACCGCTCCCTCCCCATACACAACCACAATCTCCCATACCCCTTCCACCCACATCACCACTTGATTCCACCTCATTCACGATTCCCTTTCCCTTCCCCATTCACGATTCCCTTTCCCTGCATCCTCTCCTTTCCTAGCATTCTTAAATGTAAATAATGTGTTTTCTACTTTACATCATTGTGTATATCAACTATAGAGCAAATATCAGACTCTCCAAGATCGCCATCCTCAATTAACCACGAACCGCCAACAACTGCAAAGCCGGGTTATGACTATAGAAGAAGAAAATGCTGACCTCAATCAACGCTGCACCACCCTCGAACAGACCCATCAAACCCTCCTGGAGACACCCCAACCATCAAAATCGTCAAACGTCAAACAACTCGAAGCTTTACTCGAACTCTTCCGAACTGATAATCTTAGAGTCCGACGTAATTTAACCCTCCTCAAAAAACACATGGCCACGGCACTTGAAGAGAACAAGCGACTGCAAAAGCAGAATGAAGAAAACCTAGAAGCTGCGATGCAAGGCTCCCCCAACGAGATGGACCCAGAACAGTTTAAAGCAGTCCCTTCAGAGACTATGAAGACCATCCTTGAGAGCTATGCTGATCTTTTGGAAGCACATGATGATATGGAAAAAGAACGAGATACACTGCGCCAACAGCTACGAGAGCAACAAGAACAACCCCATGTCATAGAGTCGACATCTACTTCGGAGGAGGTAAAAGCGCTAAAAGAGCAGGTCGAAGAATTGCAAAGGAAGCTACTTGAGTACGAAAGACAACCCTCTCCAGTTATCAAACCAGAGCCAGACGAATTGGTGCCCATCGAAGTGGATGAGTCGTATGAGGAACCCTATGTTCCTATGCCTATGTCGGGCGGCCATCAAATATCGGAAGGAATGGACACCCTGGAAGTCAAAGCACCCGAATGGCTCAGAAACTTCAAAAGATAGCCAAAACCCATGAAGATCGTGTTGTAGTCCAAATCCAATCAATGGCTAAACTAGAGGAGACTCTCATAAACTCCGAGTACTTTAGGCATATGTCACATCTCCGCTGGATAGGAAGAAATGATGCTGAATATGTGCCTTACTGTGTGCTCTTATCAGATTACAATGTGAAGATTCAACGAAGCTGTGGCAAAGCCCTGACTTTGGCCACTCAATTTGGTCCTGAAGATTTACCTGAACGTGCGAAACAAGGATCAACCTTCCAACCCACCTGGCGGATTTGTCTCCTTGAAACATATCCAGAAATGGTCCGCACATGGAACAACATGCCACTATTTATCAAGTATAATCCATGTTACGTTCCAGTCCTACGAAGATGCACCTGGCCCGAGTTTGCGATTGCTGTAAAGAATGTCAAAGGCTGTGCAAAATGGTTGCATTATGTCTATCTAGCACCTCCACAAGGAGAGCCCTCGGTTGCTTATATGATTTCTACCATCCATCACTGCAGTCTTAGACTACGGAACACCCCTCATGTGATGGCTCAAATGTGTATGAAGATATTTGAACTAATGCTGGTCACATTCAGAACATTTGAAAACATCAAAGACCCACATTTCTCAAGAGTCGGCTTCACTACAAGCAACCTCGACTTGGTATATGACATGAGCACCACCCCCTCAATCAAAGTAATATATGCTTGGCACGCAAGAATAAAGTACCTCCCAGCTTGCTTCAAACAAACTTTCGAGGAGATGTTCGTCACAGGGTTCTGGGAATATCATTCGGAAATATTCATACCTAGGCCCTCACATCTTCTCCAATTGTTCGCTGTGGAGAGGACCTTACACTCAGATCAATTACGGTTGCCAGATCCGGACATTCCAGGGCCAGTAGATTGGGATGGTTTATTAACAGACTTAGCACGGGGATTGCGGCTGGAGGAACACCACCTAGCTTCAGATGTGGTTGAATACTATGTCAAATGCTCAGCCAAACAAGGGTCTGTCAAAGACGACAGATGCGAGAGAGGGGGGAGTGTTGGCAGTGGTCAGGGCATTCACGGACTTAAAAGACAAGGAAGCCAACGAGAAGGGCCAGGCAGACAGAGCAGTCAACGCAGATCCGACAAATAGGCCTATCATTTTTCATGAAGCTGAAGGTCAAGGACAAAGCACAAGAGCACATCAAAGAGGTGGACACACAAGAAGAAGGAGCAAGTAGGGAGCTCCAGGAAGTGTATGTCAAAGTTTTAGAAGAAATCCCTACAAAAATAGTGATTTTCATCACTAAAAGCCATTGTAAATACCATTTCATATTTTTGTAGCTCCATATTGTGCAAACCAAGGTTTCCTTGAGCTTGAGGAGCATTAGAAGTACCTACCTATCAATTTTCATATTTTTTAGACTCCGTTTGAGGCCTCAAATAGACCCTAGAACCTTATTTTTAACTAGGCCGGACACTAGGTCTGGACAGGGCCAAAGCTAGTCAAAAACTATAAAAAGAGCTAGAGAGCTCTTTTTTGAGGTTAGCTTGTTGTAGAATTGAAATTTTAAGATCATTTTTTAGTAATCTAAAGAACTCCATTGTCTCTCTCTTTGTTCTTGCCTTGTGTGCACATCTGTGTGTATGTGTGTGCATGTTTGTGTGCTTCTCACTCACACACTTGTGCCATCACTTGTTCGAGGTCTTCATACCATCCTTAGGTGTTCCCAGATTTACATTAAAGGAGGTGCTACTCATCACTGAGGTACTGAAAAGATTTAAACTCACCCTCAAATTAGTATGGGAGGCCCTGGATATGAAGGGTATGCACATCCCCACAGAGAAAGAAACATTGATTCCCGGGAGAATGAAGCACAAAGATCTCAACAAGCTAAAAGATATGGTAGCTATGATGCGGACCATCGCCCTCCACCTACTCACGATCATGCAACACTTTGCTTTCCTCGCCCAAGAACGCTTCACTATGCCACCAAAAAGGATTTGGTTCAGCTTGTACTTGGCAGAGATAGAAAACTGTGAGAAATGAGGAGCTGAGCTTAAACACACTCTCAAAGAATATATGAGATGAGATATGAGAGACAAATAAGTGAGCAATCCTTAAATCAACAAGAATACAAAGTTCAGTAGTAGAAGCTAACTCAAGCTCAAACTACTTGAAAAGAACAAAGCTAATAACACTATCAAATGAGCTCAATGATACATATGAAGCCAATGTATAATGGTCAAGAGTTTGTGGTATACACTACTCCACTTCAGTCCCTAGGATGCACTCCACAACTACAAGAAATGAGTCGACTGTCTCTCAACTCCAACCCTCTGTCTGACTGTCGAAAATGCTCAGAAGCTTCTATTCAAATAGGAATAACTCTCTAATGCATGGGAGTTTGGTGAAACTGTTTTAGATGGAGATTCTCCATGATATGAGGAATAAGTTTGTTGAAGAAACTATTTTGAGATGATGCACGTAGCTCAAGATACAAGCTTCCAAAGTTGGGCTACTAGGCATTTTCAACAATCTACCAATTCTCTACCTATGATCCGTGCAAAATTGCCTTCAGAAAAGGTATGTATCTGTCCTGAAATTTTTCCTAAATTATGGGAACACTTTTCCAACTTGGCATTGACTTCAAATATGCTTTATTCACGACTGTGGATGATGTGGAAAACATAATAAATCACTCTAAGAATATAATGAACTGTAATAAAGAGTTCAACCTATAATAATACTTTGAAGAGATCATGTGGACTTGCATATTCCAACACCTTCCCTCAAGTCCAACATCTTCAAAATAATAAGAACCTGAAATAAAATGTTTGCTGAAGGCATATGAAGATGAGCCTTCCTTTATTTGTTGAAGATGCATGATGAGCCTTCCCTTACTCATGACTTCCTTCCTTTAAGGGGAGCTCAATCATGCCAAGTGATGATCTATGCTTGATGAACAACTCCTTGCCGAGAGCTTTAGTGAAGAGGTCAGCCACATTTTCCTTTGTGTTGCAATGGTGTAAGATGTTATCACCACTTTGTATCTTCTCTCTGATGAAGTGCTCCCTCGCTTCAATGTGCTTGGTTCATTGATGCATGACTGGATTCTTTGCCAAAGATTCAGCTGAGACATTATCACAATGAATGGTGGTAGGTTGGTTTTCACCGAAACCAATCTCATCCAAGTATCTTCTCAGCCAAATAGCTTCACAAGCTGAGGTTGTGAGAGCTTTGTATTTAGCTTCTGTAGAGGATAAGCTGATCGTACTTTGCTTTTTGGAACTCCATGAAATAGCTCCATTTCCTAGGAAGAAGGCATTTCCACTCCACCAAGTTTGCTGCATAATCTGAATCACTAAATCCATGAAGATTCAATGTATCTCCTCCATAGAGAATTCCAAGTGAAGAAGTACCTTTCAAATATCTTAGTATCCTCTTGGCTGTATTCCAATGAGATACTTTGGGAGCTTGTAGATATTGGGAAAGAGAGTTCACTGCAAAACAAATATCAGGTCTTGTGATGGTCAAATAGAGGAGAGATCCTATGAGATGTTTTTATAGTGTTTCATCATATGGAACACCATTCTCATCCTTCGTGAGTTTGAGAGTTGACTCCATAGGTGTAGAGACCGGCTTAGAGTGAGACATCTCAAACCTATCAAGAATGGAAAAAAGGTACTTTTGTTGAGAGATAAATATATCTCCCTTCTCTAGTCGAGAGACTTCGATGCCAAGAATGTAGTGTAAGTCACCAAGATCCTTCATTTCAAACTCTTTAGAGAGTTTTCTTTGAACATCTTCAATCATTGCTTCATTCCTTCCTGTTAACATGAGATCATCCACACATAGAAGAACAATAACAATATCTTTTCCCTTGACTTTATAATACAAACTATGATCAGCATTGCTTCTTTGAAAGCCGTGAGAGCAAAGATGCTCATCAATCATTGCATACCAAGCTCCGGGAGCTTGCTTCAAACCATACAAACTTTTGAGAAGTTTGCATACCATGTGCTCTTTACCTTTGACAATGTATCCTTCCGGTTGTTGCATGTAGACTTCTTCCTCAAGTATGCCATTGAGGAAGGCATTGTTGACATCCATTTGCTTCACCTTCCACTTGAATATGGAGGCAAGGGAAAGTAATAACCTAACTGAACTCATCTTTGCTACTGGAGCATATGTTTCATCATAATCCAATCCATATTATGGAGAATATCCTTTAGCTACTAACCTTGTTTTGTGTCTATCTATTTTCCCTTCCTTGTTGAATTTCATTTTATAGATCCATTTGCATCCGATTGCTTTCTTGTTGGGAGGTAATGGACATAACTCTCATATCCCATTTTGATGAAGAGCAGCTATCTCTTTGTCCATAGCTTCTTGCCATTCTTTTTGAGTACTAGCATCCTTGTATGTTGGCGTTTTGTCATGTTGTAAAATAGAGCTAAGCAAAGCAACATTACTTTGCTCAAAACTTGAGGAATTACCTCGTTGATATGTAAGTCTTTGAGGTTGTGTTCTGAAAATTGAAGACCTTCTAAGAGTTGCACGGTGATCTTCATCTTCTTCCTCTAATTCTTCAATGGTTTCCTCATGTGTAGAAGAGGGAACTTAAACTTTAACTCTTGTTGAAGAGCTTTTATCCAAATCTGAAATTGATGCTGAACTGAAGCTTGCATTCTCATCAAAAATCACATCCCTTGATAGGAATGTCTCCTTCTTACATGGATCATAAAGTTTGTAAGCTTTGCTTACATCCCTATATCCAACAAAGATGCATTTCCATGCCACCCTCACACTAGAGGTGACACCACCTCAAACACGATGTGTCTGACCATTTACGATTCACTTACCCAGATAGAGTGCAGAAGGACCCAATCTTGTTTTCCCTCCAATTCCATCTGACTTGGAATTTCCACAGGGCTACACCCTGGATGATTTGACAGATGAAGAAATTGCCTGCATGATTAATGAGAACAATCTTGAGACGGAAGCAGAATAGACCCGAGGACCACAACCAACCACAACCACTTCAGCTCCTACCCAACCTGAAGTAGTGGAAGTAGACGAGGATGAAGAAGAGACTCATGAAGAGGAGGCAGACGAGGAGCACAACCAAGAGCACGAAGACACCTCCGAACTAGCGAGTGCCCCAGCTTATACTGCACAAATCAAAAGACTATATGAGACTATGAAGAGAGTCCAAGAGCATCACAAGCTGTCACTGGAAACAGGAAAGATGCTAATAAGTCATATGTTAGGAGAAGAAGGAGTGGACGAACTGGTTATTGAATCCCTAAACCTGCACGCAGACGCGCTGGGCCTGGATGAAGCCATTCATTCATCTATGGCTTACATTCGTCGCTTTGAGAAACGAGTGCCTACCCATCCCCTTCGCTCCGAAAAGTAAATCCATATACACATCGTCACGAGGAGATACCACATAGACTGAAGAACATCAGGCGGCACCATCATCACCACACTCCTCACCCATCACTACACGATTCACTTTGCCCCATGACACGACCACCCCAACTTCCACAATCACCACATATGTTATGGGAGTTCCCCTCTCTCTGGGCATCCATCTTGAAGGGGTTACTATGCCCACCTTCACAACACTATTCACGAACATATATCCACCCCACCCACGGTCCCCATCTACATGGTCACCCACACTTTTGAAACCATGGAAACATCACCAGCCACAGCACTGCTCCCTCCCCACACACAACCACAATCTCCCATACCCCCTCCACGCACATCACCACTTGATTCCACCTCATTCATGATTCCCTTTCCCTTCCCCATTCCCCCATCATCCTCTCCTTTCCCAGCATTCTTAAATGTAAATAATGTGTTTTCTACTTTACATCACTGTGTATATCAACTACAGAATGAATATCGGACTCTCGAAGTTCGCCATCGTCAATTAACCATTGACCACCAACAACTACAGAGGTGGCTTACGACTATAGAAGAAGAAAACATTGACCTCAATCAATGCTACACCACCCTCGAACAGGCCCATCAAACCCTCCTGGAGACACCCCAACCATCAAAATCATCAAGAGTCAAACAACTCGAAGTTTTACTCCAATTCTACCAAACTGATAATCTTAGAGTCCGACGTAATTTGACCCTACTCAAAAAACACATGGCCACGGCACTTGAAGAGAACAAGCGAGTGCAAAAGCAGAACGAAGAAAACCTAGAAGTTGCGATGGAAGGCTCCCCCCCACGAGATCGACCCAGAACAGTTTAAAGCAGTCCCTTCAGAGACTATGAAGACCATCCTTGAGAGTTATGCCAATCTTTTGGAAGCACATGATGATGTGGAAAAAGAACGAGATACACTGTGCCAATAGCTAGGAGAGCAACAAGAACAACCCCAGGTCACAGAGTCGGCATCTACTTCGGAGGAGGTAAAAGCGCTAAAAGAGCAGGACGAAGAATTGCAAAGAAAGCTACTTGAGTATGAAAGACAACCCTCTCCAGTTATCGAACCAGAGCCAGATGAATTAGTGCCCATCAAAGTGGACGAGTTGTATGAGGAACCCTATGTTCCTATGCCTATGTCGGGCGGCCAGCAAACATCGGAAGGAATGGACACCCTAGAAGTCAAAGCACCCGAATGGCTTTAGAAACTCGAAAAGATAGCCAAAACCCACGAATATCGTGTTGCAGTCCAAATCCAATCAATGGCTAAACTGGAGGACACTATCATAAACTCATCATTGAGCTACTTAAAAGATTTAAACTCACCCTCAACTTAGTACGGGAGGCCCTAGATAAGAAGGCTATGCACATCCCCATAGAGAAAGAAACATTGATTCCTGGGAAAATGAAGCACAAAGATCTCAACAAGCTAAAAGCCATAAAAAAGGATTTGGTTCAGCTTGTACTTGACAAAGACAGAAAACCTCACAATCAATCTACCTGATTGGATCATAGACCAAATCCATTTATCACATCAACCGTGGAATAAGAAACATAAGAATGTGCTTCATGGATGTTGTGCGCTAACGAGGATCATTTACATATGCTTAGCTTATGATGTGCCTATTCAAAGAGCACTACTGTGGTCCAGAGATCAGGAATTCCAGAGAAGGCCATCAACAACAGGGCCACCATCTAAGAAAATGAGAGGAGCAGTACAACTACCATGTGCACCGACAAGGGGTGCCTAGCTCCACTTTGTGCAAGCCAAGGCATCCTTGAGCTTGAGGTGCATTAGAAGTACCTACCTATCAATTTTCATATTTTTTAGACTCCGTTTGAGCCCTCAAATAGGCCCTAGAACCTAAGTTTTAACTAGGCCAGACACTAGGTCTGGATAGGGCCAAAGCTAGTCAAAAACTATAAAAAGAACTAGAGAGCTCATTTTTGAGGTTAGCTTGTTGTAGAATTGAAATTGTAAGAGCACTTTTGAGTAATCTAAAGAACTCCATTGTCTCTCTCTTTGTTCTTGCCTTGTGTGCACGTGTGTGTATGTGTGCATGCTTGTGTGCTTCTCAATCACACACTTGTGCCATCACTTGTTCGAGGTCTTCATACCATCCTCACGTCTTCCCGGAATGACATTAAAGGAGGTGCTACGCATCACGGAGCTACTGAAAAGATTTAAACTCACCCTCAACTTAGTACGGGAGGCCCTAGATATGAGGGGTATACACATCCCCACAGAGAAAGAAACATTGATTCCCGAGAGAATGAAGCACAAAGATCCTAACAAGCTAAAAGATATGGTAGATATGTCACTGACCATCGCCCTCCACCTATGCACGATCATGCAACACTTGGCCTTCCCAGCCCAAGAATGCTTCACTATGCCACCAAAAAGGATTTTGTTCAGCTTGTACTTGGCGGAGATAGAAAACCTCACAATCAATCTACCCCATTGGATCATAGACCAAATCCATTTAGCACATCGACGCTGGAATAAGAAACATAAGAATGTGCTTCATGGATGTTGTGCGCTAACGAGGATCATTTACAGATGCTTAGCTTAAGATGTGCCTATTCAAAGAGCACTAGTGTGGTCTAGAGCTTAGGAATTCCAAAGAAGGCCATTAATAACAGGGCCACCATCTAAGAAAATGAGAGGAGCAGTCCAACTACCATGTGCACCGACAAGGGGTGCCACCCTCACACCAGAGGTGACACCACCTCAAACACGTGACACCATCTCAAACATGATGTGTCCGGCCATTTACGATTTGCTTACCGAGACAGAGCGTAGAAGGACCCAATCTTGTTTTCCCTCCAATTCCATCTAACTTGGAGTTTCCACAAGGCTACACCCTGGATGATTTGACAGACGAAGAAATTTCCCTCATGATTAATTAGACCAATCTTGAGATGGAAGCAGAACAGACCCAAGGACAACAACCAACCACAACGACTTCAACTCCAACCCAACCTGAAGTAGTGGAAGTAGACGAGGATGAAGAAGAGACTGACGAAGAGGAGGGAGACGATGAGCACGACCAAGAGCACGAAGACACCTCCGAACTAGCGAGTGCCCCAGCTTATACTACACAAATCAAAAGACTATATGAGACTATGAAGAGAGTTGAAGAGCATCACAAGCTGTCACTGAAAATAGGAAAGATGCTAATAAGTGAGATGTTAGGAGAAGAAGGAGTGGACGAACTGTTTATTGAATCCCTGAACCTGCATGCGGACGCGCTAGGCCTGAATGAAGCCATTCATTCAGCTATGGCTTACATTCATCGCTTTGAGAAACGAGCGCCTACCCATCCCCTTCGCTTTGGCAAGCAAATCCACATAGACGTATAGGCACCAGGAGATAGCACACAGACGGAAGAACATCAGGCGGCACCATCATGACCACACTCCTCACCCATCACTGCACAATTCACTTCGCTCCATGACACGACCACCCCAACTTCCAGAATCACAACATATGTTATGGGAATTCCCCTCTCTCTAGGCATACATCTTGGAGGGGTTCCTATGCCCACCTTCACAACACTATTCACGAACATCACATCCACCCCACCCACGGTCCCCATCTACACGGTCACGCACACTTTTGACACCATGGAAACATCACCAGCCACAGCAACGCTCCCTCCCCACACACAACCACAATCTCCCATAACCCCCTCCACCCACATCACCACTTGATTCCACCTCATTCATGATTCCCTTTCCCTTACCCTTTCCCCCTGCATCCTCTCCTTTCCCAGAATTCTTAAATGTAATATTGTGTTTTCTACTTTACATCACTGTGTATATCAACTACAGATCGAATATCAGACTCTCGAAGATTGCCATCGTCAATTAACCATGGACCACCAACAACTACAGAGGCGGCTTACGACTATAGAAGAAGAAAACGCTGACCTCAATCAATGCTACACCACCCTTGAAGAGGCCCATCAAACCCTCTTGGAGACGCCCCAACCATCAAAATCGTCAGACGTCAAACAACTCGAAGCTTTACTCGAACTCTACCAAACTGATAATCTTAGAGTCCGGCGTAATTTAAACCTACTCAAAAAACACATGGCCACGTCACTTGAAGAGAACAAGCGACTCCAAAAGCAGAACGAAGAAAACCCAGAAGCTTCGATGAAAGGCTCCCCCCACGAGATCGACCCAGAACAATTTAAAGGAGTCCCTTCAGAGACTATGAAGACCATTCTTGACAGCTATGCCAATCTTTTGGAAGCACATGATGATGTGGAAAAAGAACGAGATACACTGTGCCAATAGCTATGAGAGCAACAAGAACAACCCCAGGTCACAGAGTCGGCATCTACTTCGGAGGAGGTAAAAGCACTAAAAGAGCAGGTCGAACAATTGTAAAGGAAGCTACTTGCAACCCTCTCCAGATATGGAACCAGAGCTAGAGAAATTGGTGCCCATCGAAGTGGAAAAGTCGTATGAGGAACCCTATGTTCTTATGCCTATGCCGGGTGGCCAGCAAACATGTGAAGGAATGGACACCCTGGAAGTCGAAGCACCCAAATGGCTTCAAAAACTCGAAAAGACAGCCAAAACCCATGAAGATCGTGTTGTAGTCCGAATGCAATAAATGGCTAAACTGGAGGACACTATCATAAACTCCGAGTACTTTAGGTACATGTCACATCACCGCTCGATAGGAACAAATGATTCTCAATATGTGCCTTACTGTGTGCTCTTAGCAGATTACAATGCGGAGATTCAACGAAGGTGTGCCAAAGCCTCGACTTTTGCCACTCAATTTGGTCTTGAAGATTTATGTGTGAAACAAGGATCAACCTTCCAACCCACCTGGCGGATTCGTCTCCTTGAAACATATCCAGAAATGGTCCGCACATGGAACAACATGCAACTATTTATGAAGTATAATCCATGTTACGCTCCAATCCTACGAAGACGCACCTAGCCTGAGTTTGCCATTGTTGTAAAGAATGTCAAAGGTTGTGCAAAATGGTTGAATTATGTCTATCTAGCACCTCCACAAGGACAGCCCTTGGTTGCCTATATGATTTCTACCATCCGTCACTAGAGTCTTAGACTACGGAACACCCGTGATGTGATGGCTCAAATGTGTATGAAGATATTTGAACTAATGCTGCTCACATTCAGAACATTCAAAAACATCAAAGACCGACATTTCTTAGGAGTCGGCTTCACTGTAGGCAACCTAGACCTGGTATATGACATGGGCACCAACCCCTCAATCAAAGTAATATATGCTTGGCACGCAAGAATAAAGTCTCCAAGCTTGCTTCAAACAAACTTTCGAGGAGATGTTTGTCACAAGGTTCTGGGAATATCATTCGGAAACATTCATACCCAAGCCCTCACATCTCCTCCAACTGTTCGCTGTGGAGAGGACAAAACACTCAGATCAATTGTGGCTGCCACATCCGGACATTCTAGGGCCAGTAGATTGGGATGGTTTATTAACAGACTTAGCACGGGGACTGTGGCTGGAAGAACACCACCTAGCTTCAGATGTGGTTGAATACTATGTCAAATGTTCAGCCAAACAAGGGTCTAGCAGAGACGACAGACGGGAGAGAGGGGGAGTGTTGGAAGTGGTCAAGGCAGTCACGAACTTACAAGACAAGGAAGCCAACAAGAAGGGCCAAGCAAACAGAGCAGTCAACACAGATTCGACAAATAGGCCTATCATTTTTCATGAAGCTGAAGGTCAAGGACAAAGCACAAGAGCACATCAAAGAGGTGGACACACAAGAAGAAGGAGAAAGTAGGGAGCTCCAGGAAGTGTATGTCAAATTTTTAGAAGAAATCCCTACAAAAATAGTGATTTTCATCACTAAAAGCCATTGTAAATACCATTTCATATTTTTGTAGCTCCATTTTGTGCAAGCCAAGGATTCCTTGAGCTTGAGGAGCATTAGAAGTACCTACCTATCAATTTTCATATTTTGAAGACTCCATTTGAGCCCTCAAATAGGCTCTAGAACCTAATTTTTTAACTAGGCCGGACACTAGGTCTGGACAGGGCCAAAGCTAGTCAAAAACTATAAAAAGTGCTAGAGAGCTCATTTTTGAGGTTAGCTTCTTGTAGATTTGAACTTGTATGAGAACTTTTTTGCAATAGAAGTGACTCCATTGTCTCTCTCTCTTTGTTCTTGCCTTATGTGCGTGTGTGTGTATCTGTGTGCATGTTAGTGTGCTTCTCACTCACACACTTGTGCCATCACTTGTTCGAGGTCTTCATACCATCCTCACGTCTTCCCGGATTGACATTAAACGAGGTTCTACTTATCACTGAGCTACAATAAGATCATTCTGACTATTGCTCATGATATTTCTTTCACTTTGTCAAATGCTTTATTTGTGCCAGGGATCAAGAAGAATCTGTTATTAGTTTTGGCTTTAGCCAAGATTGACTTGGTTGTGAAATTTGTTGATGAGGGGTGTTCAATTCATGATTTGTCAAATGACGACGTGATTATTGGTTTTGCATTTTATGTTGTGGACTGTATGAGCTCATAGACTATGAAAGATTCGTGAATGATTCAGCATGTGCAATACATGATCCTCATGCTATGTTAGATGCAAAGCTTTGGCATGCATGCTTTGGTTATATGCAAGAATTAGATTTTGTTATTATTCATAGTCCAGGGAAAGAGCATGAAATGGAAAATTACCTTAGTAGATTGGAATCAAGTGAAGCACCTACAGGTGTAAATGATGAATTTCTTGATGTGGAGCTGTTTAATGCGTAAATTGCTGACACAGATTCTTGCTATGATCAATTATTAGTATTTCTAACTGATAGAGCATTACCTCAACATTTTACACCTGATCAAAAGAAGAAGTTTGCTCTTAAAAGTAGACCATATTTGGTTATAGCTAGTGCATTGTATAAGAAAGGGGTGGATCAGGTCATTCAGAGGCATGTACTAGATTTTGAGCAACTAGTTGTGTTACAAGAAGTCCAACAGCAGGATACTTGTCAGGAGATATTATAGGGAAAAAGGTGTTACAAGCAAGATTGTGGTGGTCTATGGTATTAAAAGATGCTTATGAGTATGCAAAAATATGTGTTCTTTGTTAAAAAACAATCCAACCAAATAATTCAGATCAGATGTCCTGATCGTCTTGTTTTACCTTTGGATCCATTTCAAAAGTGGTGTATGGATTTTGTTGGACCCATTAAGCCCATTACTCAACGTGGTAATAAATACATTTTAGTAGCTACATATTATTGTATGAAGTGGGTAGAAGCATAGCGTTAAATGATAACAAGGTAAAAGTGTGGCAAAGTTCCTCTGCCACAACATTATGTCCAAGTTTGGTTGTCCTGTAGAGTTGGTAAGTGATAGAGGTGCTCACTTTCTCAATGAAGTGATTTCAGAATTAACAAGAACTCATTTGATTCTGCATAAAAAGTCTACAGCATATCACCCACAAGCAAATGGTCAAGCAAAAAGTACCAACAAAACTTTGATGCATATTCTTAAAAAGTTAGTGCATGATAATGAGAAAATTTGGGATTTGTTACTTGACTCAACACTATGGTCGTTCCGAACAGCATTCAAGGTGACAAAAGGTACGACATCATTCAGATTGGTGTATGGATTGGAAGTTGTAGTTCCCATGGATTTTGTGGTCCCAAGTTTGAGAGTAACAGCTGAAAAGATGTCTCTTGAAGTTTCAGTTAAGCATAGAAGTAAGTATCTTCTTTAGTTGGAGGAGGCTCGTTTAGTTAGTGCATACATAATAGAGGTAATTCGAAGAAGGAGATAGGCTTGGGTGAATATGAATGTGAAATTCAAGTTATTTCAAGAAGGAGATTGGGTGATGGTGTACAACTCCAAATTAGGGCCTCATCCAAAAAAAACGTACATTGAGATATAAAGGTCCATATCAGATTGTGTAGGACTTAGGTCAAGGGACTTTTCTACTAGCGCATGTGTTTGGCACAAGAATGGAAAATCCGATCAATGGATTTTGTTTGAAGAAATTTCAAGGGAATCCACCCCATATGGATTGGTTGCCATCTAATTTAATGCAGGTGATGTTTAATTCTGAAAATTAGATTAGCAACATTACTAATCATAGATGTAAGAAGGCCTATTTAACTACATGGTCTTTGGTGGTGGCATGTTTTATTGATAATTGTTGGTCCAATAGTATGTTAAGTACTTTCTTGAGGATGCAATGGTGTTCATGTGCTAATCTGAAGCTAATGAATGAAGTATTCAATTATGAAGATTATCGGACGCAGTAAACACAAGTGAAGGATTTGCAGAAAGGGTGGTAGAGTAAGTCAGACCAACAAGGAAAAGTTATATCGGATGGGCAGAAGCAGCAGATTGAAGACAAGGATTTGCAAAATCAGGTTCAACAAAAGGTACAGCAAATAGAAGTAGTTTGTGAAATGATATTGGATCAACAGCAAATGTATATGGAAGTAGAGCAAGTTTATGAAGATATTATAGTTGTAGACGAAGTTCAGGAGAAAAAGATACATAGGGAGTTTAGTGTCATGGTAGTCGATCCAGGGATTTTGTTCTCATCAAATTTTGTTCAAAAATTAATACATTCAGATGAGCAATTGGGCACTCGTTTGATCATTGTTACATGAAAACTTATTTTTCTACATTCCGATGAGTAATGGTATGTTTTTCAAAGAATGGTTCTTTCAAGGTGTCACTCAGTGCCTTTGTAAGAGTACATTGCTGCTCTTATGATCACTTCAAAGGTTGGGGTGGATTAGTAGAAAAGGTTTCCAAAACGTTTGGCTTAGTCAAATTTTGTTGGGCACGAATATAAGAATTTTGCTTTCTCGGAGTTTCGTTGGTTGGATGTCATAAAATTAGAGTTTGTTCAGTCTGTTGTTTGTGGCTCGGAATTTGTTGATTCATCGTTAAAGAAATCGGGCTTTGCTCTATCAGAGTTTCCTCTCTCAAAGTGTGCATCATCAAAAAGCGTGACTTTAGCAAAAGGTTGTTAGGATGCTATTTTTTCGGTATAGTTTTGCACACTAAAGTGTTCAAGGCAAAGTGCACAGGTAAACACTTTTTAAACAAGGTCATCATATTGCGGGAAGATGTGAAATTATTAGATTTAAATCTCACTCATAGCCATGCATCATCAAAAATCACTGTTACATGCGAGCAAGGTGGTGCCGTACAGGTACTTGAGAGACGATTTGAAGCTTGGCACTTGCATTTTGTATCTGTCGAATGTTACTTCATGCTGTGAAAGAAGATAGTCACTGTAACCTCTATTGCTCCGACTAGCATTACAGCTGAAATGAGAGGTCGAGGGAAATGTCGGGAGGTGGCAGCTCGAAAAGATGAGTCCACTTCTGAGGAAAGCGATAGTCTACTGCAAGAGGAAGAGGAGGAAATTTTGACACCAACTTTAGCAAGCAAGTTTGTGCAATCACCGATGGATCCTTTCACGGATTTCAAAATGGAGATCGATGTTAGTTCACCTCTGAATGTAATATGGTTGCAATGTGTGTGTCTCTTTGAATTTGCCTTGCTTCCTTGGTCAACATGGCGATGTAACTACTATGTGAAGAGTCGATTGGAGATTGTCAAGAAGACAAAAGGTCAACTTTTTATGCAGGTAAAATTTTCTCTAGAGTTGGTCGCTGAGGTGTTTAAATTACCTTTCTATAAGGATGTTGTAATTCCTAAGTGTTCAGAGGAGATGTTAAAGAAGGAGTTTGGACCACATGAGGGTGGTTGGAAATATTACATGATAAAGAATTCTACATATGCATGATGCAAGCAATTAAAGTGGTATTTAGAATGTCTATGTTTCATCGTTAAGCATGACTATATGTTGAAGGAGAATTTTGCTCCTTTAGCATATGTAGAAGTAAATGGGAGAGTCAGTTGGGCACAATGGGTGTACGAGAGAATGCATAGTGAGATTTTTGTAGGGGACGCTCAGAAATATCAAGATGGTAGCGTACTTGGTTGCTTTGTTTCAGTTTGTTCAACAGGTTGATAGGCAGGAGGTAGTATGGCCAAAAGAGAGTATAAGTCAATTGGATGCATCAGTGGGTAAAAGTAGGAACAGGTGTTTGCCAAGGAAACAGAGCAGCACGAAGATGTATATAGTGATCTATTTAAAGCTAGGTACAATACATAAGAAATAACATCTGTTGCTCAAAAGTTACAAGGCGAATCATCTAAGAGATTAATGATTCAAGACTCATTAGTCCATATTTTGGACATTGAGGAGAAACTTAGGGTAGTTGGTAGGACGTTCAAGCTATCAAAGAAAAGGAGGATAGAGCCTCAATTGCAAACAATTGTCCATACATCTATAGGTGAGCAGAGTCAACAACCAAAGATGGAAATAGGCTCAGAAGTAAAGATGATGCAGATGAAGTTGGAAGAAGTCTCTAAGTTCTTATTGAAGCAGGAAGAATAGTTGACACAATAGAAGCAGTGTGCGGATACAGTAAGTACTAAAGAACATCAAGTATTAAAGGTATAGGCTATGAATCTTCAAGAGGAATTAAAAAGGAAAAGTCAGGAGTATGAGGAGTTAAGCACTCAATGCAAGCAGCAACACGTAGTTGAAATCTCAAAGGCAAAAAATTCGTTGCAAGAATTTGAGTTATGGACAATTCAAATGCAAGAAAAGGTAGAATATGAGATGAAAAATTTGTCAACTCTGAATTCTAGCTTGCAAATGGAGATTGTAGTCCTTAAGTCTAGATTGAAACCTTTGTTAGTATTGGAGAGATGGACTTTTAAGAATGAAGAAGTTGAGCTTGATGCAATTTTAATGTCAGAACTGGATATGAGCATGATAAAGCAGCAAATACATAAGTATGCATAGGATTTATGGGATGTTGTTAAGGAGATATTACAAACTATAATTCGATTTTCTTATGATCAATTACAGGATGGATTTGTTTTTGTGCATGAAAAAGAACTCGTTCAGGTCATAGAAAAGTATAAGGTGGAGAACGAAGAACTATTGTAGATGATTTAAGAGCTTAAAGAGCAGTTGGTGCAGCAAGGTGTAGAAAAAGAGTTGGATAAATTGGTAGAACAACAACAGATACTATCAGGTACAGTATTGGATGAGAAGAAGGATGAGATGGAGATATGTCAGAATCAGGTACGAGTTGAAGTGGCAGTTGATCAAGAAACAGAAGCCCATCGTGGAGCATTGGAAATTGTTGTGTATGATCAAGCAATTGTGGGAACGAGTTCAATTTTTGAAAAACATTCCCCACCGGGTAGTGCCACGTGTTGAGGGATAAGGTGATTAGTCGGAATACGGTCTATCGAATTTTGTTGCATCGGAGTTTTGCTAAATCCGTGTTTTGCTAAATCGGACTTTTAATAGACAGTTATAGTTTAGTTACGTCGTGTGAATGTATTTCATTATATTTTGTTCATGGGAATAAGGACAGGAAGGGGAATCGTCTCCACGAAGAAGACGAAAGCAAAGAAGAAGTGCTTCTCTCAAGAAGAGAAAGTTCATGCGATCACAGTGTGATCGAATACCTGTAATGAAGAAGAAATTCTTGTAGAGAAGAAGCAGGCTCAATCTGAATTGTAATCTCTGTAGTTTTTGAAGACTTAATGAAGGTTTTTTTTCATACAATTGCCCAACGCAAGTATGCATATGTTTTATATTCTTGAGTAGCTATCTTGTTTCGCATTGTCTGAAACAGAAGGTGGTGAATCTCATTTTCTGTGTATATTTATTCACTTTGTGTGAGAAAGATCAGTGCCAAAAATATTCTTTGTGTGAGTTTGATTAAAGTCAGTAGACATGTGTAGAACCAAACCCCGACAGCATGCACCTAAGCATCTTTTTCATAGCAAAGAAGTTGCTCTAGGAAAAGGAAATTGAAGATCATCGTCTTTGATGCCATTTGCATTAGCTTCAATCACTATATTTGCAAGTGTAGGATGTTTTTTACCATCCTGCGAAAAACCCATATTCCTAATTTTTTTACTAATACATGATACTTCATATATGCCCACACGCGTAATTAGTACCATTCAACCTATCTTCAACAACCAACATATGAATTACATCATTGCTTTTAGCCATGGCCACTCATTGAACCACTGGTACAAAAAAATGATTCTATCTCAAAAAGTTGAATAGAACTACCATGATGAACATATATATAAAAATATAATACAACATATGTATAAACATATATGTCCTTGCATATGCATATGTATAAAAATATGTATAAAAATACGTACAAAAATATGTATAAAAATATGTATAAAAATATTATACAACATATGTATAAAAATATGTCCTTGCCATAGGTTTCTAGAATATGCATATTCCATGCATCAGGAGGATAAATTTTGTTGGCTTTGGACTTTTTGCAATTACCTATTTTCATAAACTTCTAATTGGTTCCATCAAGAGGTTCATATATTAGCATAAACTTCGGGGTGAAAGATGGGAGATGGAGGGTAGGAAATGTTGAGATATCAAGCTCAACATGTGATGATCGAGGATGACACATATCACTTTTTCTGCTAGAACAAAGCGTATAAGGGTACATTATCATTTCATTAGGAAAAACGTATTAGCAAGTGATATTGATCTTGTTTATGTGAGGACAGATGAGAAGGTTGGTGATATTTTCACTAAAGCACTTGGGGTAGAGAAGATGAAGAAGTTTTGGAAGATGTTTGGATTACAAGACATGAGATATCAAGCTCAACATGTGATTATCAGGGATGACATGTATCACTTTTTCATTTCTCCCACATGTATAGTGGTCATGCCAGTATATGTATGAGCTACTTTAGTGAGCTTATCTACCGAGAGTGATGACACATTTTTTTCCTGCTAGTTCACTCATTCAAGGACATTAGTATTTCCCTTATGTATTGTTCTTTATTTATTGCATGAGTCTTCTTAGTTTTTTAGGTCATTCTTGTATATTCCTTTTACGTAATAGAAGAAGAGAAGATCATTCTTCCTTGCACCAATTTGTGTGTGCTCCTCTCTGAGTCTTAAAGTGTGTGAGTGAGCTATCTTCCTTATCTCCTTTCTTATGATAGGAAATTACAAGCCAAATGACATCATGGAAATGTTTGATACTCCAAAGAAGATGCATTATAAAACCTCCAAACTTTCAACTTGAATCACAAACAAAGGAAAAAACCCCCCAAAAAACGAAAGAAAAAAAGCACTAGATGCTGACAACACACATGTGAGAACTTTTTGAGTTCCTATGGGTCGCATGGCATGTTTAAAAACACACCACCTATGTCCAAAGAGCAAGAAAATGCTTTGATATTGAGGATGCATATGTGCTCTGAGGTGTGCGGAACACAGAACCTATGCCTACACAACCAAGACCAAATCATATATGCATGCTCTTGGTTGATTATGATTTAAGAACTTATTCACCTTACATGCATACTATGTATAGATTGTGTGTAGTAGCTTTGTATTTGCATGTGGTTTGAGCATGGAAATTCTCAAAAAGTTCGAAATAAATAATGATCATGTGACTCTTAGTGGAGTCGCAACTCATCTAAAGGTGGCCCACGCCAACCAACACCAAGAAGAGAAGCTTGAAGGAAGAGTTGAGGAAGTAATCAATCTCCATTTCATATGTTCTTCCCTTTGTAATTAGGAGCGGCTATTTCAATACTCTCTTTTTCCAAAGTATTCATGGAAGGGGACTTGTAGGGTGGTTATATGTTATTAGATGCTCCTAGGCAAGAAATAGATACATGCCAAGGTATCATAATAGATCTACCACTAGCTTGTAAACTATGAATCATCTTCTCTATTCCCTTCAGTTTCTAGGTTGCCTGTCTCATTCTCAATTTCTTCCTCAAGCTTAGAAAGGTGTCTCACTCTCAATTTCTTCCTCAAGCTTAGAAAGGTCTCCTAGTACATGAACGGATGGTAGCATATGCTCTCTTGATGCTAGTTGGAATCTATCTCTCCTATCAATGTCTCTACTTCCAAACTCCTTTTAGATCCATTTGAATCAATTTTCATGCTTTTTGAGTAGTCATTACAATATGATCTCTTACATTTTCTTTCTTGGAAATGAGGATATACTTCTTGTGAACATCTATGCCAAATGTTTTACTGTCACCTTTTCAACTAGATTTACTTCTCACCTATTCTCGAATTAACCATCATCGGTTTGCTCAACTTGTACACCTCAAAATAGGAAATGAATTCTTCACGATGCGAAAATGGTGTTAGCTCCCAAGTACCACTCGTAGGTAGATGGTAAAGCTTGTTGATATATTTAGGTAGTGATGTGTGTGAACATTTAGGATCACCCGGGCACTTTTTTCCCTCTTTAGGAGGTTTTTTTCCTCCGGCTTGTATATACGCCTATTGCCCTAACCGGCTACTTACACATTTTTAGTATTGTGTGTTGTGCTCCAAGTTTCTTCTTTTTCCTTGTGCTGTTCACGTGCTTCCGTAGACGTCTAGCTCCAACAATTGGTATCAGAGTAGGTCGTCGCTTCATCGAGGGCATCGTCGACACCCCTGTAGTCACAGTCTAAGAATTGCACGAAATTTGGTATGCATACTCAGCATGATTCGGAGATCAAAACCCGCTTTGCTTTGTGGTTTCAAAATCGTGATTTGAGCTTGTTTCAGCCTCCGAATGCACTATCACAGCACTTATGTGGTCTATTTTGCCTTTTTGTGCCAAAGATATATACCAATTTTGGTTCACCAATATAAGCGTCTCAGAGTCTACTACAAGTTTAGCAAAACTCACCTGGGTACTTTTGTTCAACTTTTTTAGATACAGTCATTTTTTTGCATCAGGGTATTTTAGTCACTGGCCGTGGCTGAAAGGAGTGACGTATTTCGTATGTTGGCTATCGAGGATAAGTTGGATGATACCAATTACCCATTATGGGCTTATATGATGTGACATGTATTGGTTGCAAAGGATTTTGGAACATTGTGTAGGGTGTTGAAAAATGTCCTATTACACCTACAAATAAAGGTATTGAAGCTGATGCAGATGGGTGTTGAAGATATTGATATTCTTCAGATTCCTATTCATGCTATAGTTTCTGTTGCACCTACTATAGAGCAAATTTTTTGGGATGGTAGAGATGCTCATGCACATCCATTGATAGCCTTCTCTATCAAACGTGCCATTATTCCTCACATTCTCTCTTGCAGAATAGTAAGGATGCTTGGGATACACTTGCCACATTGTAACGGGCTAGGAATGAGGCGCGTGTTGCTTACCTCCAAAAATAGTTGGAGAGTGAGCATATAATGAAGGTGATTCTATGGATATTTTTCTAACAAAGATCAAAGACTTGAAGGAGCAGTTGATTTTTGCTGATGAAGTTATACCAGATAGCTCATTTGTGCAGACCGTTCTGCAACGTTGTCCTGATTCATATTAGAGTTTTGCTTCTACTCTTTGGTTGATGATGAAATGCAATCCAAATGCCTTGTCATTTGAGGATTTAGTTTCTGTTCTATTGCAAGAAGATCAGTCTGGGCAGAATAGGTCTATTATGTGTGTTGTAGATCAAGCTTTCCTGGCTAGTCAAAAGGGCAAAGGTAAATGGAGCTCATCTATTAGTAAGCAAAAATCTGCAAATGATGCACATTCGAAAAAGGAAGACAAAGATGAGAAGAAATAAGAAAAGAAAAAATTATTTTGCAAATAATGTAAAGCAAATGATCATGTCATTAAGAGCTATCCAAAACCGGTTGTTAAATAGGCAAAGAAAAAGGAGGCTGGAATGGTTGTTGCAGCGGCCTCTACACTGAAAACAAGGTCTGCTAATCTTGTGCAAAATGAAGAATGGGCATTTACTAACGTTTGAAGTTTCGACCCATCTTCTCATGAGCAGTGTATGTCTATAGTAGATTCAGATATTTGGTATTTTGATAGTGGGGCAACCAAACATATTACCTCGCAGTGCAATTTCTTCACTTCACTCGAGACTTCCCCTACAGGGAATACTGTCACATGCGCCAACAAGTCCTCTTATCCTGTCATGGGAGTTGGTAAGATCATTCTCACTAATCCTGATGGTAGTTCTTTCACCTTGTCATATGCTTTATTTGTGCTAGGGATCAAGAAGAATTTGTTATCAGTTTTTGCTTTAGCCAAGATTGGCTTAGTTGTGAAATTTGTTGATGAGAGGTGTACACTTCATGATCTCTCAAATGGCGACATGATTATTGCTTATGGCATTTAATGATGTGGGCTCTATACACTCATAGACTATGAAAGATCTGTGAATGATTCAGCATGTGCAGTACATGATTCTCAGGCTATGTCAGATGGAAATCTTTGGCATGCACACTTTGGTCATCTGAATTTTGCTACGCTTGTAGAAATCTGAAATGGTGTCCTCTTTGCCCAAGCTTGAGGCACTCGGCAAAGATGTATGTGAAGGCTGTATTTTGGGCAAAATGTAGTGTTCCTCCTTCCCAAAAGATGGTTCAGTTCAGGCTGCTCAAAAATTGTAGCTTATTCATGGTGATGTATGTGGTCCTATGGAGACACCTTCTTTTGGGAACCATCTTTACTTCGTGACTTCCATCAATGAGTTTTCTAGGCATGCATGGGTATATCCATTGAAGGCAAAGTTTGGAGTGTCTATGTGCTTCAAACACTTTCTGGTTTTGGTTGGAAATATGTCAGCATGTAAAATGGGCACCCTACATTCCAATTGAGGGGGGGAATATATGTCTTCTGACTTTAATGCATTTCTCATTGAACGTGGGATAAAACATCAGTGTACGATGCCATATACACCTCAATAGAATGGAGTTGTTGAAGGGAAGAACAGGTCACTCATGGAGATGGTGAGGTGTATGGTCAAAAGTAAGGCTTTACCACATAGTTTCTGGCTTGAGGTTGTCATGTGTGCAGCATATGTACTGAATCAGTGTCCCACTAAAGCACTACAGTCTATCACTCCATATGAGGCTTGACATGGTAGTAAGCCATCAGTTGCTTATTTGCATGTTTTTGGTTGTGTGGCATATGTATTAGTGCCAGAACAACATCGCAAGAAATTGGATGATAAAGCAATAAAATGTATTTTTGTTTGGTATAGTTTTTAAAGCAAAGGCTATCGTCAGTATCACCCATAGACTAAACGCATTTTGGTTAGCCCAGATGTTGTTTTTGTGGAAGATGCTATTTAGCCGTTACTTTCATGTACAAAGGAGACATTTGTTAGCTCCAAAGACATGTATGATACATTGCTGCTTCTTTTTATAGGTGGACAGTCTAGTGCTGGTCCTAATGAGGCAACTTCTCAGCCATTGCATGTTTCATGTGATGATGTAGATAATTCCATTTCTGATGCAGATTTACATGATGCACTTGTTGATGAGAGTGCTAATATTGAGGAGGCAAAAACTATGCCAAAATGGTTGGTGCAAACTTTGCATGATAGCAAATTAGATGCACCTCTGTCATATCATACTCATTCAGGCTCTCATAGTGCCTCGTTTGCATCAGATTTGTTACTGTTAGTGTCCATGTGAAAGTCCAAATGGCCATCGGACACTTCTTTGTATATGTTCTTTCATAAAACATATAGTGGCCTGGTCAGTCATAGACTGTAAGTTCGACCACACTTGTAAGACCGAAGAAGTTTGTCTTCATGCCCCCTGTGTAATGTGTTTTTTTGCGTATTCTACAGCCTCTGTGCAGAGTACTGGATGCGGCCTTAGGAGCTCAGTTTTCTACTCCGAGGATATCCTCATGGAGCTCTTGAGAAGAAGAGCACACCGTGGTGCATTGCCATCAAATTACTTCACTAGTATCAGAGGAGTTTGATGCAAAAGCTTTGTTCCTTTTGTGAGAGCAAAGCGAGCATCCCCCCCTTCTTTCTCCAAGGCTTACGACTAAGGTGACGACCAAGGCATAGACCTTGGAATACCTTGTCATCCAAGTCACCGAAGTCATCGTTGGTACCATCAGTTGCGCATGAGGGAGTGTAGCTCAGTGATGAGTAGCACCTCCCTTAATGTCAATCCGGGAAGACGTGAGGATGCTATGAAGACCTCGAGCAAGTGAAGGCACAAGTGCGTGAGTGAGAAGCACACTAACATGCACACACATACACACGCACGCGCACACACAATAAGAGAAAGAGTGAGAAGCAATGGAGTTCTTAGATTACTTTCAAAAACTCATACAATCCCAAAACTATTACAAGCTAACCTCAAAAATGAGCTCTCTAGCTCCTTTTATAGTTTTTGACTAGCTTTGGCCCTGTCCAGACCTAATGTCCGGCCTAGTTAAAAATTAGGTTCCAGGACTTTTTTGAGGGCTCAAACGAGATCCAAAAAATATGAAAATTGGCAGGTAGATACTTCTAAAGCTCCTCAAGCTCAAGGACTCCTTGGCTTGCACAAAATGGAGCTACAAAAATACGAAATGGTATTTACAATGGTTTTTAGTGATTAAAATCACTATTTGTGTAGGGATTTTCTCTGTTGATTTGTTGTACACATCTTTGAGATCCCTACTTGCTCTTTCTTCTTGTGTGCTCAACTCCTTGATGTCTGAAAAATTTAGATGGCCTACTTGCGAGATCTTCTTTGGCTATTGTGTCTGCTTGTGCTATCTCTTCGTTCCGACCCTCTTTGTCTTGTGGCTCCTTCGGATGGCCTACTTGCCAGATCTTCTTTGGCTACTGTGTCTGCTTGTGCTATCTCTTCGTTCCGAGCCTCTTTGTCTTGTGGCTCCTTCGGTTCCCTGACTGCTGCCAACACCCCCCCCACTCTCGCGTCTGTCGCCCCTAACAGACCCTTGTCTAGATGTTCGTTGAACGTAATATTGGACAACGTCGGAAGCGAGGTGATGTTCTTCTAATCTGAGCATCCGTGCTAGATCTGTTAATAATGCATCCCAATTCACTGGTTCTGGTATGTCCGGATGTGGCACCCGTAGTTGTTCTGAATGGATGGTTCTCTCCACAGTGAATAAGTGGAGGAGATGTGAGGGCCTGGGTACAAATATTTCTGAGTGATATTCCCAGAATCCCGTTATGAACATCTCCTCGAATGTCTGTTTGAAACAAGCTGGGAGGTACTACCATTTCCGGGTAGGTTTCAAGAAGACGGATTCTCCAGGTTGGTTGATGAATGGAGCCTTTCTTCGCACTTTCTGGGATATCCTCTGGCCCAAATTGTGTGGCAAAAGTTGGAGGTTTGCCACAACTGCGTTGAATCTCTGCATTGTAATCCGCAAGGAGCACACAATATGGCACATATTGATCATCGTTGGTGCCGATCCATCTATGATGAGACATGCTTCGAAAGTATTCAGACTTGATGATGGTGTCTTCTAACTTTGCCATAGATTGGATTTGAATGGCCACTCTATCTTCATGGGTTGTTGCTGTCTTCTCGAGTGTTTGGAGCCATTCAAGTACTTCAACTTCTAATGTGTCCATTCCTTCTGAGGTCTGTGCACCACCTAGCATCAGCATAGGAACGTATGGTTCCTCATATGTTTCATCCACCTCAATGGGTACTAATTCCTCCGGTTCGGGTTCTACAACTGGGGAGGGCTGCCTTTCATATTCTAGTAACTTTTTCTGGAGCTCAGCCACCTGCTCTGTCAATGCCTTTACTTCCTCTGAAGTCGAGGCCGTTTCTATTACCTTGGTTGGACCCTCCTGTTCCCTGAGCTGGCTACGTAGCTCATCTCGTTCCCTTTCCAAATCATCATGTGCTTCTAATAAATCCGCATAACTTTCCAAGATGGTTTTCATTGTTTCTGTGGGAACCGCTTTGAACTGTTCTGGATCGATCTCATGGGGGGAACCTTCCATGGCTGCTTCCAGGTTTTCTTCATTTTGTTTCTGCAACCGTTTATTTTCTTCAAGTGCTATAGCCATATGCTTTCGAAGTAGAGTTGAATTACACCGGACTCTCAAGTTATCTGTTTGGTACACCTCCAGCAAGGCTTCGAGTTGTTTGCCACCGGGTTCTGCTGATGGTTGGGGTGTCTCCAGGAGTGTTTGATGGGCTTGCTCGAGAGTGGTGTGGCATTGGTTGAGTTCCGCATTTTCTTCTTCTAGCCTTAAGAGTCGTGTTTGTAGTTGCTGATGGTTTGTTGTCAGCTGATGATGGCGGCTTTCTAGATCCCTGTACTCGCGCTGAAGTTGATATACACAATGATGTAATGACAAGAATATACTATTTACATTAAAAGATGCAGGTAAAGAAGAAGATGCAGGGGGAATGGGGAAGGGGAAGGGAGTTGTGAATGCTGTGGAGTCAAGTGGTGAAGTAGGTGGAGGGGGTATGGGAGATTGAGGTTGTGTGGGGGGTGGGGGTGGTACTGTGGCGGGTGATGTCTCCATTGTGTCAAATGTGTGTGTGACTGTAAAAATGGGGACAGTGGGTGGGGTGGAAGTGATATTTGTGAAGAGTGTCGTGAAGGTGGGCATGGAAACTCCTCCGAATTGGATATCGGGAGAGAGAGGAATTCCCATGACGATGGTGGTAGTGGTAGAAAAGGGCGTGGTTGTGCCAGGTGGTGAGGTGACTTGTGTAGTGAGAGGTGAGGTGGGTGGGGAGAGTGGTGCCTCCTGATGTTCTTCTGTTTGTGTGTTGCCTTCCAGTTTTGATACATTGATGTGTATTTGTTTTCCAGATCGCCTGGCGCGGGCAGGCACACGTTTCTCAAACCGATTAATGTATGTCATGGCCTCATCCAAGCCAACTGCCTCTGCGTGTAGGTTCATGGATTCGATAAACATATCGTCCACGCCTTCCTCTGCCAATAGTTGGCTCATGAGCACCTTGCCTGATTCAAGTGACATTTTGTGTTGTTCCTGAACTCGCTTCATGGTTTGGTACAATCTTTTTATTTGTGCCGAGTATGCTGGGGCACTTGCTAGCTCTGAAAGTTCCTCATATTCTTGATGTTGCTCTTCGTCGACTTCTTCTTCTTCTTCTCCTGCTTCTTGTTCCTCTCCTTCGACTCCTACTGCTCCTGGTTGGGTCGGGGCTGACGTTGTTGTGGTGGGATGTGGTTCCTGGGTCCCGCCTGCTTCTGTTTCAAGATTAGATTCGTAGATCATCCTGGCAACTTCATCCGTGAGGTCATTGAGAGTAAATCCCTGTGGAAATTCCAAGTCTGATTGAATGGGGGGAAACACTAAGTTGGGTCCTTCTGTACTTGGTCTGGGAAGACGAATGGTGAATGGCCGAACACGCCTAGTTTGAGGAGGAGTCACCTCAGGTGTGGTAGTGGCTCCCCTTGGTTGAGCACATGGTAATTGGACGCCCCCTCTCATCTTCTTTGATGGAGGGCCCGCTGTTGATAGTCGCCTTTGGAGTTCTTGGGCCCTGGACCACACTAGTGCTCTTTGAATGGGCACGTCATATGCTAGGCACCTGTAAATTATTCTTGTTAGGGCACAATAGCCAGGAAGTACATTTTTCTGCTTCTTATTCCAGCGTTGATGGGCTAGGTGTATCTGATCGATGACCCAGTGCGGTATGTTGAGGGTGAGGTTCTCTGTTTCTGCCAAGTATAAGCTGAACCATATTTTCTTAGGGGGCATAGTGAATCGTTCCTGTGCTTGAAAAGCAAAATGTTGCATAACAGTTTGTAAGTGGAGAGCAATGGTAGGCGTCATTGCCACCATGTCCTTCAATTTATTGAGATCCTTATGCTTCATCCTACCCGGGACCATTGTTTCTTTCTCGGTGGGAATGTGCATACCTTGCATGTTCAATGCCTCCCGTACCAGATTGAGGGTCAGTTTGAATCTCTTGAGTTCGTGTCCTGGCAACAATGATGGTAGTACAAAAGTACTATCGCCTCCCTTGACCCTGCTAGGAGTTATGGTACTTATGAAATAGGAGCAGCGTAGAAAATCAGGTTTAGGCAAGTGTGCCCTGAAATATCTATCCAGGCCTGCCTTGGTCCAAACTGATCGCATTACCTCTGCATTCTGATAGTTCTCGAATTCCCGAGTGAAAAAGTGGTAGCGTCCCCATTTGCCATTAAATTCAATTTTTGCTTCCCAGAAGTAGGTGCCGTCACCCAATGGCCCTGCTACATCACTAAACCAATGAGCATGTTTCCCCACTTGAGAAGTGTGTCCCTGAGGAGGGTCTTGGATAGGAAGGACATGCACCGCTTGAAGTTCTTGAGGCCTTTCGGTGAGTTGCGGTTCCAGAAGAATGGTTTCAATGTCCACAATCTGTGCGCGGACCCTGCCTAGGAACTGGGGCCTCCAGCTTCTGCCATCGTTATTGCTTGCGAGCTGGTTCTGTTGAGAATACAAAGCATGCGTTACTATTGTAAGGGACAAGATAGAACGTGTGTTGCCCCCGTTACAGTATTATTGTGATGTGAGTAATGGGTTAGTGGGTTAGTAAGTGCATGATGACCGTGTGTGTAGTTAATGAATGGATAGTCCTAGGAGCTAGATGGAAAGATGCAGTGTGTGACTGATGCAGTTAGTAAGTGGAGATGAATTCACAAATTGGGGTCGGGGGGTTTATTACAAGTCTTAGGTTGCCAAACACCATGGATGGCTTTTGGTCTTGGTTTTGTGGAGACTCGGGAGGGTTGCATGAGTAATTCTGCTTGGGGGTGATGTGTCTTTGGGACCCATTTACGAGTGAGTTTGTGCGTGCTTCTAGGTGGCAGTGTGTTCGAGTGTATCAGACAAGAGTGGGTGGCGGCTACTTGAGTGAGTGAACCCTGTCGTGTATGATGTGATTTTTTTGGGGCTAGTTGCGCCCGCAAGCAAGCCTTAGGCACCCAGATTTGCCTTGATTGTGGGCCAGCCTTCAGCGACTTCTTGTGTACCCAGATAGTTTTTACTTTCTCAAAAGAGGTTTTGGAAGTCTTCTTATTAATATCATGTCGCTGATTACTAATAGGAAGTTGAGACAGTTGTCGTGACTTGACTGCAGTAGGCAGCTCGCCTTTTCGCACCCACATTTGTTTCACTAGCTGAGTTGTTCTGCTTTGCACGTTCTTTTGGTCTCCCACATAGATAGTCTTCAGTAATTGATCTGCCTTTAGTGGCTGCTTCCTTCTGGCCTTTGGAAAAGAAGGGAGTTCCGTCGAGGTCTTGACTTTTTTTTTGAGATCTCCATTCCTCTGCATCACATAGCTTTGGACAAGAATAGCATGGTCAACTTCATGTGTACCCCTGGAAGGACCAGGAGTCTGTGCCTTTTCTAGTTCCTTGAGTGCTCCATTATTTAACTCAACTGTAATTCTAGTCTGATTCACCCACACCTGAAGAAGTCCACATCTTAGGTTTAAGTTGACTGCTTGGTCATAAATCCAGTCTTGACCCAAGACTAGAGGCTCAGTGAGGTCCTCATCTTGACACACTAGTACTCTGACTGTCAATACTTCGTCTTGAATGGAGATGGGAAGATCCACCTCGCCCATGCAAGGGGTTTCCACACCTCCCAATCCTATGAGATATGCTTCTATAGGATTGACAGTTAATTTCAACTCTTGACAGTAAGACAATTGAACAGCACTCGTGGCTGCACCTGAGTCAATCAAGGCTCTTACAGTCCTTGCACTTTTTCCTTGTCTTATATCTAAGGTTATAAAAGGACGTCGATCAATTATCCTATGAGAGCTGATACCTGAAACTTCACACATAGCCACGTGATATCCTTGATCTGCATATGCACCTGGCCTAGGTTGCTCTCTACCT
Source organism: Ceratopteris richardii (assembly GCA_020310875.1). Lineage (NCBI taxonomy): Eukaryota > Viridiplantae > Streptophyta > Polypodiopsida > Polypodiales > Pteridaceae > Ceratopteris > Ceratopteris richardii. Next base: position 99,098,188 of record CM035432.1, read on the forward strand.
TGTCTTCTTAATTTCATTCTCCGTATGCGCTCTAAAGCTTCTGCTTGAGCTTCTTCTCGAATTCGCTTTTCTTCTTCTTTGCGTTTCTTGGCAATATTGAGTCGACTTAGCATTTCCTCTGTGAGAGGTTCTTGATATAACTTGACTCTGCATCCGCTTATGTAGCTTGGGAGAACATCGCCTTCTAATGTGGCTAGTTGCACTGCTCCACTTGTTGAGATTCTATTAATGATCATGGGTCCGTAGCCTCTCTTCTCCAATTTCCTCGCATGTTGTTTCAACGTGTATACTAGTACTAGGTCGCCTGCCTTCAAACCTTTATCCTTAACGTGGGCATCAAAGTATGCCTTCTGGCGTTTCTTAGCTGCATATATCACTGCAGCCGCTCTCAGTCTTGTTTCTCCTAATCGTTCAAGGTCAAAAAGTCTTGAGGAGAGTTCATGACCCGTCCATTCGTGCTCTTGTGCTACTTTCAATGTAGGTATTAAGAAGTCCAATGGTAGCACTGCATTTTGACCAAATACCATCTGAAAGGGGGTGGCTTGGAGTACCGTTTTGTAGGCGACTCGGTATGCCCAAACAGCATGGTGTAGTTGTTTGTCCCAATCAGAGCGTTTATTATTCACTAATTTGGTCAACACATTGCACAGAATCTTGTTGGTACTCTCAGCCTGGCCATTTGCTTGAGGGTGGTAGGGGGCAGACTTTTTATGTACTACCAAGAACTCTTGGAGCAGATTTTCAATAACTTCATTCAAGAAGTGAGTGCCTCTATCACTGACTAGATCTATAGGTAGCCCGTATCTGGTGAACACATTCTCAAACAAGAATTTAGCAGTTGTCTGAGCATCATTCTTTGTTGTGGCTTTTACCTCTACCCACTTGGTTAGATAATCCGTGGCAACAATGATATACTCAGCATGAGAACCCTTAGCTGGGGGATTAATAGGACCTACACGTCCACCCATCATGGGTTTCAGTGGCATCTCATCTTTGCGTATAGGATACTAAGTTCTCTGACAAACATCACACCGTTTCACATAGGTATGTGCATCCATGTGAAGGGTCGGCCACCAAAAGCCTGCAAATAGTATTGCCTTGATCACCCGATCTGGTCCAAAGTGTCCTCCTGCTACACCTTGGTGAGTAGTTTCCAAGATCTTGAGATATTCACTCTCATGGACACATAGTCTCAGGTAACCATCTTTACCACGTTTGTATAGATTATCACCAATGAGTGAGTAATCTTGGGCTTCTTGTTCGAAACTCCTTTTCCTGGCCAGAGTCATGTCTGGGGGGAATGTTTTCGTCCTCAGGAAGGATACTAGTGGTTCACTCCGATCTGGCACTATGGACACTTGATAAAGAGTGGCATGTTCCACAGGTGGTTTAGTGCAGCAGATTGGGCATTCCTTGCACAACTTTTGGACACCAGCTTCCATAGTAGGCCAATGTACTCCGAGTCTCCTTAGTGTCTGCAGGGTTTGTTGCTTTGAGTAGTGTTGCTCTAATGCACCTACATGTGCTAATTGCAACCATTTAGCGTACTCATCCTCTTCCACACAACAAGCCAAGATCCCTTGATATGTGTGCTTGTACATACTACCTGCCATTATGTGATGCTTTTGGGCTTTTACTACCTCTTTATCCTATGTGTTTATTACTGGGTGATTAGGCCCGTATGTCAATACTGGCACTAATGGCTTAGCCCACTGTGGCACCACTTCCAAATTAAACAAGTAAGCATCAGGAAGGTCATCTGACACTCCTTCTGGAGCTTCTCCAGATGTGAGCCTAGAGAGATGGTCTCTCTCAAATGAGTCCTACCTTTCCTTACCACAACCTCGAAGTCGTATTCCATTAGTAAGAGAAACCATCTTACTAATCTACCTGTATTGCATGGCTTGTTCACGAGATATAGCAGTGCCTGATGGTCAGTAAAAAATTTGAACTTATTTGCAAGCAAATAATGTCTAAACTTTTTAACTGCATATACCATGCCTAATCCTTCTCTCTCCGTAGTGGTATAATTTCGTTCAGCTGCGTTCAATTGTCTACTAGCATAGGCAATTGGAAGATCCATATTACCTTCACCGGTAGGCTACGCGAGTACACACCCAATAGCATAATTAGATGCATCAACATGAACATGGAAAGGCTTATTCCAATCTGGTGTGGTTAAGATTGGTGCTGAACATAATCGCCGTTTAAGCTCATTGAAGGAATTCTCACATTCATCAGTCCACTCAAAGTTAGTCAGAAGTCCGTACATGGGCTTTGCAATGACAGCATACATGTGAATGAACCGTCGGTAATAACCACAATGCCCCATGAAAGCTTGTACTTCCTTGACATTCTTAGGCCTAGGTAACTCGGCTATAGCTCTCACTTTTTCTTCATCAGTGGATATGCCATTCTTTGACACTATGTGCCCTAGAATCTTGCCTTGCCTGACCATAAAAACGCACTTTTCTGGGTTTAGGCAGACTTGATATTCTCTACATTTGTCAAAGATTTGTTTGAGTTCAGGAATATGGGTTTGTCTGATGTTGGAATGAGCACAAAGATCATCAACATAGACTTCTAAGTTCTTCCTCAGGAACTCTTTAAATACATGGCACATTAGCCTCTGGAAGGTTGCTGGTGCATTGGTAAGCCCAAATGGCATTACTTTAAAGGCAAAAATGCCCCATTCAGTGGCAAAAGCCGTCTTATGCTGATCTTCTGGAGCTATGGCTACTTGATTGCAGCCCGAAAATACATCAAGGAAGCTGTACACTTCCTTGACTGCTACTCTTTCTAAGAGATGTTCTGTGATAGGAAGCGGATAGTTATCTCGAATTGTGGCTGCATTGACCTTCTTCAAGTTAATGCATACATGCAACTTCCCATTTTTCTTGGGCACTACTACAATGGGGGATACCCACTCAGTGTGCTCAATTTCATAGATGAATCCAGCTTCTACCAGTCTATCTATCTCCTCTTTGATCTTAGCCGCATAATTATCATTGTATGTGTATGGCTTCTGCTTAGAGGGTTTGGCGTCTGAGGTCATGGGAATTGTGTGTGAGCATATATCTGGGTCAACACCTTTCAAATCCTTGTAACTCCAAGCGAATACATCTTTGTATTCTCTTAGCAAGGCTATTAGCTCTTGTTCTTCCTCTTCTGTCAGGTCATGGCCTATGTATGTGCATCTCTCTTCTCCTTCTTCTAGGGCTACTACTATTTTCTTGGTGGTCTCTTTGTTATCATAGGCCTCCCCTAATTGCGCCTCTCATTTAGGCATTCTGATCATGACTCTCCTGTCATCTATCTCATACTTCTTAAAATTTTCCGGGACCTCAAACAAAGATTCTTCCTCTGCTTGTGTGACTTCTCTCTTCTTTCTTTTCTTTCCTTCTTCCTTAGGAGTTACATGCGTGGCTAGCCTTACATCATTTGTACGCTCTCCGTGCCTCTGGGGTTGAAATTCTACTTCATAGAAGTATTCTTCATCTGATGCAAAAGGTGGGTCCATAATGATTGACTCTAGATCGGAGTCACTTGCATCCTCAAATGCATCAGGGCTAGGTTCACACTCTTCTAACACTGCCTCTCCCATAATTGGCTCTATGGAGAAGACTGAAATGCCATAGCCATCCTCATCACAGTGGAGTGTCCATTGTTCTTCATTGATGGCTACATCCATTGTTGCTAAGATTTCTGCCCAGCCATGGGGTTCAAATTCCTCATCAGGAAATACTACATGTGCATAGGCTGGGTCTTGAATGGGTCTATGTGTTTCGTTTGCACCTATTTCTCTGGCTTTTTCTCTTTTCTCCTCTTCTACTGCCACTTTGCACATCCATAAGTGGGTGTCTTCATGCATCCATGAGGATCCTGATCCTATGGAATGCACAGATTCTGTATCATCTTTGGCTCTATGGATGGGATTCCATTGGATAGGAGGGACATCTCTATGAGAGTAATCTTTGAGATTCACTTTGGTCGTAACACCTAAGTGTTGCAGGTACAAAGAATTGGTTCCCCAATCCTGTACCACTTGCAACTGTCGCATAAAAGGTCTTCCCAAAATCATCTTGTATGCCTGATTTTTGCTAAAATCACATATAGCAAATGTATGCTCGAACTCTACACCACATGTGGTGAGAGTGATTCCTTCTAACAGCCCTAAGGGTCTCTCTATGTGACCATCGGCCATTTGCAATTTCATCCTCGTGGGCCTGAGTGCTGGCTTGCCCCAACGCTGCCATAGGGAAGAGGTAGCAATTGCAACACCTGCGCCTGAGTCTAGAATGGCCTTGGTGGTGTATCCTTGATGGGTGATAGGAAGATATGTGTTTCCCTCTTCGCCCTCACTCATGTCTCCTATATTGTCTAATGGTATTTCTGGCACTGTCCTCTGGGATCCTACCTGGGAACGAAGTTTTGCTATCTCTGGTACTTGTTTGGCTACATGCTTCCATAGCTCTGGCCTTACTTTGAGTAGCTCTTCTAAGGTGAGGTTACATTGTACTTTAGTGTTTTTCACTACCTCCGTGTTCCTAGGTATGACTGAGTCCTCATTTCGTACCATGACCGTGGGTGCTCTCATACAAGTAGACTTAGCTTCCCATGGGCCTGTGAAGTGGGGTAATTCTTGTAAAGAATTAGACTCAAAGTCTAATCTTTCCTGAGATTGGGTGCTCTCCTGCTCCTCATAAATGGATGGGATGTCTTGTGGGAATTGGTCGTATGCATCATCCACAAGTTCAATAGGAGGAGGGACTTCACTCTCTTTAGCCCATTTGTCTTCTTGAATCTCGCGTAGGAATTCTGGTGTGAACCGATTCATAGAAGATGTTGTGTCTGACTCCGTAGAGTTAGGCACATAGGCTTCCTGGGCAGGAAGACTTGCTCCTTCACTTGCCTTGTCCTTGTGTTGAGAGACGGGTTCCTTTTCTGATTGTGCAATCAGCTTCTCTATTCTTTCTAACAGTCCATCAAAGTGCAACTGTGTCTTCGCTGAACTAGAGATGTTAAATAGGTGACTGGCCTCAAACATGGTCTGAGCCAATTCCACCATCTTAGCACAAATTTTGGTTCATTCTAGCTCTAGTTCTGCTCTAGGGTAACACTTTTCATGATCAGTTACGTTTGGCCCTTCTTGGATTCTGGCTTGATATGCTTTAAGCATCATGTTTAGGTCCTCGGGAGTGGGATCTGCTAGGACTGATCCTACTCTAGGGGGTGGTGGAATTAGGTGAGGCGGGTTGGAAGGTGGCGGGTCGGATGGAGTTGGGAATGGTGGAGGTGGGGTAGTGTGAGAGGGAGTTTGAGATGTGAGTTCAGTTATCCTGGCCTTTGTTTCTCTGAGGCTTTCCTCGAGTTCACTCATCTTTTTTGTCCATTGCCTTTTCATTCTTTCACGACTATCTCTCCAAGCTCTAGTCCTCTTCTTTGTCATGCTCTCTGTTTCACTAACATTTGGGCTCTTTTCTTGGCCTACGCTTTGGCTCTGTTGCAAGGCTTGGGCTCTAGTGATTACTTGTACTGGTGCAGTGGTAGTCACACTCCCTGTGGAGTCTACAACTAACCCAATAACGTTGATAGGAGTGATTTTTGGCATATTATTGGGGTTCTTTGGGCAATCTCGTAAGAGATGCTCCTTTCCACAGTCTTGGCAAAAGCCCTGGATCGTCACTGACTGGGGTTGTGTAGGTGGAGGCACGGGACAATCACGAATGAGATGATCTCCTTGACATCTGTAGCATGGTCCTCTAGGGAATGGAGGTCTTACTTGCCTAGGTTGAGGTCTAGGGTTGGGGTTTGCGTACATGACGTTTGTGTAATCTGACTCCCAACTAGGTTCATTTGGTTGTTCACTATCGTAGGACTCACCATGTTCAGGAGACTGCATGTAGTAGGCCTGGGGGCTATCAACATGTGTAGAATCGAAACTATGGTCACTGGGATCACTTTCTGAAAGCACTGGTGTTACAGGGACTATAGCTCTATTGAGGTTTTCTTCTGCAGCAGCATACTTTACCGGAATCACATTAGCTGGAGCAAGGGGTTGTTGTGCTAGCACAGGTTGAGGCCTCAGTTGGGCCTGATATTGCGGTTGGTAATTTTGCTGAGGCCTAGTATACTGTTGTGGTGGGTATTGACTCTGGTATCTGCCTTGTTGAGGGTATGGCTGAGGGTACGTCTGCCTAACGGCTTGCTTATTGTAGGGGCAATCTTGCGCGGTGTGATTGGTGTACCTCCGTTCTATGGTGCAGTACTGGCTACTAGGATTTACTTGGGGTTGAGCCATAATGGGACATACATTCGCCATGTGGTCACCTCCACAAGTATAGCATCTTTTCACAGGGGCAAATCTTGGGATCTGTTTGCTAGTGACACCTAATTTCTCAGCTACTTTCTCTGCAAGTTCCTCAATTGATGTGGATTGCGAGGAAGAGAGGCTAGAGGCACTATCTGAGTCTTTGTAAATTTTGGAAAGCTCTAGTTCTTCCCCTAGGTTATCCTCGATGTAATGCACATGCGTACACACTCTTCTATGGTCCTAGGGTCCTTCAAGTACACATATGATCTTAATTTGGTACTCAGCAATCCATCCAAGAACAAAGCCACTTGCTTAGCTGGTGTGGGTAGCTCCGAAACAGGGCATCTCTCTAGATATTGCCTAAATCTTCTTCCTGCAAGTCTCACAGTCTCTTGAGGGGTTTGCTTGAAGCTGTGAATCAGCGAGGAGGTATTATGTCTTATGTCACTCTTAGAGAATTCAATAATGAAAGCCTCTAGGAGTTGGTCTATACACCTGAATTGTCTCTCATTCAATGGTTGAAACCATGTAAGGGTTGTGTTCCTAAGGGTTAGACCAAAGGCATTGTACTGCGTGAATAGATCCTCCACTTGTTCAGCTCTCAAGACTTGCCTAAACTCAGCCACATGATCGTATGGATCTCCAGTGCCATCGAAGTAGTTCTTCATGGACTTAACTAGCTGAGTTGGTCTCAAAGTCCTTGTGTGTTCTCTAGGTCTCGGCGAAGGGAAATCATCGACATTTCTTCGGTTCCTGGGAGCTCTAAGTACATCAGGTTCTACTCTATTTGTTTCCGTCCTCGTTCTTTCTCTGCCCCTTGGGTTGGCAAAGCTTACTTCTGGCCTATCTCTACTTCTGTCTCTTTGAGTTCCATGAGCTTGGGATGTTCCAGCTCCAGGGTGACCATAGGACACGTTCGATCTTGGTTGGGGGAAAATGAATTCACCTTTCCAAGTGTAAGCATGCCTATCATTTTCTGTAACCACAAAGATCCTCTCTGAAGCGTGATCTAAGTAGGTCACTCTGCTTGGGCTATCAGGATCTTTGAACTCATAGATCATGATTGTTCCTATGTCATTTGGCCGATCAGATTTATACCTCCAAAAGGCTTCATCAGTCTCTCGGTTCAGAAGCAGATCTATACTCTTTTTGTCTTGGGGAACCCACTCGGGATTGAGGATTCTAGTAAGAACAGAGTTCCCTCGAGGGGTCCTGGGCTCTGCACCCGTGTTTCCTTGTTCTAGGTCATCATGTCCGTCTCAGGGATCACATTCCCGAATTCGTCTGTCCTATCTGGGTGACTAGTGACTACATATATGGTTCCTTCTTTGTCCAAGTATGCTCCGTTTTCAAACTTGACAGCTGGGTGCTCTAGTCCTATGGATTGGTCAGGGTTTTTAATCTGGACCACGGATCTTCCTAGACCGTCCTCATAGATGCTAGCACCTAATCGGTTGGTCCTAAGGTATTCCAGCTGCATCTTGTACGGGCCTTCTACCCTGTGCAAGTATGGCACTCCTGAACTTCTCGTAGGTCGGTCCATGCCTTGAGACATCTCTGATTCACTGGTCTCAGAGCTAGGGTAGTATGAGTGGTGGCTCAACTGTTGGGCCCAAGACCTAGCAGTGTGGTTGACACTAGCCTCTGAAGACCTAAGACTTTGTCTATCTCTCCCTAGATGTCGCCCTGATCTAAGGTTCATAAGCCTAATTGAATAGCCCAAATTTGCCCAAGTACAACCTCGTTGCTGAGTTCTTTTGTATCAGTCACTTGATTCTTTTTAGTGGTTACCGTGTTTATGCTCTTGTCAGAAATCACGTCGTCAGGAATATTTGAGTTAATTTTCGCACTGTAAGTTGATCGTTCCACGTTAGATTCTTTCCTTTAAGGTTATCGCATCACGAAGAAATTATGTTTAATCTTGAACTTGAGTGCATAGGTAGTCTTCAACTTGATTGATGCCTATTGTTGCCCTGACTTACTCCTAGCACTAGTCGTTCTTAGCCTAAGCTAGGAATTGATAGAGGGTGTTGAGGATTTTCCAACCTTGAGTTTCCTTCTTTGTGTTGTTGCCCTGGTGTGCCCAGGACGCGTGTTCCCAAGCTTGCACTTACTCTTGCTTAGAATGCCCTCAAGTGCTCTTGCTGGACCTGTAAAAGTCCCACGGTTAGCTCAAGACTTAGATTCAAATGACACAATAGACCACTTTCATGCATGTAACTCACAGACCAAATTATCCTTTGCTTTTATGGAAAACAATCCCAAGGATCCCTCAGTTTTCCTACCTCGGGGTATGGTCAACTTCAAAACACCCTTCAAAAGGTTGTACTCCTCACGAGCTTTCCAACAAAACAAGAATCACAGCACACGGATTTCGTATGAGAAAGTTATGCCAGTTCAGGCTTCAGGGATTAAAACAGGGTTCAAACAGGCCAACAGGCAAACAGCTTTTCCTCGGGTTATTTGCCTATAACCTCCTTATGTACTCTAGAGTCCATGATCCATGTCCAAAATTAGCCAAAATCTTCAAATTAAAAAACCCTAAAAAATTGGCCGAAATTGGCTGTCAATCGCGATCGACTGGGCTGTCAATCGCGATGGACAGGTGTCAATCGCGATGGACTGGTGTCAGTCGCGATGGACTGGTATCAATCGCGATGGACAGGTGTCAGTCGCGATGGACATGTATCAATCGCGATGGACAGGTATCAATCGCGATGGACAGGAATCTCGGCGAAAGGGGGTGTCAATCGTGATTTTTCTGTCGGTCACGATGGACAGGGGTGTCTGTCGCGATGGACAGTGTCAATCGCGATTGACTGGATATCAATCGCGATGGACTGAAAAAATGCAAATTTTCCAACAATTTTTGTGGATTTGTGATGTGCAAGGTCTCTAGTCTACTGTGGTACACTTAATTTTACCAATAGATGAAATTTTCTGTCAATCGCGATGGACAGAAGCTTGTGACACAGAGACAGTTCTGCACATTTCCGTACCTGCGCGACGTGCTGGAGATGATGGGATGGCCAATACCTGCAAGCAAACTCAAAAACATGCAAAAACAGTGCACACAAGATCGCTCTCTCTCACACTTGAAATGAGGGAAATGAAAGGGGGAAGGAGATATAGTCAAAAAACTAAAATTTTTGCGATGATGGAGATGGAGGTGGAAGATGATGGGAATGATGATGGTGATGATGATGATGAAGTAAGGATGAGAAAAGTAAGGAAAAGTAAAGAAATTACCTACAACGCCAACGTCACAACTCTACGTCTTACCATCACATGCTCGTCCTCAAAGCTCGATCCCCGGCAACGGCGCCAAAATTTGGTGTAGCTCAGTGATGAGTAGCACCTCCTTTAATGTCAATCCGGGAAGACGTGAGGATGGTATGAAGACCTCGAGCAAGTGAAGGCACAAGTGCGTGAGTGAGAAGCACACTAACATGCACACACATACACACACACGCGCACACACAGTAAGACAAAGAGTGAGAAGCAATGGAGTTCTTAGATTACTTTCAAAAACTCATACAATCCCAAAACTATTACAAGCTAACCTCAAAAATGAGCTCTCTAGCTCCTTTTATAGTTTTTGACTAGCTTTGGCCCTGTCCAGACCTAATGTCCGGCCTAGTTAAAAATTAGGTTCCAAGACTTTTTTGAGGGCTCAAACGAGATCCAAAAAATATGAAAATTGGCAGGTAGATACTTCTAAAGCTCCTCAAGCTCAAGGACTCCTTGGCTTGCACAAAATGGAGCTACAAAAATACGAAATGGTATTTACAATGGTTTTTAGTGATTAAAATCACTATTTGTGTAGGGATTTTCTCTGTTGATTTGTCGTACACATCTTTGAGCTCCCTACTTGCTCTTTCTTCTTGTGTGCTCAACTCCTTGATGTCTGAAAAATTTAGATGGCCTACTTGCCAGATCTTCTTTGGCTACTGTGTCTGCTTGTGCTATCTCTTCGTTCTGACCCTCTTTGTCTTGTGGCTCCTTCGGATGGCCTACTTGCCAGATCTTCTTTGGCTACTGTGTCTGCTTGTGTTATCTCTTCGTTCCGACCCTCTTTGTCTTGTGGCTCCTTCGGTTCCCTGACTGCTGCCAACAGGGACGACCTCAACGATCAAGGGAGATAGAGGTTCTCGGTACTTCCCGGAAGGTCACCCATCCTAGTACTGTTCCCCCTAGAGCTCGCTTAACCATGGCAATCTCTTGCCACTAAGCTACACTCTTGTGGCATCTGAAGAAGGGGAAAGACTAAGGTTGACATTACCTTGAACATGTTTTGGTCCCTCAAAGCTTCATTCTTTGCTTTCAAAGCCTATTTTTGAAGCATTTTTGGGGTGTCTTTTGGAGCCATTTTGGAGGACTATTGCACATAGTTCTCTTCACACAGGTTCAAGAACATCAAGAAGAGTGTTATTTGTACTTCTCTGATAATAAATATCAACCTTTGGGGCTGTGTTTTCAGCCACACTTGTAAAACTACAGGTTTCTCGAAAGGTTTTCAGTTTTGGTGGGAGCAGCAGCTGCAAATTTATGCAGGTTTTTGAGCCTAAAACATGAGAGTTGACAGACATTTGTAGGTGTTGTTGGCTAGTTTTTGGGCTATGCATTCAGCCTTTTGGTGTCATTTTACTGCATATATTGAGCACATACACACCATGTACGCTTCTATGGATATCGCTTATGTACGTCCATGTGGTCATTGATATAGCAGTTACGTTTTTGCATAAAGCCTTTTATGTTTGATAAAGAGGGCCGTGATGAGGTTTTCTTAACTAGCAGACACCCAGATGTCGGGGCATCTTTGGTGATGCAGGTGGAAGACTTACCCAGCCTCGCCATAGGAGATGTATGATAGTTGTTCATAGGTGCTCGATAAGCCTAGTTGGCTTCTATTGGGTAATTGATTATATGCAGTGGAGTCAGTGATTCACTATACAGGTAAACATGTAAGTCCTTGCAGTTTTATGATATTTTTGACACTAGTCATATGCTCATTTTGTAGAGGATACTCCTTGATACACTCATTCATTGGTGTTTGGACTCTTCTAGCTCCATTATCATTCTATTAAGTTCTCTACCATCATGACATGAGACGTCTAAGGCACATCTGGTGGATGAGGGTCTAGTGCCAATGTTCTAAGGAGGAGCTATAACTTGCAGGGCAAAGACCATTTTGAGATCTGAAAATTTGATGGCACAAACTTTTCTCTATGGAGGAATCAGATTAAAGATGTGTTGATTCAAAGGAGGCAATGGAACTAGTAAATGGGATTTCAAAGAAGCCTGCTGACATGGATGAAGATTATTGGGAGGAGTTAGATGAAATGGCCATGTCTACCATTCACTTGCACCTGGCAGATAATGTTTACTTTATAGTATTAGACTATGAAAGTGTAGAGGAGCTTTGGAAGAAGTTATGCAATACATATGAAAAAGAGACAGCATCAAATAAAGTGTATTTGATGAGAAAATTATATGACCTTCACATGGACACAGGTAGTGTTGCTACTCATCTAAATGAGTTTGATTCTATATTCTCCCAATTACAGGATCAGAAAATGGATATGGATAATGAAATGAAAGCAATATTGTTGTTATGCACCCTGCCATCATCATGGGATACGTTTTGCACAGCTATTAGCAATAGTGACCTGGTGGTAAAATCATCTATGATGCCATATGTGGAGCACTCTTGAGTGAGGAGATTCGTAGAAAATCTATGGTTGGCACTCAGAATGGAGATGCATATAATGCTCGTGATTCTTACCAAGGAAAGAATCAACAACGTGGCAGGAGCAAGAAAAAGGAAAAGAATGGTCAATGGAATAAGAGTAGAAGTAAATCACAGAAGAGGGATATCGAGTGCCATTATTGTCATAAGAAAGGACATATGAAGAAAGACTATTATGCATTAAAGACTGCTAAAGGTAATGGACAGGATGTTGATGGGCATGTTAAACAGTTACCTACACCATCTACTTTGACTATGAAGATTGAAGAAATCAATGCTATTTCTGATGATGCTGATGTGTTGACACTTGATAGTATTAAGCCACATGAGGCTCTTATGGCTGATTCTCTTTCCCACATGTGGCTGCTAGATTCTCATGCTTCTTTCCATGTGATACCACACATAGAATGGTTCTCTAATTATGCAGCAAAGTCCCTTGGTATCATGAGACTTGGTGACTCTTAATAGTGTGATGTTGTGGGGATTGGAGATGTGGTTGTGCAGTTCATTAATGGTTCAAAATTCACTATGCATAATGTATGCCATGTACCTCAATTATCACGTAGTTTGTTGTCAGTTGTTCAACTTGATGACCTTGGTTACAAGGTGGTCTTCTATGCTCAGTCCTTTCTTATATCAAATGGCAATATGGTTATTGCAAAAGGAAGCAAAGTTGGCTCACAAAAAGAACACTTGTTAGTTGTTACCGAACAACCTATGGCTTGTATTTGGCATGGTGGTTTGGGCCATATATCTCGTAGTGGAATGGAAAATCTTTCTCGTTCTGGCTACTTGCCTGTGTTATCATTCTCTGATTTTTCATTTTGTGAGCATTGTCAATATGGAAAGCAAAGCAGAAATGTGCATAGAATGCACATTGACTCTTCAATTCAGCCTTTAGATCTCGTTCATACAGATGTGTGTGGCCCTATGCCCACTAGGTCCTTAGGTGGTTGTCTTTACTTTTTCACTTTCATAGATGACGCTACTAGAAAAGTCTGGGTATATCCTATCAAATCGAAGGATGAGCTATTCCCTAGTTTCAAAAAATGGCTTACTTTAGTTGAGACTAAAAAAGGAACTAAGCTTAAGGCTATACATTCAGATAATGGGGGTCCGTATACCTCACATGAATTCAACCTTTTTTGTCAGTCTAGAGGGATTCATAGAGGGTTTACAACTCCTTATACCCCAATACAGAACGGTGTAGCTGAAAGGATGAATAGAACTATTCAAGATAGAGTAGTTTCTATGTTGCATCATGCAAACCCCTCATAAGGCTTTTGGGCAGAAGCAGTATTGACTGCAGTTCATGTGATTAACCTTTCACATGTTGAAGATAGATGTCTGCGAAAGCACGCGAACAGCACAAGGAAGAAGAAGAAGCTTGGAGCACAAACACACAATACTGAATGTATTACTAGTGAATGTACAAAGATAAGTAGCCCATTAGGGCAATAGGCGTATATACAAGCCGGGGAAAAAAAACCTCCTAAAGAGGGAAAAAAGTGCCCCAGCGGTCCTAGTGTGTTCACACACATCACTACCTAAATATATCAACAAATCCCCCCTGGGAGTGATGCGGTGAACAAGGAGCTGGCACTCATGTATAAGGAAGTGCCAAGCTATGTGGAAATCACTCCACAAAAGGAAATAAGCCCAAAGCTTTGCGGAAAGCTTCAAACTTCTCCCTAGGCAGAGCCTTCGTGAAAAGGTCTACAATGTTCTCCTGTATGGGCACATATGCCAAGCTGATCTCCTCAGCAGAGAACCTCTCCCTGACATAGTGATAATGCACCTCAATGTGCTTAGTGCGATCATGGAACACAGGTTTCCTTGCAACTGCCAATGCGCTCTGACTGTCAGTAAAGATGGTGGTGGCAGAAGACTGGCCAACACCCAAATCAGCCATAAGGCATCTGAGCCACACACACTCAACAGTTGCTGTGAAAGCTGCCCTATACTCAGCCTCACAACTGGAAGTAGCCACAGTAGGCTGCTTCTTGCTCAACCAAGATATACATGAGCTACCAAGCATGAAGCAAAAACCACTGGTGGACACACGAGTGTCATAGCAACCAGCCCAATCTGAGTTAGAAAAAGCATGCAAATCTGGTGGTAGTGATCCCCCCTTGGGATAAAACAACCCAAGTAGCCGAGTACCACTCAAGTAGCGAAAGATGCGCTTAACCACCTTCCAATGCGTGACTCCTGGGCAATGCATGAACCAGCTCATCTGTGAGACAACAAACTGAATATCTGGCCGAGTAATGCATAAGTAAATCAAGCATCCAACAGCCTGCTGATAGAGAACAGCATTAAATGCATCTCCAGCATCATGAAGACTCAATCGTAAACCTGTCTCCATAGGAGTGGCAATAGGCTTACAGTCTTCAAGGCCAAAACGCTACAATAATGTGTCAATATATTTCGTTTGACACAAAGCCATTCCACCATCAACTTGCATAAACTGAATGCCCAAATAGTGATGCAAATGCCCCAAATCAGACATCTCAAATGCGGCATGCAAATCAGCCTTGAAATCAGCAATATGCTTCTCAATAGGACCAGTGAGTGGCATGTCGTCAACATAGACAACAATGATCAGAAGCACATCATTAGCACGCTTAACATATAAGGTGCTTTCAGTTGGACTGTTCTCAAAACCATGTGCAACCAGATAGGCATGTATCTTCTCATACCAAGCACGTGGTGCTTGCTTTAAACCATATAATGCCTTCTTTAACCTGCACACCTGGTTTTCATGCCCTTTCTGCACAAAGCCACGAGGCTAAAAAACATACACTTCTTCATGCAAGTCACCATTCAGAAATGTTGTTTTAATGTCCAACTAATGTACATTCCAACCATGATGGGCTGCAAGTGCACAAATGCTCCGAACAGTACTCATACGGCATGTAGGTGAAAAGGTCTCATCAAAATCAATGCCTCTTTCCTGCGCATAACTCTTTGCAACAAGCCTAGCCTTATACCTATCATCTGTACCATCAGGTTTAGGCTTCAGCTTGTATACCCACTTAGTGCCAATGGCCTTCTTGCCAGGAGGAAAGTCACATAAAGACCATGTACCATTCTTCATTATAGCATCATATTCAAATTGCATAGCAGCCATCCAATTTTGTGAATTCTATGCTTCATCAAAAGAAACAGGCTCATTCTCATCACAGAGACTAGATGCAGCCATAGCATAGCAATGTGATGCAAAGGAGGCACTATGAGAGCCTGAACGAGTACGATATGACAAAGGTGCATCTAATTTGCTATCACGCAAAGTCTGCACCAGCCATTTTGGCATAGTTTTTGCCTGCTCAATATCAGCTCTCTCATCAACAGGTGCATCATGTAAATCTGCATCAGAAATGGAATGATCTGCATCATCATATGAAACCTGCAAAGGCTGAGAAGTTGCCTCATTAGGACCAGCACTAGACTGTCCACCTGTAAAAAGAGGCATCAAAGTATCACACATGTCTTTGGAGCTAACAGATGTCTCCTTAGTACATGAAAGCAATGGCTGAATAGCATCTTCCACAAAGACAACATCACGGCTAACCAAAATGCGTATAGTCTGTGGATGATACGGACGATAGCCTTTACTTTCAGAACTGTACCCAACAAAAATACATTTTACTGCTTTATCATCCAATTTTCTACGATGTTGTTCACGCACTAGTGCATATGCCAAACAACCAAAAACGCGCAGATGAGCAACAGATGGCTTGCAGTCATGCCAAGCCTCATATGGAGTGATAGACTGCAGCACTTTAGTGGGACACCTGTTCAGTACATATGCTGCACACATGATAGCCTCAAGCCAGAAACTATGTGGTAAAGCCTGACTCTTGACCATGCACCTCACCATCTCCATGAGTGACCTGTTCTTTCGTTCAGAAACTCCATTCTGTTGAGGCGTATACGGCACTGTACACTGGTGTTTTATCCCACGTTCAGCCAAAAATGCATTAAAATCAGAAGACATATATTCCCCCCCTCGATGAGAACGGAGGGTGCCCATTTTACATGCTGAAAGATTTTCAGCCAAAACCAAAAACTGTTTAAAGCACATGAACACTTCGGACTTTACTTTGAGTGGATATACCCATGCATGCCTGGAAAAATCATCAATGAAAGTCACGAAGTAAAGGTAATTTCCAAAAGAGGGTATCTGCATAGGACCACAGACATCACTATGTACAAGCTGCAATTTCTGTGTAGCCCGAACTGAACCATCTTTTGGAAAGGAGGAACGTTGCATTTTGCCCAAAATACAGCCTTCACAAACATGTTTTCCAGGTGCCTCAAGTTTGGGCAAAGAGGACACCATTTCAGATTTTTGCAAGCGTAGCAAACTAGCAAAATTCAGATGACCAAAGCGTGCATGCCAAAGCTTTGCATCTAACATAGCCTGAGAATCATTTACTGCACATGCCAAATCATTTTCAGATCTTTCATAGTCTATGAGCTTATACAGCCCACGACATAAAATGCCAAAAGCAATAATAACATTGCCATTTGACAAATCATGAATTGTACATCTGTCATCAACAAATTTCACAACCAAGCCAATCTTGGCTAATGCAGAAACTGATAACAAATTCTTCTTGATCCCTGGCACAAATAAAGCATCTGACAAAGTGAAAGAACTACCATCAGCAGTAGTCAAAATGATCTTACCAACTCCCATAACAGGATAAGAGGAGTTGTTGGCACATGTAACAGTATTCCCTGTAGGGGCAGGCTCGAGTGAAAAGAAGAAATTGCGCTGCGATGTAATATGTTTGGTCACCCCACTATCAAAGTACCAAACATCTGAGTCTACTGCAGACATGCATTGATCATGAGAAGATGGGTCAAAACTGCGGACAATAGTAAACGCCCATTCTTCTTTCTGCACAAGATTTGCAGACTCTGTTTTTGGTGTAGAGGCCTCTGCAACAACCATTCTAACCTCTTTCTTCTTTGCCTCTTTAGCAGCCAGTTTTGGACAGTTCTTTATGATATAATCATTCCCTTTATAGTACTTACAAAACAATTTCTGCTTTTCTGATTTCTTCTCATCTTTATCTTCCTTCTTCGAATATGCAGAATTAGCAGATTCCTGCTTACTAGTTGAAGAGCTCCATTTTCCTTTGCCCTTCTGACTAGCCAAGAAAGCTTGATCTGCAACTCGCATAATGGACCTGTTTTGCCTGGACTGATCTTACTGCAATAGAACAGAGACTAACTCCTCAAATGACAAGGCATTTGGATTGCCTTTCATCATCAACCGAAGAGTAGAAGCAAAACTCTGATATGAATCAGGAAGACCATTCAGAATGGTCTGCACAAGTGAGCTATCTGGTATAACCTCATGAGCAGAAATCAATTGTTCCTTCAAGTCTTTGATCTTTGTTAGGAAACTGTCCATAGAATCACCTTCATTCATGTGCTCACTCTCCAACTGTTTTCGGAGGTAAGCAACACGAGCCTCATTCCTAGCTTGGTACAATGTGGTAAGTGTATCCCAAGCATCCTTAGCTGTTATGCAAGAACGAATATGAGGAATAATGGCACGTTTGACAGACAAAGCTATCAATGCATGTGCCTGGGCATCTCTGCCATCCCAACGAATCTGCTCTGCAGTAGGTGCAGTAGAAACAGAAGCACAAACAGGAATCTGTGGAATATAATCTTCGACACCATCTTCATCAGCTCCAGCACCTGTATTTGCAGTACCTATAGTCAGAGGTGTAACAGGACTTCTTTCAACACCGTGCACAATGTTCCACAATCCTTTTACAACCAATACATGTCGCATCATATAATCCCATAATGGGTAGTTGGTACCATCCAACTTATCCTCAACATCCAACATACGGAATACACACTGCTTTCAACCATGGCCGGTGACTAAAATACCTTGATGCAGAAAATTGATTGTATCTCAAAAAGTTGAACAGAACTGCCCCAACAAATTCTGTTAGACCTGTAGCAGACTACAGCACAAGGAAGAAGAAGAATCTTGGAGCACAAACACACAATAATGAATGTATTACTAGAGAATGTACAAAGATAAGTAGCCCATTAGGGCAATAGGTGTATATACAAGCCGAGGGAAAAAACCTCCTAAAGAGGGAAAAAAGTGCCCCGGCGGTCCTAGTGTGTTCGCACACATCATGACCTAAATATATCAACATCACCTAGTACTGCCAAAGGTCTGAAAGTGGCACAAGAATTATGGACAG
Source organism: Ceratopteris richardii (assembly GCA_020310875.1). NCBI lineage: Eukaryota > Viridiplantae > Streptophyta > Polypodiopsida > Polypodiales > Pteridaceae > Ceratopteris > Ceratopteris richardii. The sequence goes on from CM035432.1 coordinate 99,116,495, forward strand.
GTAAGCCACCATATTATGATCATCTTCGAGTCTTTCGTGTGAAGCATATGTTCACATACCCAAAAGTCTTAGATAAAATTTGGACCATAAGTCAAAGAAATCCATTTTTCTTGGATATGGTCGAGAAGGACAATTTGGATATTGCTTATGGGATCCTGAAACACGATCAGTGATCAGAAGTAGTGATGTCATTTTCAATGAGTCTAAGATGCATAAACAACCCATTAAGGAGGTTGAAGTGAGAAGAGTGGTGTTTGAGGATACTAGTCCTCCAGTTAGCATTAATAAAAATGTTGCACATAGGGACGTTCAAGAGAATGTCCGATCAGATCAGTCTGCACATGTTCCTATTCAGCAACCATTGAGACTCTCTACACTTGTCTCACATCCACCTGATAGATATGTTCCAGGTTTAGATTTTTTTATGCTAACAGATGCCGGTGAGCCTTCTTGCTACAAAGAGGCTATGCAGACAGAGGATCATGTCAAGTGGGAGCGTGCCATGAAGAGTGAGTTGGATTCTATTCACAAGAATGGTACTTGGGATTTAGTACCTTTGCCAAATGGCAAAAAAGCATTACCATGTAAATGGGTATATAAGCTGAAATGCACATCAGATAGTGCTTCTCCAAAGTATAAAGCATGACTTGTTGCAAAGGGTTTTAAGCAACAACATGGTTTTGACTTCGAGGAAATCTTCTCTCCAGTGGTCAAGATGACTACCCTGTACATGTTGCTTTGATTCGTTGCAATGGAGGACTTAGAGCTAGTCCAAATGGATGTGAAAACTGCTTTCTTTCATCATGGAGATCTTACAGATGAGATCTATATGGAACAACCAGAGGGTTATGTAGTTCCTGGCAAGGAAAGTCTAGTTTCTAAGCTCAAGAAGAGCTTGTATGGACTTAAATAGTCCCATAGACAATGGTACCAAAAGTTTGATGCTTTTATGAAGTCCTAAGGCTATTCTCAAAGCAATGAGGATCATTGTATCTACACAAAGAGATGCTCAGATGGCAGCTTGATATGCTTAATACTTTATGTCGATGTTATGTTGATTGCTGGGAAGTCCTCTTATGATTTGTCAATTCTCAAAAAGAAGTTGAGTCAGACGTTTGATATGAAGGACTTGGGGGATTCCAAACATACTCTTGGCATTCACATTACTTGTGATGGGAGTAAAAGATGCATATACTTGTCTCAAAGTGAGTACATATCCAAAGTACTTCATAGGTTCAATATGCAGGGTGGAAAGGCATTGAGTAAACCTTTACCCACATATGTCAAATTGAGCACGGATGATTTCCCCAAATCAGATGAGGAAAAGGAATTCATGAGCAAAAATCCCTATCAGTCTGTTGTTGGTACTCTCATGTATGCTATTGTAGCTACGAGACCAGACATTGCATTTGCAGTGGGAATTGTGAGCATATATATGTCTAATCCTGGCAAGAAACATTTGGAAGCAGTCAAGATGATTTTAAGATATCTCAGTGGCACTAAGGACAAGTGTCTATGCTTAGGTAGAGGGAAAGCATCCATTATTGGTTACATAGATTCTGACTATGCTGGTTGTGTAGACAATTGTAAGTCTACATCAGGGTATATTTTTCATTTTATTGGAGGTGCTATCTCTTGGAGATCTCGTCTTCAAGAATGTACAGTTGTTTCCACCACAGAATCAGAGTATGTTGCAGTAAGTGAAGCATGTAAGGAAGCAATGTGGCTCTCTCGTCTTGCTTGTGATATGGGTTTACCTCAACATGTACCTCATTTTCTCAGTGACAGTCAGAGTGACATTGCTTTGGCTAAGAATCTAGTCTATCATGCAAAGACCAAGCACATTGAGGTGAGGTATCACTTCATTAGAGATTGCTTAGCCACTGAGCGTATTATTCTTGAGAAGGTTCACACTCGAGATAATGTTGTAGATGCTTTGACTAAATCTCTACCACATGATAGCTTTCGACACTGTTGTCACTTGATGGGGGTTACTTGATTCATGATCTTACACAGTCACTTGTATACTGTGTAACATGCCCATCAGGTGCGAGGTATAGTTTGTATACTTACACTCAGGTATTCTTTATCATTCTTTATTTTTTCTCCCATGATTACTTTGGCCATATTGGCCTTTAGTGGGAGATTGTTACTGTTAGTGTCCATGTGAAAGGCCAAATGGCCACCGGACACTTCTTTGTATATGTTCTTTAATAAAACATATAGTGGCCTAGTCACTCATAGACTGTAAGTTCGACAGCACTTGTAATACCTAAGAAGTTTGTCTTCATGCCCCCTGTATACTGTGTTTTTCTGCGTATTCTGCAGCCTCTGTGCGGAGTACTCTGTGCAGCCCTAGGAGCTCAATTTTCTACTTGGAGGATATCGTCGTGGAGCTCTTGAGAAGGAGAGCACACCGTGGTGCATCGCCATCGAATTGCTTCAAGATTGCTATGTTATGGCTGCATCTAGTCTCTGTGATGAGACTGAGCCTGTTTTGTTTGATGAAGTACAAAATTCTGAACATTGGATGGCTGCAATGCAATCTGAATATGATGCTATCATGAAAAATGGTACCTGGTCTTTATGTGACTTGCCTCTTGGAAAGAAGGCCATTGGCACTAAGTGGGTATACAAGCAGAAGTGTAAACCTGATGGAACAATGGACAGGTATAAGGCTAGGCTTGTTGCAAATTGTTATGCTCAGGAAAGAGGCATTGCTTTTGATGAGACCTTTGCTCCTACTTGCCAGATGACTACTGTTTGTAGCATCTTTGCACTTGCAGCTCATCATAATTGGAATATACATCAGTTGGACATTAAAACAACATTTCTAAATGGTGACTTGCATGAAGAAGTGTATGTTTTTCAGCCCCGTGGCTTTGTGCAAACAGGGCATGAAAATTAGATGTGCAGGATAAAGAAGGCATTAGGTTAAAGCAAGCACCATGTGCTTGGTATAAAAAGATACATGCCTATCTGATTGCACAAGGTTTTGAGAACAGTCCAAGTGAAAGCATCTTATATGTTAAGCATGCTAATGATGTGCTTCTGATCATTGTTGTGTACGTCGATGACATGCTGCTCACTGGTCCTCATGAGAAGCATATTGCTGATTTTAAGGCTGATTTACATGCCTCATTTGAGATGTCTGATTTGGGGCATTTGCATCATTGTTTAAGCATTCAGTTTGTGCAGGTTGATGGTGGAATAGCTTTGTGTCAAACAAAATATATTGACACATTATTGCAACATTTTGGCCTTGAAGAATGCAAACCTATTGCCTATGGAGACAGGTGTACGATTCAGTCTTCACGATGCTGGAGATGCATTTGATTTTGTTCTCTATCAGTAGGCTGTTGGATGCTTGATTTACTTATGCATTACTCGGCCAAATATTCAATTTGTTGTCTCACAAATGTGCAGGTTTATGCATTGCCCAAGTGTCAAGCATTGGTAGGTAGTTAAGTGCATCTTTCGCTACTTGAGTGGTACTTGGGTTGGTATTAAGGGCGGGATCACTATCGCCAGATTTGCATGTTTTTTTTTTACTCTGACTGGGCTGGTTGCTATGACACTCCTGTGTCCACTAGTGGCTTTTGCTTCACTCTTCGTAGTTCATGTATATCTTGGTTGAGAACAAGAAGAAGCTTGTAGCACAACACTAAGCTAAATGAATTACCAAGTGAATGCTTAAAAGATCAGTAACCCATAAGGGTTATATGCATGTATACAAGCCAAGTAGAAAAACCTCCTAGAAGGGAATAATGTGCCTTGGTGATCCTAAGTGTGTTCACACACATTGCTACAAAAATATATCAATAAATCCTCCACGGGATGATGCATTGAAAAAGGAGCTGGCACTTATGTATAAGGAAGTGGCAAGTTATGTGGAAAAAGATCAATCCACAAAAGAAAGTAAGCACAAAGCTTTCTGGAAAGTTTTAAACTTCTCCCTAGGTATAGACTTTGTGATAAGGCCTGCAATGTTACCCTTTGTGGGAACATATGTCAAAGTGATATATCCAACAAGGAACCTCTCTATGACACAATGATAGTGCACCTCAATGATCTATCTAGCAGAGAACCTATCCAAGAGGCATCTGAGCCACAGTTACTCAATAGTCGCTATGAAAGCTACCCTATACATAACCTCACAATGGGAAGTGGCCACAATATGCTGCTTCTTGTTCAACCATGATATGCATGAGCTACCAAGCATGAAGCAAAAGCTAGTAGTGGACACATTAGCTTCATAGCAATCAGTGCAATTTGAGTTTTAAAAAGCATCTAAATCTAGTAGTAATGATCAACCCTTGGGATAAAACAATTCAAGCATTCGGTTAGCACTCAATGAGTGAAAGATTTGCTTAGCCATCTACCAATGCTTGAATCTTGGGCAATGCATAAACCTACTCATCTAAGAGATAGAAAACTAAATATTACACCACGTTATGCATAAGTAGATCAAGCAGCAACCATCCTACTAATAGAGAAAAACATCAAATGCATCTCTAGCATCATGAAGACCCGACCGTAAACCTGTTTCCATAGGATTGGCATTAAGTTTGCAATCTTCAAAGATGAAACACTGCAATAATGCATCAATGTATTTTTTTTTACACAAAGCTGTTCGTCCAATAACTTGCATCAATTGGATGCCCAAAAAATGATGCAAATGCCCCAAATTTGACATCTCAAAAGAGGCATCTGGATCAGCTTTAAATTCAATAATATGATTCTCATTAGGATGAGTGAGTAGCATATCATCACCATACACAAATATTATAAAAAGTAACATATAAGGTGCTCTCAATTGGACTTTTCTCAAAACCATGTGCAATCAAGTAGGCAGTTATCTTATCACACCAAGCACATCGTGCTTGCTTCAAACAATATAATGCCTTTCTCAACATGCACACTTGGTTTTCATGCATTTGTGAACAAAACCATGGGGCTGAAATACATACAATTGTTCATGTAAGTCACCATTCGACAATGCATTTTTAATATCCAATTGATGCACATTCCAACCATGATGAAATATTTGCGATTTTAGTCTGTGTTATATCCCACACTAGTCAGAAATGCATTTAAATCAAAAGACATGTATCCACCCCCCTTGATGAGAACAGAGGTTGCCCAATTTAGATGCTGATAGATTTTCAGCCATAAGCAAAAACTCTTTGAAGCACCTAAACACTTGGGAATTTTCTTTCAATGGAGACACGCATGCATGCTTGGAGAAATCATCAATAAACGTTATGAAATAAAGCTAGTTTCCAAAAGAAGGTGTCTGCATAGAACCATGGATGTCACCATGTAGCTAACAAAGCTATAATTTATGAGCAGCTCAAACTTAACCTTCTTCTGGGAAGGATGAATGTTGCATTCTATTCCAGAATATAGCCTTCACAGACACGTTTACAAGGTGCCTCAAGTTTGGTTAGAGAGGACACCATTTCATATTTTTGATGGCATAGCAAACTAGAAAAGTCCATATGATCAAAGTCTACATGCCAAAGCTTTTCATCTAAGATAGCCTGTAGATTTTGCATAGTCTATGATCTTATACAAGCCATGATATAAAATCGATAAGCAATAATAACATCGCCATTTGAGATATCATGATCTTTAGATCTCTCATCAACAAATCCAAGCCAATCTTGGATAATGATGAAAACTCACAATAGAGTTTTCTTGATCCTTGGTACATATAAAGCATTTGACAATGTGAAAGAACTACCATCAGTAGTATTCACAATGATCTTACCAACTCCCATTATAGGATAAGATGAGTTGTTAGTGCATGTCATAAGTACCAAACATCTAAGTCAACTCCAAATGTACATTGCTCATGAGAAGAAATACAAGCCTCATTTCTCGCCTGTTATAAAGTCGTAAGTGTATCCCAAGCATCCTTTTCTATTTTGCAAGAGTGAGTGTTGGGGATAATGGCATGCTTAATAGAGAAAGCTATCAATGCATGTGCCTTAGCATCTCCTTCATCCCAAAGAAGTTGCTCTAAAGTAGGTGCAACAAGAACCACAACACAAAAAGGAACTTGAAGATCGTCGTCTTTGATGCCATCTGCATGAGCTTCAATCACTGTATTTGCAGGTGTAGTATGAGGTTTTTTAACACCCTCCACAATATCCACATTCCTAATTTTGCTACCATTACATGACCTATCTTCAACAACCACCATACGAAGTACATCATTGCTTTTAGCCATCGCCACTCGTTGAATAGCCTGATGCAAAAAAGTTAATTGTATCTCGAAAGGTTGAATAGAACTATCGTGTTGAGCTTTGCTAAACCTGTGGGAGTATTTGAGGAGCTTGTACTGGCGATCTAAAACCTGTATATATGTTTGGCACAAAAGGACGAAATAGCTTGCAGTCAAGATTTTGGTGCCACAAAGCAAAGTTGTTTTGAACTCCCAATCACCTTGAGTATGCTCTGCATATCTCGTGTGATTCTAAGATTGTGAATGGAGGGGTGTTGAAGAAGCTTTGGATGAAGGGAGACATTGTCTTCCTATTCCTCTTCCAACACAAGGGCGAGGAAGAACCAACTGTGGATTGAGTTTACCAGTCAAAGAAAACAACCCAAGCAAGGCATCTCAAAGTATATGACCAAAGTCAAAGATGTAGCAGATCAATTAGCAAGCATATGAGAAGAAATTGAAGAGGAGCATATTGTAAGACATGTCTTCTATAGAAGCAAAGTATAGAGGATTGGCCAATGCTACTCAAGAGGCCATATGGATCAGATTGTTGTATACAGATTTATGTTTGCATACCACATCTCCAATGATTTTTGGAGATAATACAAGCTCATTACATCTTGCAACAAATCCTATTTAGCATGCTAGGACCAAGCATATAGACATACACTATCATTATGTGAGAGAGAAGCTATTAAGCAAGGAAATTTAGTTGGCTTATGTGTCTACTAATATGCAATGTGCAGACTTATTGACTAAAGCATTAGATGGTACAAAACTTTGCAGATTTAATTCTATGATTGGATTATAGGACATTCAAGAAGATTGAAGAAGAAGACAAAGCCAAAATGTTTGGCTTGAGGGGGAGCTATTTGTGCAAAGTTCAAGCCTACACATTTGGCTAGAAGTTCATGAATATTTGAAGCTCCATGGAAACCATTGCTAGGAAGATCTTTTATCTTTACCATTTGTAACGTCATTTTTGACTTGGAAGAATCTTTGTAACCACCACTAGACTCGTAGAGTTTATTAGCTGAAAAGTCATGACTTCAATTGAGGGAATATCTCCTAGATTGGAGGACTACTTTTAGTGAGAGCCAATGAACAATTCAAATTCAAATTTGAAATCACTCAACTATAAAAGATGTCAAAAAATGCACGGGTGTGTGACTCCATTCCCAAGTTCTCCATTACTACATTGTAAGAGAGTGAGCTCTACATTGTAACCTACACTACTCACCATCATTAGGCATTGATTATCAAGCCTATGATCTTGTACAACATTGTTCTTTAATACAATAGATCTACATTACTCATCTATGGTCTCTTTGTCATAGTCATTCATAACAGTCAACTTGTACTGCTCATATCTCAATCATTTCTCCATCATTTTCAATGTTCTATAGTTTGTTGGATTCAAATCTAAGTTTTTTACTACAAATTTTGAAGACAATCTATTCAGCCAATTTGGAGAAAAGCGCGTCGAAGCACTCATTGGTCAATCTTTGGAGAGGTCCTACAAATTAGCGGGTAAAGATTCAATTGCTAAGTTGATTCCTCTGTGTATAGTGCATCATTTTAAGTGATTCTACTTGGAATAGATAGCTTACTAAGCTAATTAGATATTTATAAAATGATTTTTTCTAATTCCTACTATACTGGAAGCACTGAGCATAACAAGCGACATGTGTATGAACAAAAATAGAAGGTTTTCATTAATCCTTCAAGTTGGAAATAGTCTGTTTTGGTTCAATCTTTTCTCACATCATTTCCAAAGTACATAGGCACTTATTTAGTGTCATTGTAAAATTAAGAGGACCTACAACTCAACTTTAAAGCATCAAGGGGCTGGTACAAAGCTGGATTTGGTAGTACCTACTCATTTCTTGGAGTGTCCATCCATCACTCCCAACATCTTTTGCATCAGATTGCTATGCTATGGTTGCATCTAGTCTCTGTGATGAGCCTGAGCCTATTTTGTTTGATGAAGCACAAAATTTTGAACATTGGATGGCTGCAATGCAATTTGAATATGATGCTATCATGAAGAATTGTACCTAGTCTTTATGTGACTTGCCTCCTGGCAAGAAGGCCATTGGCACTAAGTGGGTATACAAGCTGAAGTGTAAAGCTGATGGAATAGTTGAGAGGTATAAGGCTAAGCTTGTTGGAAAGGGTTGTGCACAGGAAAGAGGCATTGATTTTGATGAGATCTTTGCACCTACATGCCAAATGACTACTATTCATAGCATCTCTGCACTTGCAGCTCATCATGGTTGGAATGTACATCAGTTGGAAATTAAAACAACATTTGTGAATTGTGACTTGCATGAAGAAGTGTATGTTTTTTAGCCTCGTGGCTTTGTGGAGAAAGGGCATGAAAACGAGGTGTGCAGGTTAAAGAAGGCATTATATGGTTTAAAGCAAGCACCACGTGCTTGGTATGAAAAGATACATGCCTATCTCATTGCACATGGTTTTGAGAACAATCCAACTGAAAGCACCTTATATGTTAAGCGTGCTAATGATGTGCTTCTAATCATTGTTGTGTATGTAGATGACATGCTGCTCACTGGTCCTCATGACACACATATTGCTGATTTTAAGGCTAATTTGCATGCCTCATTTGAGATGTCTGATTTGGGGCATTTGCATCACTATTTGCGCATTCTGTTTATCCAAGTTGATGGTGGAATGGATTTGTGTCAATCAAAATGTATTGACACATTATTGCAGTGTTTTGGCCTTGAAGACTGTAAGCCTATTGCCACTCCGAAGTGTGTTCACAAACATCGCTACCAAAAAGTATCAGCGCCAATTATCCACATAAACCAATCTGCATACACCGCGTGAAATCTAGATTTGAGTGAATCGGAATTGGTGTTCTTGTGAAGTTCCATAATTTGACTTTCGATCACTATTGCAGGACTGTATGGATCATACATTATTCTGCCCAAAGTCAAAACCATGTCCAAATTGGACACTAAAACGCAGAGAAATGGGGTGAGAGAGGCTCGAACTCTCGACCTCAGGATTTCTCAGAGCTATGAGACCTACGCGCTAGCCAACTGCGCCACCACCCCTGGATGGGTAGACCACCTGAGCCGCGCCACATGTCACCATATTCACCCAGAAGCTTTCATGCTCTCGAGCGACCATGACCGAAAGCCATAGTTTTCAATCACATAACCCTCATGATGATGGGTAATGTCAACACAAACTGCGATTGGAGAATACCCATAGTTTTGGTTGGATTTAGTGCCGGAAGTACAAGACATACCTAGCACTGTCATAAAAGATGTATGTTAGAGAGGTTCCTCATAGTTCATGGACTGAGAGGTCAAAATATAAAGAAAAAACTATGCAAGAGATACTCGGGATGCTAATCGATGTGATAAATTTCCATTCTTCAATTTGGAAGATCTTTATGCTTTCTGCTTCATGTACGGGGAGTAGAGATTTCTCATAATTTTGGCGAATCAAATATGTGAAAAATCGTGCTCAGTAAAGCTAAATATGTATCAAGGAGGATAATTATTATCCATACTTTCCAACATCTACTACAATGATCAGCATAACATCATCCAAAGGTAGCGTACCAAGTTTCACATTCATCAATGGAATGGTACTGGTCAGTATTGAAACCTTAACATGTTCACTATCAAGATTGTAATCTATTCAAGAAGTAGAGCAAGATGAAAGAATGGTTAAGAATCTGTTCAATTTTGATGCGTCAGCTGTATTGTTGTCTTACGTCATTCTTGTATATTCCTTTTATGTAATAGAGGAAGAAGATATGTCTGTGCTCCTCTTTTAGTGTGCGAGTGTGTGACTGAGCTCTCTTCCTTATCTCTTTTCTCGTGACATCGTGTCAGAGGCTGTAGAGAGCTCGTGGAGAAGGAAGATAGTGAAGAGCACACGAGAAGGCATGGAGATATCGTGCTTCATAAACAACCTCGAATTGCTATCAAAATTTGGTGTGAAGGTAGAAGGCCTCAAAATATTTTCGACTGCTAACCCTTAAGGGTCACTTGTTTTGCTCAAATATTCGAGATCTAGAATTTCAAGCGATTCTGTGTGTTCTTCATGCACGAAAACTGTGTCTTTCTGAGATCAAAATGTCACATCACAGTGTGATAGTGTTCAAGTAGAGGTATTGTTTCTAGTGTTTTTGTGGTGTTGTGAACTCCTCCAAAAATGGCAAATGGTGATGAAATGAGTCAACCTATAAGTGATAAGTTGGACAATAACAACTTTTATCCTTGGAGATTCAAAATGATTAATTTCTTGATCGGAAAAGGCTACTAAGCATACACCAAAGGAGAGAATGAAAATTCGCTATATAGTTATGATAGAGGAATTGGACTGCGAACCACTTAAGAACATATGAGACCCGTACAAAGGCACAGAAGTCGCAAGTCAAGAACGAGCTACATACACTGGAAAAAGAGAGGATGTTAGTTAGTGACTACACCCTAAAACTCAAAAGCATATGTGAGTCACTTACATCTATTGGTTTCAATGTAGATGATGATGATAAGGTGGAAGCGTGCCTTGCAGGATTGCAGTGATTTAGTGGGACACATGTTAAGTACATATGTTGCACACATATGTATCTCATGCTAGAAGTTATGTGGTAAAGCCTGAGTTTTGACAATACACCTTGCCATCAGCATGAGAGACCTATTCTTTCTTTCAAAAACTCCATTTTTCTGAGGTGAATATAGCTTTTTACACTGATGATTTATCCCACGCTCTGTCAAAAATGAAACAAAAGACAGGTATCCCCCCTCTATGAGAATCGAGGGTGCCCAATTCACATGCTAATAGATTTTTAGCCATAACCAAAAAATCTTTGAAGCACATAAACACTTTGAGGTCATTATGAAAAATCTACACTTGATGAGGAGCTCAAACTTAACCATGCCCAATTCACATGCTAATAGATTTTTAGCCATAACCAAAAAATCTTTGAAGCACATAAACACTTTGAGGTCATTATGAAAAATCTACACTTTATGAGGAGCTCAAACTTAACCATCTTTTGGGAAGGAGGAATGTTGCATTTTGGCCAAAATAGAGCCTTCAAAAACATGTTTACAAGGCTTTGCAAAATTCAAATGACCAAAGCATGCATGCCAAAGCTTTGCATCTGAGATAGGCTAATAATCTTGAAGTGCAAGTGCTAAATAATTCATACATTTTGCATAGTCTATGAGCTTATACAACAAATGATATAACATCGATAAGCAACAATATCATCGCCATTTGAGATATCATGATCTTTACATCTGTCATCAACAAATTCGACAACCAAGCCAAGTTTCGCTAATGATGAAAACTAGAAACATATTTTTATTGATCCGTGGTACATAAAAAGCATCTCATAATGTTAAAGAACCACTATCAATATTATTCACAATGATCTTACCAACTTCCATTAGAGGATAAGATGAGTTGTTAGCACATATCATAGTTTTGCCTTGAGGGGCAGGGTAAAGTGAATTGAAGAAACTTTGCAACAAGATAATATGTTTAGTTTCCCCGTTGTCAAAGTACCAAACATCTGAGTTGAGTCCAGACATATGCTGCTCATGAGAAGATGGGTCATAGTTGCATACAGGGGTAAATGTCCATTCTTCATTTTGATCAAAATTAGCAGACTCTATTTTAGGTGTAGAAGTCTGTGCAAAAACCATTCCAACCAACCTCTTTCTTCTTCACCTCTTTTCTAGCGAGTTTTGGAGAAATCTTAATGAGATGCTCATTTTTCCTCAAAATATTTAAAAATTATTTATGATTTTCTATCCTCTTCTCATATTTGACTTCCTTCTTCAACTATGCAACATTGGCCAATTTTTGCGTACTAGTAGTTGAGTTGCATTTATCTTTGCCTCTCTGACTAGCTAAGAAAGCTTCACCTACAACATGCATCATGGACATGTGCGCTCTAGACTTATCTTCTTGCAACAAGACAAAGACTAATTCAAATGTTAAGGCATTAGTATTTCCTTTCATCATTTATCAAAGAGTAGGAAAAAAACTTTGATATGAATTTGGAAAACCATTAAAAATAGTCTACACAACTGAACTATCTGCTAGACTTCATTAGTAGAAATCAAATGCTCCTTCAAATCTTTGATCCTTGTCAAAAAACTCTCCATAGAACCCCCTTCATTCATATGATCACTCTCATACTATTTTCAAAGGTAAGAAATGTGAGCGTCATTTCTTGCTTGGTATAAAGTGGTAAGTGTATCCCAAGCATCGCTTGCTATTTTGCAAGAGCGAATGTGAGGGATGATGCCATGTTTGATAGAAAAAGTTATCAATGCATGCTCATGAGCATCTTTTTCATACAAAAGAAGTTGCTCTACAGTAGGTGCAAGAAGAATCACAATAGGAAAAGGAAATTGAAGATCGTCATCTTTGATGCCATTTGCATCAGCTTCAATCACTATATTTGCAGGTGTACAATGTTTTTTACCATTGTACAAAAAATCCACATTCCTAATTTTGTTACTAATATGTGATACGTCATATATGCCCACACTAGGTAACTAGTAACATTCAACCTATCTTCAACAACCAACATTTGGATTACATCATTGCTTTTAGCCTTGGCCACTCATTGAACCACTCATACAAAAAAATGATTCTATCTCAAAAAGTTGAATAGAACTACGGTGATGAACATACATATAAAAATATAATAGAACAGCCATAGGTTTCTAGAATATGCATATTCCATGCATCGGGAGGATAATATTTATTGGTTTTGGACTTTCTGCAATTACATATTTTCATAAACTTCTAATTGGTTCCATCAAGAGGTTCATAATATTAGCATAAACTTCAGGGTGAAAGATGGGAGATGGAGGGTAGGAAATGTTGAGATATCAAGCTCAACATGTGATGATTGAAGATGACATGTATCACTTTTTCATTTCTCTGACATGTATAGTGGTCACACTAGTATATGTTAGTAAGCTTTACTATATCTATCTATCCAGAATGATGGCACATTTATTTCCTGCCAGCTCACTCATTTGCAAACATTAGGATTTTGCCTTATGTAATCTTCTTTATATATTGCACAAGTTTTATTGTTGTTTTAGGCCATTCTTGTATATTCCTTTTATGTAGTACAAGAAGAAGAATAAGATCATTCTTTGGTGCCTCAATCTATGTGTGCTCCTCTTTGAGTGTGAGAGTGTGTGAGTAAGTTCTCTTCCCTATCTCCTTTCTCATTACATGGTATCAGAGTCAGTATGTCTTTAGAGAGCTCGTGGAGAAGCTTGATAGTGAAGAGTATGTGTGAAGGCATGTAGAAAGCGTGCTTCACAAACAGCCACAGATTGCTATGAAATTTGGTGTGAAGGTACCCTCAAAATATTTTCGATTGTTAATCCTTTAGGGTTTTGCTTAAAGTTTTAGTTTGGAGACATCCCAACCTCTTTTTCAAGCACAAAAGGTGGGGCCCATGGAAAACTAGCTCTATTTGCAAAATTATGACTTGCCTTCTATTTAGAGTCACTCAAATGTTTGAGATCCAAAATTTCAAGCGATTCCCTATACTATTGATACACAAAAACTCTGTTTCTTTTAGATCAAACTATCACATCACAACGTGATAGTGTTCAAGCAGAGGTACTCCTTCTTGTGTTTTTGTGGTGTTGTGAATGGCTACAAAAATGTCAAATGGTGATGGAATGAGCAAAATTATGAGTGATAAGTTGGCCAAAAACAAATTTCATGCTTGGAGATTCAGAATGATGAATTTATTGATGGAAACAGGCTACAAGTACATCGAAGGAGAGAATAAAAATTCTATGTAGTTACGAGAGAGAAATCAGACTGCAGGCCAATTAAGAACATATGAAGAATGGAATCAAGGAGTGCAGAAGGTAATGTATTTGCTATCTCTTAGCATACAAGATAGCATGATTGGGCACATACAGGATGCCAAAACACTGAAAGAGTCTTGGAAGTTTGGTCACATTGTATGAGAACAATACAAAGACACAAAGATTGCAACTTAAGAAGAAGCTCCATACACTAGAAAAAGAGAGGATGTTAGTAAGTGACTACACCCTAAAAATCAAAAGCATGGGTCAGTCACTTACATCTGTTGGAATCAATTTAGATGATGATGATAAGGTGTAAGTGTGCCTTTGTGATTTAGGAACTACATATTTCTATTCAGACCAAGGAAAATATTCTAAATTTTTTGATCTAGTATCCATGCTTAGAATTGAAGAAACCAATCTTGGTGAGGTTTCAAACTCCTAGGGAAAACCTAGTTCTGAGTACATATTCTACTTTGGTAGAGGAATAGGGAGAGGTAGAGGTTTCAAAAGTGGAAGAGGAAATAGTAACCAAGGTCAACAAGAGAATCATGGAGGAGGTAGAACACAGTTTCGAGGCAAAGGGAGACAAAGAGGCCGCATAAACTTCCAAAGAAATGATCCGTGTAATTATAGTAAAGGATGGTTGAATTCTGGTAGACCTCATCACTTTGAACCTGATTGTAGGTTTGAAGAATAAAAATAATACACGACAACAAAACAACTATTCATCCACAAGTAGATGCTTCAAAGAAGCTACTGGTGGTCCAACATCACACGACGAAGGCAATGTCTATTGATGTTTTAAAATCGAATGTTAATGTCTAGTATGTTGATTCAAGTGCCTCAAATCACATGACTAGCCATGCATAATGGTTTGATAGCTTTCCAAAATTGTCTATTCTTGGATTTCTTGAAGCAACTAATGACACATCACATCCTATCCATCATATAGGAAACATAGAAATATCTATGGGGGATGATAAGATAAAACGTCTTGTTGATGTGCTTCATGTTTTGAATATAACAGACAACATGTTTTCTATTAGACAAATGGTTGAGCAAGGATTATAGGCCATGTTCAACGTTGATGGTCTATATGTAGAAGAGTATAAACAAAATGGAAGTTTGATTGCCAAAGGGAACAAACTTTGTAGGATATTCATCATGATTAATTTCTTGATCGGAAAAGGCTACTAAGCGTACACCAAAGGAGAGAATGAAAATTCGCTATATAGTTATGATAGAGGAATTGGACTGCGAACCACTTAAGAACATATGAAAAATGGAATCAAGGAGCACGAAAGGTAATGTATTCGCTACCTATTAACATACAAGATAGCATGATTGGGCACATACAAGATTCCAAAACATTGAAAGAGGCTTGGTAGAGTTAGATCATTTTGCTAGTTTGTTATGCCTACAGAAATCTAAAATGGTGCCTTTGCCCAAGCTTGAGGCACCTGGTAAACATGTATGTGAAGGCTGTATTTTGGGCAAAATGTAGCATTCCTGCTTTCCAAAAGATGGTTCAGTTCGAGCTACTCAGAAATTGCCGCTTGTTCATAGTGATGTCTGTGGTCCTATGCATATGCCCTCTTTTGGAAATTATCTTTACTTCGTGACTTTCATTGATGATTTTTCCAGGCATGCATGGGTATATCCATTGAAAGAAAAGTATGAAGTGTTTATGTGCTTCAAACAGTTTCTGGTTTTCGCTGAAAATCTGACAGCATGTAAAATGGGCACCCTCCATTCTGATCGAGAGGGGGAATATATGTCTTCTGACTTTAATGCATTTTTGGCTGAACGTGGGATAAAACATTAGTATACAGTGTCGTATACACCTCAATAGAATGGAGTTGCTGAATGGAAGAAGAGGTCACTCATGGAGATGGCGAGCTATATGATCAAGAGTCAGGCTTTACCACATAGTTTTTGGCTTCAGGCTGTTATGTGTGCAACATATGTACTTAACAGGTGTCCCACTAAAGCATTGTATTCTATCACTCCATATGAGGCTTGGCATGGTTGAAAGACATCTGTTGCACATCTCCGTGTTTTTGATTGTCTAGCATATGCATTAGTGCCTAAACAATATCGCAGAAAATTGGATGATAAAGCAGTAAAATATAGTTCTGTTGGGTACAATTTTGAAAGCAAAGGCTATCATCTGTATCATCCACATACTAAATGCATTCTAGTTAGACGTGATGTTGTTTTTGTGGAAGATGCTATTCATCCCTTACTTTCATGTACAAAGGAGACATCTGTTAGCTCAAAAGACATGCGTGATACTTTGTTACCTCTTTTTACAGGTGGACACTCTAGTGCATGAACTAATGAGGCAACTTCTCAGTCTTTACACCTTTCATGTGATGATGCAGATAATTCCATTTCTGATGCAGATTTACATGATGCACTTGTTGATGAGAGAGCTAATATTGAGCATGCAAAAACTATGCCAAAATGGTTGGTGCAGACTTTGCGTGACAATAAATTAGATGCATCTCTCTCATATCGTACTCGATCACGCTTGCATAGTGCATCTTTTTTTGGTGAAAAGTTCAAGCCTACACATTTGGCTAGAACTTTATGAATATTTGAAGCTCCATGGAAACCATTGCTAGGAAGATCTTTTATCTTTACCATTTGTAAAAGTCATTTTTGACTTGGAAGAATCTTTGTAACCACCACTAGACTCATGGTGTTTATTAGTTGAAAATTCACGACTTCAATTAGGGGAATATCTCCTAGATTGGAGGACTAATTTTAGTGAGAGCCAATGAACAATTCAAATTCAAATTTGAAATCACTCAACTATAAAAGATGTCAAAAAACTCGCGGGTGTATGACTCCATTCCCGAGTTCTCCATTACTAAATTGTAAGAGAGTGAGGTCTACATTGTAACCTACACTACTCACCATCACTAAGAGAGTGAGGTCTACATTGTAACCTACACTACTCACCATCACTAGGCATTGATTATCAAACCTATGATCTTGTACAACATTGTTCTTTAATACAATAGATCTACATTACTCATCTATGGTCTCTCTATTATAGTCATTCATAACAATCAACTTGTACTGCTCATGTCTCAGTCATTTCTCCATCATTCTTAATGTTCTATAGCTTGTTGGATTCAGCTCCAAGTTCTCTACATGCTCACAAAATTTTAAGACAATCTATTCAGCCAATTTGGAGAAACCCACGTCGAAGTACTCACTGGTCAAACTCTGCAGAGGTCCTAAAAAATCGGGGGTAATGATTCAATTGCTAAGTTGATTGCTATGTGTATAGTGCATTATTTTAAGTGATTCCACTTGGAATCATTAGCTTACTAAGCTAAATAGATACATCTAAAATGAATTTTTCTAATTCCTACTCTAGTGGAAGCACTGAGCATAACAAGAAGCAGGTGTGTGAACAAAAATAGAAGGTTTTCATTAATCCTTCAACTTGGAAATACTTTGTTTTGGTTCAATCTTTTCTCACATCATTTCCAAAGTACATAGGCACTTATTTAGTGTCATTTTAAAGCTAGTAAGACCAACAAATCAACTCTGAAGCATCAAGGGGATGGTACAAAGCAGGATTTGGCAGTACCTAGAGTGTCCATCCATCTTTCCCAACAGTGGTATCAGAGCAAAGCTAAGGTAAAAATGGGAGATGGTTTTCCTTATTTCATTGATATATTGGAAATGAACAACTATCAAGCATGTTCCTTAAGGATGAAGACATACTTGCAAGGAAGGAGCCTCTATGGATACATCTCAAGAGATGAGGAGATGCCCATATTCAGAAGCAAAGGACAACCTACAAGAGAGGATCATGAAAGACTCAACACATGGTGCGCCAAGGATGCATTAGCAAGGTCTTACTTACTTAACTCAATCTCTGATTTTCTTCTTCCACATATTAGGAACTCTAAGACATCCCAAGAGACTTGGGAGACATTGTCTTCCTATTCCTCTTCCAATACAAGGGCGAGGAAGAACCAACTGTGGATTGAGTTTACCAGTCAAAGAAAACAACCCAAGCAAGGCATCTCAGAGTATATGACCAAAGTCAAAGATGTAGCAGATCAATTAGCAAGCATATGAGAAGAAATTGAAGAGGAGCATATTGTAAGACATGTCTTCTATAGAAGCAGAGTATAGAGGATTGGCCAATGCTACTCAAGAGGCCATATGGATCAGATTGTTGTATACAGATTTATGTTTGCATACCACATCTCCAATGATTTTTGGAGATAACACAAGCTCATTACATCTTGCAACAAATCCTATTTAGCATGCTAGGACCAAGCATATAGACATACACTATCATTATGTGAGAGAGAAGCTATTAAGCAAGGAAATTCAGTTGGCTTATGTGTCTACTAATATGCAATGTGCAGCCTTATTGACCAAAGCATTAGATGGTACAAAACTTTGCAGATTTAAGTCTATGATTGGATTATAGGACATTCAAGAAGATTGAAGAAGAAGACCAAGCCAAAATGTTTGGCTTGAGGGGGAGCTATTTGTGCAAAGTTCAAGCCTACACATTTGGCTAGAAGTTCATGAATATTTGAAGCTCCATGGAAACCATTGCTAGGAAGATCTTTTATCTTTACCATTTGTAAAGTCATTTTTGACTTGGAAGAATCTTTGTAACCACCACTAGACTCGTAGAGTTTATTAGCTGAAAAGTCATGACTTCAATTGAGGGAATATCTCCTAGATTGGAGGACTACTTTTAGTGAGAGCCAATGAACAATTCAAATTCAAATTTGAAATCACTCAACAATAAAAGATGTCAAAAAATGCACGGGTGTGTGACTCCATTCCCAAGTTCTCCATTAATACATTGTAAGAGAGTGAGCTCTACATTGTAACCTACACTACTCACCATCATTAGGCATTGATTATCAAGCCTATAATCTTGTACAACATTGTTCTTTAATGCAATAGATCTACATTACTCATCTATGGTCTCTTTGTCATAGTCATTCATAACAGTCAACTTGTACTGCTCATATCTCAATCATTTCTCCATCATTTTCAATGTTCTATAGTTTGTTGGATTCAAATCTAAGTTTTTTACTACAAATTTTGAAGACAATCTATTCAGCCAATTTGGAGAAAAGCGCGTCGAAGCACTCATTGGTCAATCTTTGGAGAGGTCCTGAAAATTTGCGGGTAATGATTCAATTGCTAAGTTGATTCCTCTGTGTATAGTGCATCATTTTAAGTGATTCTACTTGGAATAGATAGCTTACTAAGCTAATTAGATATTTATAAAAGGATTTTTTCTAATTCCTACTATACTGGAAGCACTGAGCATAACAAGCGACATGTGTGTGAACAAAAATAGAAGGTTTTCATTAATCCTTCAAGTTGGAATTAGTCTGTTTTGGTTCAATCTTTTCTCACATCATTTCCAAAGTACATAGGCACTTATTTAGTGTCATTGTAAAATTAAGAGGACCTACAACTCAACTTTAAAGCATCAAGGGGCTGGTACAAAGTTGGATTTGGTAGTAGCTACTCATTTCTTGGAGTGTCCATCCATCACTCCCAACATCTTTTGCATCAGATTGCTATGCTATGGTTCCATCTAGTCTCTGTGATGAGCCTGAGCCTATTTTGTTTGATGAAGCACAAAATTTTGAACATTGGATGGCTGCAATGCAATTTGAATATGATGCTATCATGAAGAATTGTACCTAGCCTTTATGTGACTTGCCTCCTGGCAAGAAGGCCATTGGCACTAAGTGGGTATACAAGCTGAAGTGTATAAGGCGTTGAGAGGTATAAGGCTAAGCTTGTTGGAAAGGGTTGTGCATAGGAAAGAGGCATTGATTTTGATGAGATCTTTGCACCTACATGCCAAATGACTACTATTCATAGCATCTCTGCACTTGCAGCTCATCATGGTTGGAATGTACATCAGTTGGAAATTAAAACAACATTTGTGAATTGTGACTTGCATGAAGAAGTGTATGTTTTTTAGCCTCGTGGCTTTGTGGAGAAAGAGCATGAAAACGAGGTGTGTAGGTTAAAGAAGGCATTATATGGTTTAAAGCAAGCACCACGTGCTTGGTATGAAAAGATACATGCCTATCTCATTGCACATGGTTTTGAGAACAATCCAACTGAAAGCACCTTATATGTTAAGCGTGCTAATGATGTGCTTCTAATCATTGTTGTGTATGTAGATGACATGCTGCTCACTGGTCCTCATGACACACATATTGCTGATTTTAAGGCTAATTTGCATGCCTCATTTGAGATGTCTGATTTGGGGCATTTGCATCACTAGTTGCGCATATATATGTCTAATCCTGGCAAGAAACATTTGGAAGCAGTCAAGATGATTTTAAGATATCTCAGTGGCACTAAGGACAAGTGTCTATGCTTAGGTAGAGGGAAAGCATCCATTATTGGTTACATAGATTCTGACTATGCTGGTTGTGTAGACAATTGTAAGTCTACATCAGGGTATATTTTTCATTTTATTGGAGGTGCTATCTCTTGGAGATCTCGTCTTCAAGAATGTACAGTTGTTTCCACCACAGAATCAGAGTATGTTGCAGTAAGTGAAGCATGTAAGGAAGCAATGTGGCTCTCTCGTCTTGCTTGTGATATGGGTTTACCTCAACATGTACCTCATTTTCTCAGTGACAGTCAGAGTGACATTGCTTTGGCTAAGAATCTAGTCTATCATGCAAAGACCAAGCACATTGAGGTGAGGTATCACTTCATTAGAGATTGCTTAGCCACTGAGCGTATTATTCTTGAGAAGGTTCACACTCGAGATAATGTTGTAGATGCTTTGACTAAATCTCTACCACATGATAGCTTTCGACACTGTTGTCACTTGATGGGGGTTACTTGATTCATGATCTTACACAGTCACTTGTATACTGTGTAACATGCCCATCAGGTGCGAGGTATAGTTTGTATACTTACACTCAGGTATTCTTTATCATTCTTTATTTTTTCTCCCATGATTACTTTGGCCATATTGGCCTTTAGTGGGAGATTGTTACTGTTAGTGTCCATGTGAAAGGCCAAATGGCCACCGGACACTTCTTTGTATATGTTCTTTAATAAAACATATAGTGGCCTAGTCACTCATAGACTGTAAGTTCGACAGCACTTGTAATACCTAAGAAGTTTGTCTTCATGCCCCCTGTATACTGTGTTTTTCTGCGTATTCTGCAGCCTCTGTGCGGAGTACTCTGTGCAGCCCTAGGAGCTCAATTTTCTACTTGGAGGATATCGTCGTGGAGCTCTTGAGAAGGAGAGCACACCGTGGTGCATCGCCATCGAATTGCTTCAAGATTGCTATGTTATGGCTGCATCTAGTCTCTGTGATGAGACTGAGCCTGTTTTGTTTGATGAAGTACAAAATTCTGAACATTGGATGGCTGCAATGCAATCTGAATATGATGCTATCATGAAAAATGGTACCTGGTCTTTATGTGACTTGCCTCTTGGAAAGAAGGCCATTGGCACTAAGTGGGTATACAAGCAGAAGTGTAAACCTGATGGAACAATGGACAGGTATAAGGCTAGGCTTGTTGCAAATTGTTATGCTCAGGAAAGAGGCATTGCTTTTGATGAGACCTTTGCTCCTACTTGCCAGATGACTACTGTTTGTAGCATCTTTGCACTTGCAGCTCATCATAATTGGAATATACATCAGTTGGACATTAAAACAACATTTCTAAATGGTGACTTGCATGAAGAAGTGTATGTTTTTCAGCCCCGTGGCTTTGTGCAAACAGGGCATGAAAATTAGATGTGCAGGATAAAGAAGGCATTAGGTTAAAGCAAGCACCATGTGCTTGGTATAAAAAGATACATGCCTATCTGATTGCACAAGGTTTTGAGAACAGTCCAAGTGAAAGCATCTTATATGTTAAGCATGCTAATGATGTGCTTCTGATCATTGTTGTGTACGTCGATGACATGCTGCTCACTGGTCCTCATGAGAAGCATATTGCTGATTTTAAGGCTGATTTACATGCCTCATTTGAGATGTCTGATTTGGGGCATTTGCATCATTGTTTAAGCATTCAGTTTGTGCAGGTTGATGGTGGAATAGCTTTGTGTCAAACAAAATATATTGACACATTATTGCAACATTTTGGCCTTGAAGAATGCAAACCTATTGCCTATGGAGACAGGTGTACGATTCAGTCTTCACGATGCTGGAGATGCATTTGATTTTGTTCTCTATCAGTAGGCTGTTGGATGCTTGATTTACTTATGCATTACTCGGCCAAATATTCAATTTGTTGTCTCACAAATGTGCAGGTTTATGCATTGCCCAAGTGTCAAGCATTGGTAGGTAGTTAAGTGCATCTTTCGCTACTTGAGTGGTACTTGGGTTGGTATTAAGGGCGGGATCACTATCGCCAGATTTGCATGTTTTTTTTTTACTCTGACTGGGCTGGTTGCTATGACACTCCTGTGTCCACTAGTGGCTTTTGCTTCACTCTTCGTAGTTCATGTATATCTTGGTTGAGAACAAGAAGAAGCTTGTAGCACAACACTAAGCTAAATGAATTACCAAGTGAATGCTTAAAAGATCAGTAACCCATAAGGGTTATATGCATGTATACAAGCCAAGTAGAAAAACCTCCTAGAAGGGAATAATGTGCCTTGGTGATCCTAAGTGTGTTCACACACATTGCTACAAAAATATATCAATAAATCCTCCACGGGATGATGCATTGAAAAAGGAGCTGGCACTTATGTATAAGGAAGTGGCAAGTTATGTGGAAAAAGATCAATCCACAAAAGAAAGTAAGCACAAAGCTTTCTGGAAAGTTTTAAACTTCTCCCTAGGTATAGACTTTGTGATAAGGCCTGCAATGTTACCCTTTGTGGGAACATATGTCAAAGTGATATATCCAACAAGGAACCTCTCTATGACACAATGATAGTGCACCTCAATGATCTATCTAGCAGAGAACCTATCCAAGAGGCATCTGAGCCACAGTTACTCAATAGTCGCTATGAAAGCTACCCTATACATAACCTCACAATGGGAAGTGGCCACAATATGCTGCTTCTTGTTCAACCATGATATGCATGAGCTACCAAGCATGAAGCAAAAGCTAGTAGTGGACACATTAGCTTCATAGCAATCAGTGCAATTTGAGTTTTAAAAAGCATCTAAATCTAGTAGTAATGATCAACCCTTGGGATAAAACAATTCAAGCATTCGGTTAGCACTCAATGAGTGAAAGATTTGCTTAGCCATCTACCAATGCTTGAATCTTGGGCAATGCATAAACCTACTCATCTAAGAGATAGAAAACTAAATATTACACCACGTTATGCATAAGTAGATCAAGCAGCAACCATCCTACTAATAGAGAAAAACATCAAATGCATCTCTAGCATCATGAAGACCCGACCGTAAACCTGTTTCCATAGGATTGGCATTAAGTTTGCAATCTTCAAAGATGAAACACTGCAATAATGCATCAATGTATTTTTTTTTACACAAAGCTGTTCGTCCAATAACTTGCATCAATTGGATGCCCAAAAAATGATGCAAATGCCCCAAATTTGACATCTCAAAAGAGGCATCTGGATCAGCTTTAAATTCAATAATATGATTCTCATTAGGATGAGTGAGTAGCATATCATCACCATACACAAATATTATAAAAAGTAACATATAAGGTGCTCTCAATTGGACTTTTCTCAAAACCATGTGCAATCAAGTAGGCAGTTATCTTATCACACCAAGCACATCGTGCTTGCTTCAAACAATATAATGCCTTTCTCAACATGCACACTTGGTTTTCATGCATTTGTGAACAAAACCATGGGGCTGAAATACATACAATTGTTCATGTAAGTCACCATTCGACAATGCATTTTTAATATCCAATTGATGCACATTCCAACCATGATGAAATATTTGCGATTTTAGTCTGTGTTATATCCCACACTAGTCAGAAATGCATTTAAATCAAAAGACATGTATCCACCCCCCTTGATGAGAACAGAGGTTGCCCAATTTAGATGCTGATAGATTTTCAGCCATAAGCAAAAACTCTTTGAAGCACCTAAACACTTGGGAATTTTCTTTCAATGGAGACACGCATGCATGCTTGGAGAAATCATCAATAAACGTTATGAAATAAAGCTAGTTTCCAAAAGAAGGTGTCTGCATAGAACCATGGATGTCACCATGTAGCTAACAAAGCTATAATTTATGAGCAGCTCAAACTTAACCTTCTTCTGGGAAGGATGAATGTTGCATTCTATTCCAGAATATAGCCTTCACAGACACGTTTACAAGGTGCCTCAAGTTTGGTTAGAGAGGACACCATTTCATATTTTTGATGGCATAGCAAACTAGAAAAGTCCATATGATCAAAGTCTACATGCCAAAGCTTTTCATCTAAGATAGCCTGTAGATTTTGCATAGTCTATGATCTTATACAAGCCATGATATAAAATCGATAAGCAATAATAACATCGCCATTTGAGATATCATGATCTTTAGATCTCTCATCAACAAATCCAAGCCAATCTTGGATAATGATGAAAACTCACAATAGAGTTTTCTTGATCCTTGGTACATATAAAGCATTTGACAATGTGAAAGAACTACCATCAGTAGTATTCACAATGATCTTACCAACTCCCATTATAGGATAAGATGAGTTGTTAGTGCATGTCATAAGTACCAAACATCTAAGTCAACTCCAAATGTACATTGCTCATGAGAAGAAATACAAGCCTCATTTCTCGCCTGTTATAAAGTCGTAAGTGTATCCCAAGCATCCTTTTCTATTTTGCAAGAGTGAGTGTTGGGGATAATGGCATGCTTAATAGAGAAAGCTATCAATGCATGTGCCTTAGCATCTCCTTCATCCCAAAGAAGTTGCTCTAAAGTAGGTGCAACAAGAACCACAACACAAAAAGGAACTTGAAGATCGTCGTCTTTGATGCCATCTGCATGAGCTTCAATCACTGTATTTGCAGGTGTAGTATGAGGTTTTTTAACACCCTCCACAATATCCACATTCCTAATTTTGCTACCATTACATGACCTATCTTCAACAACCACCATACGAAGTACATCATTGCTTTTAGCCATCGCCACTCGTTGAATAGCCTGATGCAAAAAAGTTAATTGTATCTCGAAAGGTTGAATAGAACTATCGTGTTGAGCTTTGCTAAACCTGTGGGAGTATTTGAGGAGCTTGTACTGGCGATCTAAAACCTGTATATATGTTTGGCACAAAAGGACGAAATAGCTTGCAGTCAAGATTTTGGTGCCACAAAGCAAAGTTGTTTTGAACTCCCAATCACCTTGAGTATGCTCTGCATATCTCGTGTGATTCTAAGATTGTGAATGGAGGGGTGTTGAAGAAGCTTTGGATGAAGGGAGACATTGTCTTCCTATTCCTCTTCCAACACAAGGGCGAGGAAGAACCAACTGTGGATTGAGTTTACCAGTCAAAGA
This sequence comes from Ceratopteris richardii, assembly GCA_020310875.1. Taxonomy (NCBI): domain Eukaryota; kingdom Viridiplantae; phylum Streptophyta; class Polypodiopsida; order Polypodiales; family Pteridaceae; genus Ceratopteris; species Ceratopteris richardii. The sequence continues at coordinate 99,142,062 of CM035432.1, forward strand.
AAACAACCCAAGCAAGGCATCTCAAAGTATATGACCAAAGTCAAAGATGTAGCAGATCAATTAGCAAGCATATGAGAAGAAATTGAAGAGGAGCATATTGTAAGACATGTCTTCTATAGAAGCAAAGTATAGAGGATTGGCCAATGCTACTCAAGAGGCCATATGGATCAGATTGTTGTATACAGATTTATGTTTGCATACCACATCTCCAATGATTTTTGGAGATAATACAAGCTCATTACATCTTGCAACAAATCCTATTTAGCATGCTAGGACCAAGCATATAGACATACACTATCATTATGTGAGAGAGAAGCTATTAAGCAAGGAAATTTAGTTGGCTTATGTGTCTACTAATATGCAATGTGCAGACTTATTGACTAAAGCATTAGATGGTACAAAACTTTGCAGATTTAATTCTATGATTGGATTATAGGACATTCAAGAAGATTGAAGAAGAAGACAAAGCCAAAATGTTTGGCTTGAGGGGGAGCTATTTGTGCAAAGTTCAAGCCTACACATTTGGCTAGAAGTTCATGAATATTTGAAGCTCCATGGAAACCATTGCTAGGAAGATCTTTTATCTTTACCATTTGTAACGTCATTTTTGACTTGGAAGAATCTTTGTAACCACCACTAGACTCGTAGAGTTTATTAGCTGAAAAGTCATGACTTCAATTGAGGGAATATCTCCTAGATTGGAGGACTACTTTTAGTGAGAGCCAATGAACAATTCAAATTCAAATTTGAAATCACTCAACTATAAAAGATGTCAAAAAATGCACGGGTGTGTGACTCCATTCCCAAGTTCTCCATTACTACATTGTAAGAGAGTGAGCTCTACATTGTAACCTACACTACTCACCATCATTAGGCATTGATTATCAAGCCTATGATCTTGTACAACATTGTTCTTTAATACAATAGATCTACATTACTCATCTATGGTCTCTTTGTCATAGTCATTCATAACAGTCAACTTGTACTGCTCATATCTCAATCATTTCTCCATCATTTTCAATGTTCTATAGTTTGTTGGATTCAAATCTAAGTTTTTTACTACAAATTTTGAAGACAATCTATTCAGCCAATTTGGAGAAAAGCGCGTCGAAGCACTCATTGGTCAATCTTTGGAGAGGTCCTACAAATTAGCGGGTAAAGATTCAATTGCTAAGTTGATTCCTCTGTGTATAGTGCATCATTTTAAGTGATTCTACTTGGAATAGATAGCTTACTAAGCTAATTAGATATTTATAAAATGATTTTTTCTAATTCCTACTATACTGGAAGCACTGAGCATAACAAGCGACATGTGTATGAACAAAAATAGAAGGTTTTCATTAATCCTTCAAGTTGGAAATAGTCTGTTTTGGTTCAATCTTTTCTCACATCATTTCCAAAGTACATAGGCACTTATTTAGTGTCATTGTAAAATTAAGAGGACCTACAACTCAACTTTAAAGCATCAAGGGGCTGGTACAAAGCTGGATTTGGTAGTACCTACTCATTTCTTGGAGTGTCCATCCATCACTCCCAACATCTTTTGCATCAGATTGCTATGCTATGGTTGCATCTAGTCTCTGTGATGAGCCTGAGCCTATTTTGTTTGATGAAGCACAAAATTTTGAACATTGGATGGCTGCAATGCAATTTGAATATGATGCTATCATGAAGAATTGTACCTAGTCTTTATGTGACTTGCCTCCTGGCAAGAAGGCCATTGGCACTAAGTGGGTATACAAGCTGAAGTGTAAAGCTGATGGAATAGTTGAGAGGTATAAGGCTAAGCTTGTTGGAAAGGGTTGTGCACAGGAAAGAGGCATTGATTTTGATGAGATCTTTGCACCTACATGCCAAATGACTACTATTCATAGCATCTCTGCACTTGCAGCTCATCATGGTTGGAATGTACATCAGTTGGAAATTAAAACAACATTTGTGAATTGTGACTTGCATGAAGAAGTGTATGTTTTTTAGCCTCGTGGCTTTGTGGAGAAAGGGCATGAAAACGAGGTGTGCAGGTTAAAGAAGGCATTATATGGTTTAAAGCAAGCACCACGTGCTTGGTATGAAAAGATACATGCCTATCTCATTGCACATGGTTTTGAGAACAATCCAACTGAAAGCACCTTATATGTTAAGCGTGCTAATGATGTGCTTCTAATCATTGTTGTGTATGTAGATGACATGCTGCTCACTGGTCCTCATGACACACATATTGCTGATTTTAAGGCTAATTTGCATGCCTCATTTGAGATGTCTGATTTGGGGCATTTGCATCACTATTTGCGCATTCTGTTTATCCAAGTTGATGGTGGAATGGATTTGTGTCAATCAAAATGTATTGACACATTATTGCAGTGTTTTGGCCTTGAAGACTGTAAGCCTATTGCCACTCCGAAGTGTGTTCACAAACATCGCTACCAAAAAGTATCAGCGCCAATTATCCACATAAACCAATCTGCATACACCGCGTGAAATCTAGATTTGAGTGAATCGGAATTGGTGTTCTTGTGAAGTTCCATAATTTGACTTTCGATCACTATTGCAGGACTGTATGGATCATACATTATTCTGCCCAAAGTCAAAACCATGTCCAAATTGGACACTAAAACGCAGAGAAATGGGGTGAGAGAGGCTCGAACTCTCGACCTCAGGATTTCTCAGAGCTATGAGACCTACGCGCTAGCCAACTGCGCCACCACCCCTGGATGGGTAGACCACCTGAGCCGCGCCACATGTCACCATATTCACCCAGAAGCTTTCATGCTCTCGAGCGACCATGACCGAAAGCCATAGTTTTCAATCACATAACCCTCATGATGATGGGTAATGTCAACACAAACTGCGATTGGAGAATACCCATAGTTTTGGTTGGATTTAGTGCCGGAAGTACAAGACATACCTAGCACTGTCATAAAAGATGTATGTTAGAGAGGTTCCTCATAGTTCATGGACTGAGAGGTCAAAATATAAAGAAAAAACTATGCAAGAGATACTCGGGATGCTAATCGATGTGATAAATTTCCATTCTTCAATTTGGAAGATCTTTATGCTTTCTGCTTCATGTACGGGGAGTAGAGATTTCTCATAATTTTGGCGAATCAAATATGTGAAAAATCGTGCTCAGTAAAGCTAAATATGTATCAAGGAGGATAATTATTATCCATACTTTCCAACATCTACTACAATGATCAGCATAACATCATCCAAAGGTAGCGTACCAAGTTTCACATTCATCAATGGAATGGTACTGGTCAGTATTGAAACCTTAACATGTTCACTATCAAGATTGTAATCTATTCAAGAAGTAGAGCAAGATGAAAGAATGGTTAAGAATCTGTTCAATTTTGATGCGTCAGCTGTATTGTTGTCTTACGTCATTCTTGTATATTCCTTTTATGTAATAGAGGAAGAAGATATGTCTGTGCTCCTCTTTTAGTGTGCGAGTGTGTGACTGAGCTCTCTTCCTTATCTCTTTTCTCGTGACATCGTGTCAGAGGCTGTAGAGAGCTCGTGGAGAAGGAAGATAGTGAAGAGCACACGAGAAGGCATGGAGATATCGTGCTTCATAAACAACCTCGAATTGCTATCAAAATTTGGTGTGAAGGTAGAAGGCCTCAAAATATTTTCGACTGCTAACCCTTAAGGGTCACTTGTTTTGCTCAAATATTCGAGATCTAGAATTTCAAGCGATTCCGTGTGTTCTTCATGCACGAAAACTGTGTCTTTCTGAGATCAAAATGTCACATCACAGTGTGATAGTGTTCAAGTAGAGGTATTGTTTCTAGTGTTTTTGTGGTGTTGTGAACTCCTCCAAAAATGGCAAATGGTGATGAAATGAGTCAACCTATAAGTGATAAGTTGGACAATAACAACTTTTATCCTTGGAGATTCAAAATGATTAATTTCTTGATCGGAAAAGGCTACTAAGCATACACCAAAGGAGAGAATGAAAATTCGCTATATAGTTATGATAGAGGAATTGGACTGCGAACCACTTAAGAACATATGAGACCCGTACAAAGGCACAGAAGTCGCAAGTCAAGAACGAGCTACATACACTGGAAAAAGAGAGGATGTTAGTTAGTGACTACACCCTAAAACTCAAAAGCATATGTGAGTCACTTACATCTATTGGTTTCAATGTAGATGATGATGATAAGGTGGAAGCGTGCCTTGCAGGATTGCAGTGATTTAGTGGGACACATGTTAAGTACATATGTTGCACACATATGTATCTCATGCTAGAAGTTATGTGGTAAAGCCTGAGTTTTGACAATACACCTTGCCATCAGCATGAGAGACCTATTCTTTCTTTCAGAAACTCCATTTTTCTGAGGTGAATATAGCTTTTTACACTGATGATTTATCCCACGCTCTGTCAAAAATGAAACAAAAGACAGGTATCCCCCCTCTATGAGAATCGAGGGTGCCCAATTCACATGCTAATAGATTTTTAGCCATAACCAAAAAATCTTTGAAGCACATAAACACTTTGAGGTCATTATGAAAAATCTACACTTGATGAGGAGCTCAAACTTAACCATGCCCAATTCACATGCTAATAGATTTTTAGCCATAACCAAAAAATCTTTGAAGCACATAAACACTTTGAGGTCATTATGAAAAATCTACACTTTATGAGGAGCTCAAACTTAACCATCTTTTGGGAAGGAGGAATGTTGCATTTTGGCCAAAATAGAGCCTTCAAAAACATGTTTACAAGGCTTTGCAAAATTCAAATGACCAAAGCATGCATGCCAAAGCTTTGCATCTGAGATAGGCTAATAATCTTGAAGTGCAAGTGCTAAATAATTCATACATTTTGCATAGTCTATGAGCTTATACAACAAATGATATAACATCGATAAGCAACAATATCATCGCCATTTGAGATATCATGATCTTTACATCTGTCATCAACAAATTCGACAACCAAGCCAAGTTTCGCTAATGATGAAAACTAGAAACATATTTTTATTGATCCGTGGTACATAAAAAGCATCTCATAATGTTAAAGAACCACTATCAATATTATTCACAATGATCTTACCAACTTCCATTAGAGGATAAGATGAGTTGTTAGCACATATGATAGTTTTGCCTTGAGGGGCAGAGTAAAGTGAATTGAAGAAACTTTGCAACAAGATAATATGTTTAGTTTCCCCGTTGTCAAAGTACCAAACATCTGAGTTGAGTCCAGACATATGCTGCTCATGAGAAGATGGGTCATAGTTGCATACAGGGGTAAATGTCCATTCTTCATTTTGATCAAAATTAGCAGACTCTATTTTAGGTGTAGAAGTCTGTGCAAAAACCATTCCAACCAACCTCTTTCTTCTTCACCTCTTTTCTAGCGAGTTTTGGAGAAATCTTAATGAGATGCTCATTTTTCCTCAAAATATTTAAAAATTATTTATGATTTTCTATCCTCTTCTCATATTTGACTTCCTTCTTCAACTATGCAACATTGGCCAATTTTTGCGTACTAGTAGTTGAGTTGCATTTATCTTTGCCTCTCTGACTAGCTAAGAAAGCTTCACCTACAACATGCATCATGGACATGTGCGCTCTAGACTTATCTTCTTGCAACAAGACAAAGACTAATTCAAATGTTAAGGCATTAGTATTTCCTTTCATCATTTATCAAAGAGTAGGAAAAAAACTTTGATATGAATTTGGAAAACCATTAAAAATAGTCTACACAACTGAACTATCTGCTAGACTTCATTAGTAGAAATCAAATGCTCCTTCAAATCTTTGATCCTTGTCAAAAAACTCTCCATAGAACCCCCTTCATTCATATGATCACTCTCATACTATTTTCAAAGGTAAGAAATGTGAGCGTCATTTCTTGCTTGGTATAAAGTGGTAAGTGTATCCCAAGCATCGCTTGCTATTTTGCAAGAGCGAATGTGAGGGATGATGCCATGTTTGATAGAAAAAGTTATCAATGCATGCTCATGAGCATCTTTTTCATACAAAAGAAGTTGCTCTACAGTAGGTGCAAGAAGAATCACAATAGGAAAAGGAAATTGAAGATCGTCATCTTTGATGCCATTTGCATAAGCTTCAATCACTATATTTGCAGGTGTACAATGTTTTTTACCATTGTACAAAAAATCCACATTCCTAATTTTGTTACTAATATGTGATACGTCATATATGCCCACACTAGGTAACTAGTAACATTCAACCTATCTTCAACAACCAACATTTGGATTACATCATTGCTTTTAGCCTTGGCCACTCATTGAACCACTCATACAAAAAAATGATTCTATCTCAAAAAGTTGAATAGAACTACGGTGATGAACATACATATAAAAATATAATAGAACAGCCATAGGTTTCTAGAATATGCATATTCCATGCATCGGGAGGATAATATTTATTGGTTTTGGACTTTCTGCAATTACATATTTTCATAAACTTCTAATTGGTTCCATCAAGAGGTTCATAATATTAGCATAAACTTCAGGGTGAAAGATGGGAGATGGAGGGTAGGAAATGTTGAGATATCAAGCTCAACATGTGATGATTGAAGATGACATGTATCACTTTTTCATTTCTCTGACATGTATAGTGGTCACACTAGTATATGTTAGTAAGCTTTACTATATCTATCTATCCAGAATGATGGCACATTTATTTCCTGCCAGCTCACTCATTTGCAAACATTAGGATTTTGTCTTATGTAATCTTCTTTATATATTGCACAAGTTGTATTGTTGTTTTAGGCCATTCTTGTATATTCCTTTTATGTAGTACAAGAAGAAGAATAAGATCATTCTATGGTGCCTCAATCTATGTGTGCTCCTCTTTGAGTGTGAGAGTGTGTGAGTAAGTTCTCTTCCCTATCTCCTTTCTAATTACATGGTATCAGAGCCAGTATGTCTTTAGAGAGCTCGTGGAGAAGCTTGATAGTGAAGAGTATGTGTGAAGGCATGTAGAAAGCGTGCTTCATAAATAGCCACAGATTGCTATGAAATTTGGTGTGAAGGTACCCTCAAAATATTTTCGATTGTTAATCCTTTAGGGTTTTGCTTAAAGTTTTAGTTTGGAGACATCCCAACCTCTTTTTCAAGCACAAAAGGTGGGGCCCATGGAAAACTAGCTCTATTTGCAAAATTATGACTTGCCTTCTATTTAGAGTCACTCAAATATTTGAGATCCAAAATTTCAAGCGATTCCCTATACTATTGATACACAAAAACTCTGTTTCTTTTAGATCAAACTATCACATCACAATGTGATAGTGTTCAAGCAGAGGTACTCCTTCTTGTGTTTTTGCGGTGTTGTGAATTGCTACAGAAATGTCAAATGGTGATGGAATGAGTAAAATTATGAGTGATAAGTTGGCCAAAAACGAATTTCATGCTTGGAGATTCAGAATGATGAATTTATTGATGGAAACAGGCTACAAGTACATCGAAGAAGAGAATAAAAATTCTATGTAGTTACAAGAGTGAAATCAGACTGCAGGCCAATTAAGAACATATGAAGAATGGAATCAAGGAGCGCAGAAGGTAATGTATTTGCTATCTCTTAGCATACAAGATAGCATGATTGGGCACATACAGGATGCCAAAACACTGAAAGAGTCTTGGAAGTTTGGTCACATTGTATGAGAACAATACAAAGACACAAAGATTGCAACTTAAGAAGAAGCTCCATACACTAGAAAAAGAGAGGATGTTAGTAAGTGACTACACCTTAAAAATCAAAAGCATGGGTGAGTCACTTACATCTGTTGGAATCAATTTAGATGATGATGATAAGGTGTAAGTGTGCCTTTGTGATTTAGGAACTACATATTTTCTATTCAGACCAAGGAAAATATTCTAAATTTTTTGATCTAGTATCCATGCTTAGAATTGAAGAAACCAATCTTGGTGAGGTTTCAAACTCCTAGGGAAAACCTAGTTCTGAGTACATATTCTACTTTGGTAGAGGAACAGGGAGAGGTAGAGGTTTCAAAAGTGGAAGAGGAAATAGTAACCAAGACCAAGGTCAACAAGAGAATCATGGAGGAGGTAGAACACAGTTTCGAGGCAAAGGGAGACAAAGAGGCCGCATAAACTTCCAAAGAAATGATCCGTGTAATTATAGTAAAGGATGGTTGAATTTTGGTAGACCTCATCACTTTGAACCTGATTGTAGGTTTGAAGAATAAAAATAATACACGACAACAAAAAAACTATTCATCCACAAGTGGAGATGCTTCAAAGAAGCTACTGGTGGTCCAACATCACACGACGAAGGCAATGTCTATTGATGTTTTAAAATCGAATGTTAATGTCTAGTATGTTGATTCAGGTGCCTCAAATCACATGACTAGCCATGCATAATGGTTTGATAGCTTTCCAAAATTGTCTATTCTTGGATCTCTTGAAGCAACTAATGACACATCACATCCTATCCATCATATAGGAAACATAGAAATATCTATGGGGGATGATAAGATAAAATGCCTTGTTGATGTGCTTCATGTTTTGAATATAACAGACAACATGTTTTCTATTAGACAAATGGTTGAGCAAGGATTATAGGCCATGTTCAACGTTGATGGTCTATATGTAGAAGAGTATAAACAAAATGGAAGTTTGATTGCCAAAGGGAACAAACTTTGTAGGATATTCATCATGAATATGAAAATGATTGAAATGAATGCAGCCATGTTTGGAAAAGGTGCAGGTGTTATTGCTGATATAGAGATTTGGCATACATGAACTGGACATGCAAATTTTTGGAGGCTGAAATTGATGCAACCAAAGGAGCTTATCAATGGACTACCACATTTCAAGTTTCCAGACATGCAGAAGGTATGTGAAGCATGCCAATTTGGTAAATGAAGGACATCATTTCTACATGGCAATCATGTTAGTGAGAATCTTCTAGAAATAGTACACACAGAGGATTGGGGTCTTCCAAAGACCACATATATGGGTTGTTGCAGGTTCTATGTCACTTTCATTGATGACCATATACAAAAAGTATGGGTATACTTCATGAAAGAGAAGAGTGAGGTCTTTACTTATTTTCAAAATTTTAAGGCTATGGTGGAAAAGTGGACAGGGAACCATATTCAGACATGAAGATCTTATGGAGGAGGTGAATACATGTCAGATGATCTCAATAGCTTTCTAAAACATCTTGGAACTCAATAGAAATTTTCATATAGGTATACACCATAACGGAATGGCATTGTTCAATGCAAAAGTAGACATATGATCTTGTTGCATTAGCTACAACAAAATGATGGATTTTGCATCAAATGGATGTGAAGAATGCTTTCTTACATGGTGAGATGCAGGACGAAGTATACATGGACCAACCAAAAGTATATAAGGATTCAAAGCATGCAGACTATGCTTGTAGATTGCAAAAGTCTTTGTATGGGCTTAAACAAGGCCCACATGCTTGGCATGCAAGAATTGTTGATTACTTTACCCTCATTGGATTTTCTATGTGCGATGTAAATCATTCATTGCATGCAGGAATGATGATGGCATCAGGATTGTGGCTATTTCTGTTGGTGACTTGATTGTAGGTGGAAATAATGAAGGAAGCATTAAAGAGGTAAAGCAATTACTTATGCAAGAATTTGACATGAAAGATCTTTGTGCGCTACACTATTTCTTGGGCATTGAGTTTATACATACATAAATAGGTATATGGTTGTCGCAAAGCGAATATGTCTTGAGTATGTTGTAAAAGTATAGAGTGGATGATTGGAAGCCGATTTCTGTGCCATTAGATTAGAATCTCAAGGTGGATACTACATCAGGTGAAGCATTGGAAAATGCTACTATATACATTAAAATTATGGGAAGTTTGATATATCTAACACTTAGGCGGCCTGATCTAAGCTACATTGTTGGACCTGAAAGTCAATTTATGCAAGTTCTCGAGAAACCACATTTAGATGCTTTGAGACACACTCTACGATATGTGAGTCTTAATTCATATTATGCATTGTTTTATGAAACTAGTGCATAAATGCAAGTTCATGGATACACTGATGTAGATTGGGCTCATAGTATTCTATATAGAAGATGTACATGTGTCTTTCTATCACTTGAGAGTTTAGCTATTATATGGAGTAATAAGAAGCAACCCATTGTTGCTTTGTCGAGTACAGATGTTGAGTATAGAGATGCCACAATGGTAGCCTATGAAGCATATAAGGGTACATTATCATTTCATTAGGAAAAAGGTATTAGCAAGTGATATTGATCTTGTTTATGTGAGGAGAGATGAGAAGGTTGCTGATATTTTCACTAAAGCACCTGAAGTAGAGAAGATGAAGAAGTTTTGGAAGATATTTGGATTACAAGACATGAGATATCAAGCTCAACATGTGATTATCGGGGATGACATGTATCACTTTTTCATTTCTCTCACATGTATAGTGGTCATGCCAGTATATGTATGAGATACTTTAGTGAGCTTATCTACTGAGAGTGATGACACATTTTTTTCCTTCCAGTTCACTCATTCATGGACATTAGTATTTCCCTTATGCATTGTGCTTTATTTATTGCATGAGTCTTCTTAGTTTTTTAGGTCATTCTCGTATATTCCTTTAATGTAATAGAAGAATAGAAGATCATTCTTCATTGCACCAATTTGTGTGTGCTCCTCTTTGAGTCTGAAAGTGTGTGAGTGAGCTATCTTCCTTATCTCCTTTCTTACGATAGGAAATTACAAGCCAAATGACATCGTGGAAATGTTCGATACTCCAAAGAAGATGCATTATAAAACCTCCAAACTGTTTACTTGAATTGCACGAACAAAGGGAAAAAAACCCAAAAGAAAAAGAAAGAAAGAAAAAAAGCACTAGATGCTGACAACACACATGAGAGAACTTTTTGAGGATGCATATGTGCTCTGAGGTGTGCGGAACACACAACCTATGCCTACACAACCAAGACCCAATCATATATGCATGCTGTTGGTTGATTATGATTTAAGAACTTATTGACCTTACATGCATACTATGTATGGATTGTGTGTAGTAGCTCTATATTTGCATGTGGTTTGAGCATGGAAATTCTCAAAAAGCTCGAATTAAATGATGATCATGTGACTCCTAGTGGAACAGAAGTATGAAGGAAGAGTTGAGGAAGTAATCAATCTCCGTTTCATCTGTTCTTCCCTTTGCAACTAGGAGCGGTTATTTCAATACTCTCTTTTTCCAAAGTATTCATGGAAGGGGACTTGTAGGGTGGTTTTATGTTATTAGATGCTCCTAGGCAAGAAGCAGATACCTGCCAAAGGAAGGGCCTAGGGAAGTAGAGTATTATAGAGAGTGAATTAATGAGATGGGTAGACAGGAAAAACATGAAATCAATACATATCAAGAACTCAACGGTTTTGATGAAAAAAAGCACGATATCCAAAGGGATATGTTCATCATACAAGAAATACAAATTTAAATGGGAAGCCTATACACTTCTCTAAATGAAGTGAAAGGGAAGCTAGACCAGATATTTCGTCCAATCCAACCTCTTCCACTTCATATGGGGGCCCTCTTGATTCGACCAAGGAATCCATCGATGAATAAGGACATGTGTCGTAAAGGTTCTCAGTACGCTAATAATACAGTATAAGAAGGTTGTAGTATGCCATTGTGTATTTTACTAGAAAAATATGTGTCCATGGAGCAGCTTCCATGATCTTGGAATAGTGGACTTACCTTTGCAGATGAACTAGATGATCCATATGGAAAACATGCATAGGCCTAAAAAACATCACACGGAAAATATTAAAGAGAGGAGAACTCACATATTCACAAAGCGTCACAATAAAAGGCCTCAATACAATGTGTGGATTTGTGAAAGACCTTAATACAATGTGTGGTCGATAGGCCACTATAGCCATATATATATATATCTTAGCTCATCTTTTAAAAAAATATTCGCCACAAACATTTGAATCAATTCCCATGCTAGTCAAGTTATTAGATGCTCCTCGGCAAGAAGTAGATAGATCTATTGCTAGCTTCTAAACTATGAATCATCTTCTCTATTCCCTTCAGTTTCTAGGTTGCCTGTCTCATTCTCAATTTCTTCCTCAAGCTTAGAAAGGTCTCCTTGTACATGAACCGATGGTAGCATATGCTCTCTTGATGCTAGTTGGAATCTATCTCTCCTATCAATGTCTCTAGTTCCAAACTCCTTTAGTATCCATTTGAATCGATTTCCATGCTTTTTGAGTAGTCATTACAATATGATCTCTTACAATTTCTTTCTTGGAAATGAGGATAAACTTCTTCGGAACATCTATGCCATATGTTTTATTGTCACCTTTTCAACTAGATTTACTTCTCACCTATTCTTGAACTAACCATCATCGGTTTCTTCAACTTGTACACCTCAAAATAGGAAATGAATTCTTTGTGATGCAAAAATGGTGTTAGCTACCAAGTACCATTCATAGGTAGATGGTAAAGCTTGTTGATATATTTAGGTCATGATGTGTGTGAACATTTAGGACCATCGGGGCACTTTTTTCATTCTAATGGTAGTACATTTTCAGTATTGTGTGTTGTGCTCCATGCTTCTTCTTCTTCCTTGTGTTGTTCGCGTGCTTCCGCAGACGTCTAACTACAACAATTGGTATCAGAGTAGTGTGCCACTTCATCTAGGGCGTCCTCGACACCCCTTTGGTCATAGTCTCAAATTTGCACAAAATTTGGTACACATACTTAGGGTGATTAGGAGATCAAAACTGCTTCACTTTTGTGGTGTTGAAATCGTGATCAATTTCATCTTTTTGTACCAAAGATATATACCAGTTCTGGTTCGCCTGTATTAAGTATCTCGAAGTCTACTACAGGTTTAGCAGAACTCGTCATGGTACTTTTGTTCAATGTTTTCCGATACATTCATTTTCGTGCATTAGGGTATTTTAGTCACTCGCCATGGCTGAAAGCATTGATGTATTCCATATGTTGGCTATCGAGGATAAGTTGGATGGTACCAATTACCCATTGTGGGCTTATATGATGCGACATGTATTGGTCGCAAAAGTGATGGAGATGATTAATCTCCAAAAGACAAGCTATACTTGAATTTAGAACACCTCCATATCAAGAATAGCTATAAACCTTCATCAATTTTGGAAGTCTTTACCAAATTATGAATCTCTATCACTTCTGTGAGTTATAGCTTCACTCAGAAAAGTCTACTTCGAAAACTCATTCATTGACTGATGTAATGATTAAAGTTTTCTATGAAACTTTGACACAACACTTATCTAATGTTTGCGCAGCTATTAAAAGTGAAAGTTCTTCAGAAGAAATTATAAAACTTTAGATTTACCTCAATAAGTAAACATATGTTTGAAACAAGCTTTCTCTACAGGTGACTTTTACATATGCAACTTTAATCACTTGGTTGTCTCAATATAAACCTGTTTAATCAAATGCTTTTAGACATAGATAGCTTACCTTTCAACTTAGATTTTGAGTCCTCATTTGTGTAAAAATTTACACTCTACATTGAGATCTGATCAAATCTTTGATCATCGAGATTACGCCTGTTTCAGAAGTCAATTAATACATTTACACATAAAAATGTTCCTACTCACAATTCTATTAGCCTGATTACAATTGGACTCTCAAAACTTCACCATATATGCATTAAGTATCGACTTAGGGACATACAAAAGGATTTCTCAATTGGTTAAACATAGAAGGAGAAATTGGAGAAAGATCGACGTGTAATTCTTAGAAAAACTTCTTCCTTTCTATTGATCTTGCATCTTGTGGATAATTCACATTCAACTTGTCATTTACTCTTCTATATCTCATCTATCTACCATCTCTCATATATCTCATGACTATATACAAGTATATATATACATGTGAGTATGGATTCGTCATTACTTCAAAGTATTTTGAAGTATTTACAAAACTAATATACATATGTATATAGAACTTCTATTTCTGAACCTTCACTTCACTTCATGCTTTTAGGCTTCAATCTTTACTTTAAGTCTTCACTCCTAAACTTCATATAATCATCAATTGTTGATTGTCTTGCTCCAATAGCTCCCCCTCAATCATCGATTGTGATTACGTGCATCTTCTTTATTCCTGCCATATCTTTAAAACTCTGTAATTTGGGTCCATCCAAACTCTTTGTCAACATATCTACAAGTTGATCTATTGTAGAAGTATGCATGACCTCTATTTCTTTATCAACAACCTTCTCTCTCAAACAATGATATTGAATCTCAATATGTTTGGTCCTAACATGAAACACAGGGTTAGCTACCAAATACAAAGAACTCATGTTATCTCCACAAATGATAGGAGTACTCTAAATAAGATCAAAACTCTTCATGAGAGTTTTAAGCCATATGACTTCCGTTGCAGCTTCTACCATACCTTTGTACTCTGCTTCTAGAGATGATAAAGCAACTATATGTTGCTTCTTAGAACACCATGAAATTAACTTAGCTCCCACATAACACAAATACCCATGTGTTGATCTTATATCATCAGAGTTACCTTCCCAATCTGCATCACTATATATCTTGATCCTTGTATCTAAAGTACATCCATAACACAAACCTTCTTGAAGTGTGCCCTTGATATACCTAAGCACCTTTTGACCTACAATCCAATGTTCCTTTCTAGGACAATGCATGAATTGAGATAGAACTCCAACTGCATCTAACAAAGCAGGCCTTGTTAATGTAGCATAAATCAAGCTACCCACCAAACTCTGATAAAGCTTCATGTCTTTGAATTCTTCTCCTCCATATCTACTCAATTTGTGATTCACTTCCATTGGAGTTGGTGCTATCCTGCAATCTTTGATTTGTGAAAGACCATAATACAATGTGTGGTCAAAAGGCCACTATATGTGTCATTAGTAGCCATGTACATATAAAGCTTAGATGCTCCTAGGCAAGTTATTAGATGCTCCTAGGCAAGAAGTAGATATATCTACCGCTAGTTCTAACCTATGAATCATCTTCTCTATTCCCTTCAATTTCTAGGTTGCATCTCATTCTCAATTTCTTCCTTAAGCTTAGAAAGGTCTCCTGGTACATGAACTGATGGTAGCATATGCTCTCTTGATGCTAGTTGGAATCTATCTCTCCTATCAATGTCTCTAGTTCCAAACTCCTTTAGTATCCATTTGAATCGATTTCCATGCTTTTAGAGTAGTCATTACAATGTAATCTCTTACAATTTCTTTCTTGGAAACGAGGATAAACTTCTTCTGAACATCTATGCCATATGTTTTATTGTCACCTTTTCAACTAGATTTATTTCTCACCTATTCTTGAATTAAGCACCTATTCTTGAATTAACCATCATCGGTTTCTTCAACTTGTACACCTCAAAATAGGAAATGAATTCATTGCGATGCAAAAATGGTGTTAGCTCCCAAGTACCACTTGTAAGTAGATGGTAAAGCTTGTTGATATATTTAGGTAATGATGTGTGTGAACATTTAGGACCCTCGGGGCACTTTTTTCCCTCTTTCGGAGGTTTTCTCCCCCCGCCTTGTATATATGCCTATGCCCTAACAGGCTGCTTATCTTTGTACATTCTAGTGGTAGTACATTTTCAATATTGTGTGTTGTGCTCCATGCTGCTTCTTCTTTCTTGTGTTGTTCATGTGCTTTTGCAGACGTCTAACTCCCACAATTGGTATCAGAGTAGTTTGCCGCTTCATCTAGGGCGTCATCGACACCCCTCTAGTCACAGTCTCAAAATTGCACATAATTTGGTATGCATACTTAGGGTGATTAGGAGATCAAAACTGCTTGACTTTGTGGTGTCGAAATCGTGATCAAAGCTCGTTTCAGCCTCTGAATGCACTATCGTAATGCTTATGTAGGCTATTTGGCCTTTTTGTGCCAAAGATATATACCACTTCTAGTTCGCCAATATAAGCATCTCGAAGTCTACTACAGGTTTAGTAGAACTCGTCAGGGTACTTTTGTTCAATGTTTTCAGATACAGTCATTTTTCTGCATCAGGGTATTTTAGTCACTGGCCATGGCTGAAGGCAGTGATGTATTCCATATGTTGGCTATCGAGGATAAGTTGGATGGTACCAATTACCCATTGTGGGCTTATATGATGCAACATGTATTGGTTGCAAAAGTGATGGAGATGATTAATCTCCAAAAGACAAGCTATACTTGAATTTAGAACACCTCTATATCAAGAATAGTTATAAACCTTCATCAATTTTGGAAGTTGTTACCAAACTATGAATCTCTATCACTTCTGTGAGTTATAGCTTCACTCAGAAAAGTCTACTTCACAAAACTCATTCATTGACTGATGTAATGATTAAATTTTTCTCTGAAACTTTGACACAACACTTGTCTAATTACTACAAGTGAAAGTTCTTCAGAAGAACTTATAAAACTTCAGATTTACCTCCATAAGTAAACCTATGTCTGAAACAGGCTTTCTCTATAGGTGGCTTTTACATATGCAACTTTAATCACGTGGTTCTCTCAATATCAAACCCATTTGATCAAATGCTTTTAGACATAGATAGCTTACCTTTCAACTTAGATTTTGATTCCTCATTTGTGTAGAACTTTACACTGTACACTGAGATATGATAAAATCTTTGATCATCGAGATTGTGCTTGTTTTAGAAGTCACTTAATACATTTACACATACAAATGTTCCTACTCACAATTCTGTTAGCCTGATTACAATTGGACTCTCAAACCTTGACCATAGATGCATTAACTATGGAATTAGCTACATACAAAAGGATTTCTCAATTGGTTAAACACAGAAGAAGAAATTGGAGAAAGATCGATGCACAATTCTTAGAAAAACTTCTTCCATTCTATTGATCTTACATCTGATGGATAATTCACATTCAACTTGTCATTTTCTCTTCTATATCTCATCTATCTATCATCTCTCATATAGACCATGACTATATACAAGTATATATATACATGTGAGTATGGATTCTTCATTACTTCAAAGTATTTTGAAGTATTTACAAAAGTAATATACATGTGTATATAGAACTTCTCTTTTTGAACCGTCACTTCACTTCATGCTTTTAGGCTTCAATTTTTTCTTCAAGTCTTCACTCCTAAACTTCATATAATCATCAATTGTTGATTGTCTTACTCCAACAGCTCCCCCTCAATCATCAATTGTGATTACTTGCATCTTCTTTATTCCTGCCATATCTTTGAATCTCTATAATTTGGGTCCATCCAAACTCTTTGTCAACATATCTGCAAGTTGATCTGTTGTAGAAGTATGCATGACCTGTATTTCTTTATCAACAAATTTCTCTCTCAAAAAATGATATTGAATCTCAATATGTTTGGTCCTGACATGAAAGAGGGTTAGCTGCCAAATACAAAGAACTCATGTTATCTCCACAAATGATAGGAGTACTCTGAATAATATCAAAACTCTTCATGAGAGTTTTTAGCCATATGAATTCCTTTGCAGCTTCTACCACACTTTTGTACTCTACTTCTGTAGATGATAAAGCAAGTATATGTCGCTTCTTAGAACACCATGAACTTAACTTATCTCCCACATAACACAAATACCCATGTGTTGATCTTCTATCATCAGAGTTACCTGCCCAATCTGCATCACTATATATCTTGATCCTTGTATCTGAAGTAAATCATTAATACAAACCTTCTTTAAGTGTGCCCTTGATATACCTAAGCACCCTTTGACCTACAATCCAATGTTCCTTTCTAGGACAATGCATGAATTGAGATAGAACTCCAACTGCATATGGCAAATTGATCCTTATTAATGTAGCATAAATCAAGCTACCCACCAAGCTTTGATAAAGCTTCATGTCTTTGAATTCTTCTCCTCCATATCTACTCAATTTGTGATTCACTTCCATTGGAGTTGGTACTATCCTGCAATCTTCGATTTTAAACTTGATTAGCAAATTCTTCAAATGCCTTTCTTGAGTTACATATACTACTCCATCTTGAGTATATGAAATCTCCATTCCCAAGAAATATGACAAATTTCCCAAATCACTGATTTTGAATTCTTTCTCCATCTACTTCTTAAGTATTTGTATGCCTTTGTCATCTGTACTTGTAAGTATTATGCTGTCAACATAAATACAAACATAGATAAACCCATCTTCACTTGCTTTAACTAGCAAGCTACTATCTGCCTTTGATGCTTGGAAACCAAGTTCCTTCAAGAACTTCACAAGCCTATAATTCCATGCCCTTGGGGCTTGCTTCAAGCCATACACAGCTCTCTTGAGCTTACACACATGATCTCGATATAATTGATCTTTAAAACCATCTAGTTGTTCCATATAAACTTCATCTGAAATATAACCATTTAAAGCATTCTTCACATCTAATTGAGACAATTTCCAACCTTTGCATGCAAGAATGGCTATAAGAGTTCTTATGGTTCTCATCTTTGCAACAGAACTATAGGTTTCATCATATTCCACACCATATTTTTGTGTATACCCTTTTACAACAAGTCTAGCTTTGTACCTAGACACACTTCCATCTGCATACCTTTTTGTTTTGTAAACCCATTTGCATCCTCTCACTTTTTTATTACCTGGTTTGACAGTAAGTCGCAAAACTCATTCTCAATGAGTGCATCATATTCTTCCTTCATAGCTTTCTCCCAATTCTCCTTTCCTTTTGCCTCATCATATGTTGAAGGATCTTCATATGGCTTTATCATGTAAGCATAATCTTTAGTTGTTAGAAAAGAAGTATCATAGACCTTGTAGGTTGTCTTTTATTCCTTGATGACCTTCTGAATTCTCCACTCCTTGAAGTTTCTGGTTCATCATATTCTGGAACAAATCTTGGCAATTCTTCATTTTCAATTTGTATCAACACTGTCTTCTTCATCAGATATTTGAACCTTTGATTTACCTTTTTTTTACTCAATGCTTCTTCAAGACTTGCATAAGCCCTACTTGTACTTGTATACCAAGCACCTTGCTCATCAAATGTAACATCCTTTGACACAACAAATTGCTTTGTGGATGGACTCCACAACCTGTATCCCATTTGCTTATCATCATAACCAATGAACACATATTTTTCATCCTTTGGTTTCAATTTATGTGTTAATTAAGAAGGAACATAAACATAGTCTAAACAACCAAATACTTTGCAATTATCTATTGTAGTTCTCTTACCCCACCAAGCTTCATATGGTGTCATACCCTACAAAACTTTACATGGTAGCCTACTAACCAAGTATGTGGTTGTATTTACAGCCTCAGCCCACAAATAATTAGGGCAATTCTTCTCTTTCATCATTGATCTTGCAAACGTAACAAGAGTTCTATTTCTCCTTTTTGCCAGACCATTTTGTTGAGGAGAGTACCTGCAAGTAACTTCACTCTTTATACTTGCATTCCACAAATAATCACTGAATTCATTTGAGAAATACTCTCCCCCTCCATCTGACCTTAATCTCTTCAATTTTTGTCTTGTAACCCTTTCTGCATATACATGATAGTGTTTAAATGTGCTAAATAATTCTGACTTATCTTTGATCACATAAATAGTGATCCACCTGGTAGCATCATCAACATAAATGACATAATATCTCAAACCATTTATGCTAAAATCCTTTGAAGGACCCCATACATTTGTACTCACCAATTCAATCTTTTTGAATACATGAAACCATGTTTGTTATATGATTGCTTATGAGCCTTACCTAATTGACATGCTTCACATCTGTATGTCATGTGTTGACCTGCAACATTAGGTAATCCAAGTACTGAATAATTTTTAATCATCTCTTTAATACCTCTTTCATTGAAGTGTCCAAGCCTTTTGTGCCAAAGACCCAACTCAGATATTTTTTGCTCTCCATACGTGAACAAGGCATGTCCAATATTACCTTGCACCTTCAATGTGAAAAGTCTTCCTTCTTTCTTTCTTGTAACAAAGTGCTTATACCTTGACTAGGTTCTTCAACTTAAATTTACTCCTTCTAATCCTTTTTATTACTATCGCGTGTCTTCCTTTTAGCTCCTCTTTTAGTGTGCGAGTGTGTGACTGAGCTCTCTTCCTTATCTCTTTTCTCGTGACATCGTGTCAGAGGCTGTAGAGAGCTCGTGGAGAAGGAAGATAGTGAAGAGCACACGAGAAGGCATGGAGATATCGTGCTTCATAAACAACCTCGAATTGCTATCAAAATTTGGTGTGAAGGTAGAAGGCCTCAAAATATTTTCGACTGCTAACCCTTAAGGGTCACTTGTTTTGCTCAAATATTCGAGATCTAGAATTTCAAGCGATTTCGTGTGTTCTTTGTTGATATATTTAGGTAGTGATGTGTGTGAACACTCTAGGACCGCCGGGGCACTTTTTTCCCTCTTTAGGAGGTTTTTTTCCCCCGGCTTGTATATACGCCTATTGCCCTAATGGGCTACTTATCTTTGTACATTCTCTAGTAATACATTCAGTCTTGTGTGTTGTGCTCCAAGCTTCTTCCTCTTCCTTGTGCTGTTCGCGTGCTTCCGCAGACGTCTAACTCCAACAATTGGTATCAGAGCAGGTCGTTGATTCTTCTAGGGCACCGTCGACACTCCTCCGTTTGCAGTCTCAGATTCGCACAAAATTTGGTGAGCATACTCAGGGTGTTTTCGAGATCAAAACTGCTCCGCTCTGTGGTGCCGAAATCGCGATCTGAGCTCGTTTCGGCCTCCGAACGCACTATCGGAGTGCTTGTGTAGGCTATTTCGTCCTTTTGTGCCAAAGGTATATACCAGTTTCTGTTCGCCAGTTTAAGCGTCTCAAAGTCTGCTACAGGTCTAGCAGAACTCGTCTGGGCAGTTCTGTTCAACTTTTTGAGATACAGTCAATTTTCTGCATCAAGGTATTTTAGTCACCGGCCATGGCTGAAAGCAGTGATGTATTCCGTATGTTGGCTGTTGAGGATAAGTTGGATGGTACCAACTACCCATTATGGGCTTATATGATGCGACATGTACTGGTTGCAAAAGGATTGTGGAACATTGTGCAGGGTGTTGAAAGACGTCCTGTTACACCTGTAACGACAGGTACTGCAAATACAGGTGTTGGAGCTGATGAAGATGGTGTCGAAGATGATATTCTGCAGATTCCTGTTCGTGCTGGTGTTTCTGTTGCACCAACTGCAGAGCAGATTCGTTGGGATGGCAGAGATGCCCAGGCACATGCATTGATAGCTTTGTCTGTCAAACGTGCCATTATTCCTCACATTCGCTCTTGCAGAACAGCAAAGGATGCTTGGGATACACTTACCACTTTGTACCAGGCTAGGAATGAGGCTCGTGTTGCTTACCTCCGAAAACAGTTGGAGAGTGAGCACATGAATGAAGGTGATTCGATGGACAGTTTTCTTATCAAAGACCTGAAGGAACAATTGATTTCTACTGATGAGGTTATACCAGATAGCTCACTTGTGTAGACCGTTCTGAATGGCCTTCCTGATTCATATCAGAGTTTTGCCTCTACTCTTCGATTGATGATGAAAGGCAATCCGAATGCCTTGTCATTTGAGGAATTAGTCTCTGTTCTGTTGCAGGAAGATCAGTCCAGGCAGAACAGGTCCATTATGCGTGTTGCAGATCAAGCTTTCCTGGCTAGTCAGAAGGGCAAAGGAAAATGGAGCTCTTCTACTAGTAAGCAGAAATCTGCAAATGCTGCACAATCGAAGAACCAGGATAAAGATGAGAAGAAATCAGAAAAGCAGAAATTGTTCTGCAAGTACTGTAAAGGAAATGATCATATTATAAAGAACTGTCCAAAACTGGCTGCTAAAGAGGCAAAGAAGAAAGAGGCTGGAATGGTTGTTGCAGAGGCCTCTACACCAAAAACAGAGTCTGCAAATCTTGTGCAGGAAGAAGAATGGCCGTTTACTACTGTTTGCAGTTTTGACCCATCTTCTGATGATCAGTGCATGTCTGCAGTAGACTCAGATGTTTGGTACTTTGACAGTGGGGCAACCAAACATATTACCTCGCAGCGCAGTTTCTTCTCTTCACTCGAGCCTGCCCCTACAGGGAATACTGTCACATGCGCCAATAACTCCTCTTATCCTGTTATGGGAGTTGGTAAGATCATTCTGACTACTGCTGATGGTAGTTCTTTCACTTTGCAGATGCTTTATTTGTGCCAGGGATAAAAAAGAACCTGTTATCAGTTTCTGCATTAGCCGAGATTGGCTTGGTTGTGAAATTCGTTGATGACAGGTGTACAGTCCATGATCTCTCAAATGGCGATGTGATTATTGCTTCTGGCATTTTATGTCGTGGGCTGTATAAGCTCATAGACTATGAAAAATCTGTGAATGATTCGGCATGTGCAGTTCATGATTCTCAGGCTATGTCAGATGCAAAGCTTTGGCATGCACGCTTTGGTCATCTGAATTTTGCTGGCTTGTTACGCCTGCAGAAATCTGAAATGGTGTCCTCTTTGCCCAAACTTGAGGCACCTGGAAAACATGTTTGTGAAGGCTGTATTTTGGGCAAAATGCAGCGTTCTTCCTTTCCAAAAGATGGTTCAGTTCGGGCTATGAAGAAATTGCAGCTTGTACATAGTGATGTCTGTGGTCCTATGCAGACACCCTCTTTTGGAAATTACCTTTACTTCGTGACTTTCATTGATGATTTTTCCAGGCATGCATGGGTATATCCACTCAAAGCAAAGTCCGAAGTGTTCATGTGCTTCAAACAGTTTTTGGTTTTGGCTGAAAATCTGTCAGCATGTAAAATGGGCACCCTCCGTTCTGATCGAGGGGGGGAATATATGTCTTCAGATTTTAATGCATTTCTAGCTGAATGTGGGATAAAACACCAGTGTACAGTGCCGTATACACCTCAACAGAATGGAGTTGCTGAACGAAAGAACAGGTCACTCATGGAGATGGCGAGGTGCATGGTCAAAAGTCAGGCTTTACCACATAGTTTCTGGCTTGAGGCTGTCATGTGTGCAGCATATGTACTGAACAGGTGTCCCACGAAAGCGTTGCAGTCTATCACTCCATATGAGGCTTGGCATGACCGCAAGCCATCTGTTGCTCATCTGCGTGTTTTTGGTTGTTTGGCATATGCATTAGTGCCTGAACAACATCGCAGAAAATTGGATGATAAGGCAGTAAAATGTATTTTTGTTGGGTACAGTTCTGAAAGTAAAGGCTATCGTCTATATCATCCACAGACTAAACGCATTCTGGTTAGCCGTGATGTTGTCTTTGTGGAAGATGCTATTCAGCCATTGCTTTCATGTACTAAGGAGACATTTGTTAGCTCCAAAGACATGTATGATACTTTGATGCCTCTTTTTACAGGTGGACAGGCTAGCGCTGGTCCTAATGAGGCAACTTCTTAGCCTTTGCACGTTTCATATGATGATGCAGATCATGCCATTTCTGATGCAGATTTACATGATGCACTTGTTGATGAGAGAGCTGATATTGAACAGGCAAAAACTATGCCAAAATGGCTGGTGCAGACTTTGCGTGACAACAAATTAGATGCACCTTTGTCATATCGTACTCGTTCAGGCTCTCATAGTACCTCCTTTGCATCAGATTGCTATGCTATGGCTGCATCTAGTCTCTATGATGAGAATGAGCCTGTTTCTTTTGATGAAGCACAAAATTCAGAAAATTGAATGGCTGCTATGCAATCTGAATATGATGCTATAATGAAGAATGGTACATGGTCTTTATGTGACTTGCCTCCTGGCAAGAAGGCCATTGGCACTAAGTGGGTATACAAGCTGAAGCGTAAACCTGATGGTACAATTGACAGGTATAAGGCTAGGCTTGTTGCAAAGGGTTATGCGCAGGAAAGAGGCATTGATTTTGATGAGACCTTTGCACCTACATGCCGTATGACTACTGTTCGGAGCATTTGTGCACTTGCAGCCCATCATGGTTGGAATGTACATCAGTTGGACATTAAAACAACATTTCTGAATGGTGACTTGCATGAAGAAGTGTATGTTTTTCAGCCCCGTGGCTTTGTGCAGAAAGGGCATGAAAACCAGGTGTGCAGGTTAAAGAAGGCGTTATATGGTTTAAAGCAAGCACCACGTGCTTGGTATGAGAAAATACATGCCTATCTGATTGCACATGGTTTTGAGAACAGTCCAACTGAAAGCACCTTATATGTTAAGCGTGCTAATGATGTGCTTTTGATCATTGTTGTCTATGTAGACGACATGCTGCTCACTGGTCCTCTTGAGAAGCATATTGCTGATTTCAAGGCTGATTTGCATGCCTCATTTGAGATGTCTGATTTGGGGCATTTGCATCACTATTTGGGCATTCAGTTTATGCAAGTTGATGGTGGAATGGCTTTGTGTCAAACGAAATATATTGACACATTATTGCAGCGTTTTGGCCTTGAAGACTGTAAGCCTATTGCCACTCCTATGGAGACAGGTTTACGATTGAGTCTTCATGATGCTGGAGATGCATTTGATGCTGTTCTCTATCAGCAGGCTGTTGGATGCTTGATTTACTTATGCATTACTCGGCCAGATATTCAGTTTTCTGTCTCACAGATGAGCAGGTTTATGCATTGCCCAGGAGTCACGCATTGGAAAGCGGTTAAGCGCATCTTTCGCTACTTGAGTGGTACTCGGCTACTTGGGTTGTTTTATCCCAAGGGGGGATCACTACCGCCAGATTTGCATGCTTTTTCTGACTCAGATTGGGCTGGTTGCTATGACACTCGTGTGTCCACCAGTGGTTTTTGCTTCATGCTTGGTAGCTCATGTATATCTTGGTTGAGCAAGAAGCAGCCTACTGTGGCCACTTCCAGTTGTGAGGCTGAGTATAGGGCAGCTTTCACAGCGACTGTCGAGTGTGTGTGGCTCAGACGCCTTATGGCTGATTTTGGTGTTGGCCAGTCTTCTGCCACCACCATCTTCACTAACAGTTAGAGCGCATTGGCAGTTGCGAGGAACCCTGTGTTCCATGCTCCCACTAAGCACATTGAGGTGCATTATCACTATGTCAGGGAGAGGTTCTCTGCTGGGGAGATCAGCTTGGCATATGTGCCCACGCAGGAGAACATTGCAGACCTTTTCACGAAGGCTCTGCCTAGGGAGAAGTTTGAAGCTTTCAGCAAAGCTTTGGGCTTACTTCCTTTTGTGGAGTGATTTCCACATAGCTCGGCACTTCCTTATACATGAGTGCCAGCTCCTTGTTCACCGCATCACTCCCAGGGGGGATTTGTTGATATATTTAGGTAGTGATGTGTGTGAACACTCTAGGACCGCCGGGGCACTTTTTTCCCTCTTTAGGAGGTTTTTTCCCCCCGGCTTGTATATACGCCTATTGCCCTAATGGGCTACTTATCTTTGTACATTCTCTAGTAATATATTCAGTCTTGTGTGTTGTGCTCCAAGCTTCTTCCTCTTCCTTGTGCTGTTCGCGTGCTTCCGCAGACGTCTAACTCCAACAGATAATTCCTTCTCTTGTGAATTTTATCTAATCAAGCCTACGATTGAAATTTCTTTAAAAGGAATTTGATTAATTATAATCAAGTTGGTCGCTCTTAGAATTTAAAGTTGTATGATTCAACTCAAGATCATAAGTTTTCTTAACTAGTAATTGTGCAAACTTATTTGTTTTGCCTTAATCATTTCTCATTGATCTTCCAAAGCACATAAGGTGTTTCATTGCATCCATTTGAATCTCATAAGGTATATGAAACTCTCCAAAATCTAGACGGCTAGTTGTGTGTTGGTTAGCTGGACCAAACTTCATCACTTGGAACCTCAGATTTCTATTACCCACAAGTTTCTCCAAGTTCTCACAATGGCACCAAGGCTACATCATGATGGGTGACAGTTTTCCCTCAATGATTGAGAAGCTTGATAGGAACAAGTATGCTACTTGGAAAATTAGAATGGAAGCTTACTTGCAAGGTAGAAATCTCTATGGAATTGTAGCAAGTGATAAAGTTATGCCTACTCCATGATCCAAAGGAGGACCTACACAAGAGGAGATAGAGAAAATCACACTTTGATGTGCAAGGGATGCTCAAACAAGGTCATATATACTAAAATTTATCTCTGATTTCTTGCTGCTACATATTAGAGGATGCAAAACATCTCAAGAGACTTGGGATGCACTTGAGACCCTCTTTTCTTCTGGTACGAAAGCTAGAAAGAATCATCTATGGAATGAGCTAAACCAAATGAAGAAGACACCAAAGAAAACTATTAAAAATCTTGTCACCAAGGTCAAGGAGGTTGTAGATCAATTAGCAACTATTGGAGAGCTAATTGAAGAAGAGGCCATCATGAAGCATATTCTAAATGGAATCAGAAGTGACAAGCAATGGAATCCTTCACAACTGCATATGATCTCATCATGGATGTACAAACTCTTGATTTCAACATATTCCTTGGACAAATCTTCAACCAAGAGACCAAAAAATTCTAAAGTAAGGTATCTCTTATCAAGGTGACTTAGCAAGTGCTCTTTATGCACACAAGAAAGAAAAGGAGCACAAAGGGAAGAAGAACAAAGACGATGATGAGGAGATTTCCCAAGCTAGCGATGTAGGAAAAAACAAGTGGAAAGGAAAGAAGAAAGGAGCAAAGCATGGAAAATCAAAATTAAATGATTTTTAACCTTGTGCCACCTATAACAAGACCAACCACACCACTCAGAATTGCTAATTCAATGGAAGGACTCATAAAGGAAGTGTTGGAGGTGCATTTGGCAACACTAGAGGTAGAGGTGGACACAACTTCAACAACAATAGAAGTCACAATAGAAGAGACTTAAACAACTACTTAGAGGATCAATCACATGAAGATTCAATACTTATAATGAATCTCATTCACAAAGAAGGTAAAGAATATGAACATTTTTTCTACATAGATTGAGGTTGTTGAAACAATGTTGTCGGAAATGTTGCTTTTCTATCTTATTTGGAGAATCCAAAGCATAAGTATGAATTAAAAATATGGGATGATACTAATCTCACTATGGGGAAGATTGGTAATTTCAAGGTTCCAAATGGCAGGAAAAAAATTCTGAGTAAGGTTCTTTATGTACCCACTATCACCAAAAACCTAATGTGTAGGCCAAATAGTTGAAAAAGGCTTGCAAGTTTGGTTCAACCAACATGAAGATTTTGTGGAAGATCCATGTCAAGGCTTCAAGAAGATAGCTAGAGGTGAGAAGAATGATAGAATCTTAACATTTGAAGTAGGGGAAACTAGGAACATATCTCTATTCAACTTTGGGTCTCAAACACTAAGTGAGCTTGAAGTGTGGGATAAAAGACCTGCTCATGAAAATGAAAGAACATTGAAGGATATATGCAAGGATCAAAGTGTTCTAGGGCTTCCAAACATATCAAAGCAAAATATGATCAACATGTGTGATGCTTGTCAAATTGCAAAGGCACAAAGACAACCTTTCAACCACAAAGGCTACATCCTCAACAGTCTTTTGGAACTCGTACACATGATGTGTGGGGACCAAGCCAAGAACCTTCATTCGCAAGCTCAAGGTATTATGTTTCATTTGTTGATGATCATAGTAGATGAGACATTCTGTATTTTATCAAGAATAAGAGTGAAGCATTTGAATGCTTCAAGAAGTACCTAGCACATGAGGAAAACCATACAAGTAGATCATTAGAGAAACTCAGATCTGATGGAGGGGAGAATACTTCTTCAAATATTTTGATGAGTATTTAGAGGATAAAGGCATCAAAAGGGAAGTGACTATGAGGTACTCTCCTCGATTAAATGGTATTGGAGAGAGAAGAAACAAGACCCTAGTTGAATTAGCAAGGAAAATTCTTGAAGAGAAGCTACCAAATTATATATGGGTAGAAGTAATCTCAATTATTTTATATCTTGTGAATAGACTTCCATCCAAATCTCTTCAAGGTATGATCCCTTATAAATCTTGGAATGGTAGAAAACCAATTCTAGGTCGTTGGAAAGCATTTGTTTGTTTAGCTTTGGTACATGTACCTTCACAAATCATAGCTGAAATATATGAAAGGGCAACCAAGGAAATATGATTCAACTCAAATGGGCTACAAGTTATATAATCCATTCACAAAGGAATTTACAACAAGAAAGTATGTTTTATTTGAAGAACATAGTTCATGGTATAATGAGGGCAAAAAGAAAGGTAAAACTACCTTATGACCTTGATTTTAATTTCCATCCATAAGGTAGAAAGCATGATACACAAGTGCAAGATTCATGAAGTGAATATGATGATGATCAAGATGAAAAGGAAAGACTATAAGCTCTACAAGTCAAGAGGAAAGTCCAAAATGCAAGAATGTGGAGAATGTTCCAAGGACACTCATAAAAGGTCAACAAGGGAGGTATGGATATGATTCTACATTTGTAACAAAGAATTATATTTCTTTAGCCAAAGACTAAGTTTCAAAGGAACCTTCAACATATAGAAGCTAAATGTAACCCTTATTGGGAGAAATCCATGAAAGAGGAGATAGAAGCCTTGAAGGAAATGGACACATGGGATTTAGTTCTAATGCAAATCAATTAGAAGGTAATAGGTTGCAGATGGGTCTATATGCTGAAAAGAAATTCAGATGGATCAATTGGTAGGTACAAAGCCATACTAGTTGCCAAAGGATGTGCTCAGACTCAAGGCATAGATGACCACCATCAAGACATCGCTTAGTGTAGGAGGTGCAAGGAATTGGAAGCTACTTCAACTTGATGTGAACAATGGATCTCTCAATGGGTGGATCAGTGAAGAGGTATACATGTCACAAACCCCAAGGGTTTGAAAACCCTAAAAATGAAGTGGTCAAATGTATGAATGAAGCAAAGAGTAAAAGTAAAGGAATAGAATAAACTTTGTGATCCTTCAACATTTTTTTTGAGATCATAAAAGAGTAGAAGATAGGTACATTAAGAAGATCACAAAGAAAAATCCCAATGATGACTTAAACTTCATTGTAAATACATCCAATTATATCTATCTTTATTTTATTGGAATAAACTAGGGCATCAAGCCTCCTCTTTTTAATCTATCTATCACACCTAGCAAAGCCACACTTATGGAGTATTTCTCCACATTGAAACGTTTATGTCAATTCCATATCTACAAAATTTTGAGAAAGCATTCTTTATAGGGATTTTGGAAAAAGAGTCAAAATATTTTGAAAATGGCCTCTAACCTCAATACGTCTTGTTGCCTATGAACTACATCTCTACCAAGGCTCAAAGATATACAGGGAAAGAGAAGATTTGGGAGCAAAAACATAGCCAAAAGAATCGGGTCAAGACATAGAGGATGAAGTCTTGAAGTCTAGAAAGTGGAGTTGTCAAAAGACCACACAGTGGTGAAAGCAACAATTTATAGAGACTACTTCAAAACACTTGTATAGAGAAAGTAAGCATTCTTAACCTACAAGTGGCATATTAGGAAAACGTGAACAAAGGTTTGTTAGGGGTGACAAATACTAAGAGGGGGGGAGTGTTGCAGCAAGGGGAAGACCTTTGCAATCTTACGATCTTATACTTGGTATGTCTTTTCATCATCATTATAACTCACATATTGACTATCATACACATACCTTTAATTTTAAATTTAGAGATCAACTCATTTCTTTGTCTGCAAGGCATGATTTCCAACCATTTCCATTGATTAGCCATACTCAAGTAAAATATGAATATAGGAAAGGTTATAAATCATGCATTATTTTCATAAATGTCATAAGTTAGTAGACTCATACCCTTTCTGATGCACATAAACCTTCTATGATTGATTATAAGGATTTTTTTACTATTTGATTATCCGTATAAACTACCACCATCTCAAGGATCATTTGACCATAGTATAGACATCATTCCTCCTAGTTCTCCTCCTCATAAAGCACCTTTTAGGCATGGACCTCTTCACCAAAAGGACATAGAAAACCAAGTTAAAGATTTACTTCAAAAGGACTTATAAGGTCCATTTCTTCCCCATTTGGAGCACCTATTCTCTTAGTGGAGAAAAAGAATAAAACTTAAAGGATGTGAATTGATTATAGAGCCCTTAACAAGATCAGAATTAAGAATAGATACCGTATTCCTAAGATAGACAACTTGCTAGATAAATTTCGAAGAGCATGTATCTTTACTAAGATTGATTGGAAAAAGATATTGCACAATTCCGCATCCATTGTATGTCAACATGTAAACCATCATCATGGTAAATCATTTGGATTGTTAATGCCACTTCACATTCCAAATGAACAATGGGAGCATATTTCTGTGGATTTCATCCTTGTTCCTTTTATGACTTCATCCCATAACAACATGATTTGGACAATAGTTGATAGGTTTAGTAAATATGCATATTACATTCCATGTAAAAAGACTTTGTCTGCTCCTCATGCTGCTAAGTTTTTCATTAAATGTATTTTTTCACATTATGGTTTTTCAAAAGTCATGTTGTTTGATCTTGATGTTCATTTTTGCAATCATTTTTGGGTTGCATTATTTCAACATTTTGGTTCTAAAATAGATTTTAGTTCTAAAGTTTATCCAATGGGCGAAGTGAAGATACAAATAGCACTATTATTTCTCTATCAAGTTGTTATTCATTAGACAGTCCCACTAATTGGGATGAGAAATTGCCATTGCTTCAATTTGCTTACAATAACACAACACATACAACTACAAGCCATACACCTTTTGAAATTGGTTATAGTAAAAAGCTTTCCACTCTCATGTCACTCACTCAAACACATATTCCTATGGATGACTCTATTGCTCAAGATCACATTTCTATACTTCACAAAGTTCACAAATACATTAAGAAAATTCAAGATCGTTACAGTCATAATTTTAATAAGAAATGGTTGGAAAAGAATTTAAGGAAAATGATCTAGTATGGCTACAAATCAATTTACGACATTTGAAAAATATTCTACTGCATCCTAAAGTCAAAACACACTATTATGGACTATTGTGCATTATTCAAATTGGATCAATGATAATTCATTTAGATTAGACATACCATCTAGCTAGAACACATTAGGGGAAAACATGAACCATCCTTGGGCCTTTTAGATTAAGAACTGATTAGTGATGGACCAATGAGAAGAGGGTGCTAGCCACAGTCTAGTCCTTTAATCACATAGGCTAGGCATAGGATTCCCTAGTTTTTGTGTGGTCAAAGAGGAGAAAACCACCTAGAATCCATGGTTTTAGTTATGCGAATGGTTTTGAAAAGCTTTGAAATCAATAAGAGCCCTTGGATTGGCTCAATGATCCAATGGATGGGGTTGTGTGCAAAAGTCAAGGCATCTGAGCATGTGGACCCTTGGATTTGCCTTCTTTTTAATGGTCAAGATCTAATTCTTCCTCGAAAAGGTGCCTTTTGATATAGGCCCTTGGTTTTGCATCATTTTGAGTGGCTATCTTATCCTCAACTCAAGAAAGCACCTTTTGATATGAGTCCTTGATTAGAATCTCTCATCAGACCGTGGCGGTTGAATGCCTCTTGCTTGAGCACCTTCAAATGGCATCGGTTGGATCTTCATATGGTCCAATGGCTTAGAATGAGATCCCTCACAAAAAAGGCACCTTTGAATATCCTCCTTAGGATGCAAGCACAATCAGATGGTTAAAAATGGGCGCCGATTTCATATTATCCCCCAATGTGGGGAGGCATTTGATTTAGCATGATTCAAGGGCCTATATGCTTGCAGAGAGTGTGCCAAAAAAATCCACAAAGAATCTTCTAACTCTCATGCATGTCATCTCTAGTGGTTCAAGACATTTGATCTAGGCCATTAAATTGAAGCATCCAATGGCTCAAAAAAACCCCTTTTACAATTCAAACACAATATTCTATGAAATATTATTTTATTGTAGAATACCACTAGTGTTTTTACTATGGCCCCTTAATCTCTTAGATTAAGCTTTTTAATCCCAGAAAATTAGGAATCCTTACAAGGCGCATGCAAGGCTCATTTTTTCCTCCAATGATACATAAATCTTTTCATATTAGTTTATAAAAACCATTTAAAGGCACTTTACCACTCAATCCTATTCTTGATGATCCTCATTTTCTTGAAGAAGAATCCAAAATATTAATTCCTGAGAAAATAGTAGATCCTGACATAACTACTATATGTATAGGTTCTCAATATCGTAGATATTTGGTTAAGTATGAAAATCAATATATTGAAGAATGTTAGTTGTCCATAAGACTTCATTGACACCTCATTATGATCACTTAATTTTTGCATATCATTCACATTCACATTAATTTAACTCCTCCATATATTTCCATGCATGTGTTTTAACATGGAACATGTTTATGTAGTTTAGTGATGGGACATGCGTCTGGCAATCCATGTCTATTTTATTTATATCAACTGAGTTCCCTTGCTTTTTCAATTGGGGAGCATGCTATCACTTATCGGATGTTGAAATTTGCAGTTCAATTTATTGAGGTATTAATGTGTTTTGTGTTTTGATATAGAAGCGGAAGGTTTGTGAGGCCATGGATGGGTGTGGACATTTTGGATGTGTTTGGACATGAATAAGAGAAATTATATTTTCTATGTATATTTTTGTAAATAAAGACCCACATATAGGGTTCTTTCTAGAAAGTGGTAAAAATAGTGATTAAGATCAAGATCGTTGTAGATTGCAGTTTTTGTAAATAAAAGATAGGGCTCTCCATAAAAGAGAGAAACTTTTTACTTTCACGCTTGCTTTTCAAAGCACCATGCTCATTGTAATCTCTATTTTTGATGTAATAAAAATCCTATAAATACTTGTACTCTGTAGACTCGTTGAACAAAGTGCATGGGAGGAGATTGCACCCAATATTGTGCACTATCTCATCTACTCTCTATCTCTATTTTTTGTGTGTTTTAGTTTTAACACTCTAGAAATTCAATGCAATATTATTGTTTGAGAAGTGATTCGAGATAGGTGATCATCCAATACATGATATCATCCCAGTCATATTCTTATTTCAAAATTGAATTCTTGGAAGAGCAAAATCCATCTCCATATGTGTCTAGTAACTTGAGGTTTGTTGAGTAAATACTATAGGGATTGGTGGTCATTGATGATTAGAAACTTGACATCGAGCAGGTAGTGTTCGAATTTTTATAGTGCAAAGATAATGGCTAAGCCCTCCCTCGTCGTGGTACTCTAGTTCTACTCAACTCTACATAGTAGATGACTCGTATAGTATATCAAATGATTCTTCTGTCTTCACTCCCTAGTTGTGCTAGGATTGTGCCAACTGCCTTAAGACTAACATCGACATGAATGCAGAATGAGTAGTTCCAACCAAGAGTCTTGAATATGGGTGATGTGTTAATCATGAATTCAACTCCAAGAAGGCTTGCTCTTTTGCTTTTGACCACTGAAATGGAGTTCTTGTGCCTCTAAGTCTAGACAAGGGCTTCAAGATGTCTGCATACTGTTGGAACATCAAGCTTACACTATGCTTTAGGTGGATTTGATCTACATCAAAGGCTATCGCGTCGAAAGAATATCCGTTGGAGAGTTCTTTTTCATATGCTCATTTATTGTATTTTTTTGAGATATTTTTGATGGTTCATTTACCGTTGTAAAAGCCTTGAGCTTTACACATGTAAAGGTAGAAATATAGAGCCAAAATCCCATGAATTTTTGGTGGTTGAAGTTGCATTCAATCAAGCAATCAATCACCTAAAAGTAGATCAAAGTAGATGTTCACTTTTCCTAGATTGTAGGAAAGTGAATTGATTCCCTCCAACAACCATTCCCACCTTCATTTGAATTCAAATTCAACTTGTAAAAGTCGCGGAACACTCCTAGAGGCTATATAAAGACTTGGAATTACTTGTACATTACATGGAAGCAATATACATACACTTGTGACCATCATTGTCTTGCTCCTTCAATTTTCTGCATCATCTTCTTCGCCAACAGTGATCTTGCAGAGGTTGCTGCTCTCTCTCCAGAGCTTCAAATTAAGTGCAAGATAACTCATTGGAAAATTATAAGTGTCTAGTTTATGCTGGTTCAGTAGATTGGGAGAAATTTTAGATTTTCTGTCTCGGGGTCAATCTCTACATATTCGTGAAAAATAGGAAGTACCACCGGTGAATGTTGCATTCATTCCTATAGCATATTTTGCTTATTCCTTATAATTTCGTGCATTCCATACACTCAACCCTATGTGTATCACTCCCATAAAAGGATTTTTTCTAATTGTAATCACCCTGGTCGCTATGGGCATTTGAAGTTCATTGTCTCTTCCATAGATAGTAAGTTTTTTTGAGCTAGTCGACCCGCGAACCTATCTGTTTTGTATCGACTCATTCTCCTTGATGCTCGAAAGTACATAGTGTGTTTCTTTGCACTTATAGCATGCCTATAAGGTCTATTTGAGTCTCCATAAGCTCAAGGGCTTGTCTTGTGCCGGTTGGCTTGACCAAACTTCGTCGCGTCGAAACGCACTGTTTTATCTTCGACAAGCTTCTCCAAGTTCTTTCAGTGGTATCAGAGCTAGATCAAGATGGGTGACGGCTTTCCCTCAATGATTGAGAAGCTTGATCGACACAACTACAGGGCTTGGCAAATCAGAATGGAGGCCTATTTGCAAGGTAGAAATCTTTATGGAATTGTAGTAGGTGATGAAGCTATGCCTATTCCAAGATCCAAAGGAGGACCTACACAAGAGGAGATAGATAAGCTCACACTTTGGTGCGCAAGGGATGCTCAAGCAAGATCGTACATACTGAACTCTATCTCTGACTTTCTATTACCACATATTAGAGGATGCAAGACATCTCAAGAGACTTGGGATGCCCTCGAGACTTTCTTTCCTGCTAGTACCAAAGCAAGAAAGAATCATCTTTGGAACGAGTTCAACCAAATGAAGAAGATGCCTAAACAAACCATCATAGAGTTTGTTACCAAGGTCAAAGAGGTTGCGGATCAATTAGCATCCATTGGAGAGCTGATTGAAGAAGAGGTCATCATGAGGCAAATTCTCAAGAAGAAGAGGTCATCATGAGGCAAATTCTCAACGGCATTCGAAGTGATAAGCAATGGCAATCCTTCCCGACGGCTTATGATCTCATCATGGATGTGCAAACTCCAGACTTCAACATCTTTCTTGGACAACTCTTCAATCAAGAAGCCAACAATAGCATAAAGGAAGGTAACTCCTGTCATGGTAATTCAACTAGTGCTCTATATGCAAATAAGAAGGATAAGAATCAGAAAGGCAAGAAGAAGGAAGAAGATGAAGAAGAGACTTCTCAAGCCAACTTTGCAAGGAAGAGCAAGTGGAAAGGGGAGAAGAAAGGACCAAAGCAAGACAAAGACAAAGGTCAAAATGTTCAACCTTGTGCCATATGCGATAAGACCAACCACACCACTCAGAATTGCTGGTTCAATGGGAAGACCCAGAAAGGAAGTGGAAGAGGTGCATATGGCAGCAATAGAGGCAGAGGTGGACACAACTTCAACAATAACAATAGAAGCTATAATAGAAGAGACTACACCAATTATTCAGAAGATCAACCACATGAAGACTCATTGCTTCTTATGAATCTAAGCCACAAAGAAGGTAAAGAAGATGATCATTTGTTCTACATAGATTCAGGATGTTCGAATCATGTTGCAGGCAATATTGCTCTTCTATCTGACTTGGAAAGACCAAAGCATAGACATGAAGTGCAAACAGGGGATGACACGAAGCACAATGTGGAGAAGATTGGTAATGTCAAAGCTTCCAATGGCAGGACAAACATTCTGAGTAAGGTTCTCTATGTACCCACTATCACTAAAAACCTAATAAGTGTAGGCCAAATAGTTGAAAAAGGCTTGCAAGTTAGGTTCACCCAACATGAAGCTTTTATGGAAGATCCATGTCAAGGCTTCAAGAAGATAGCCCGAGGTGAGAAGTGGAGTCATCAGAGACGAAGCCGCATGATAGAGAAGGATAAAGAGTGCAATTGCAAGCCTCACTTTCACTTTCATTTCTATTCTTTGCTTAGAACATCACTGGAGAACAATCCCCATGTCTTGAAGTTGGTGCTCACATGTGCACTCCGGAGTTTCTCGAGGGGAGGAACATGAGTGTGGGACCCCTTTATATCTCTCTGAATCGGCCAATACTACAAATATCTATTGATGGAGTTCCTTTGTTAGTGTTGCCTTCTTAGAGTTTATGCCCGAATCTATTACCCTATGCTTGGGCTTCTTGACTCATGTGGCGACTAGTGCATGTGCATATGGCATAGAAAAATATGACAAGAAGATGATGGTATGGTTTTCCTTACTTGGAATCTAGAGATCGATCGCTCACACATACAATGCTTTTTTTCCACATTTTCGCAACTTTCAAAGCTTCTGTAAGAGCCGGAGAGACCATATTATGAGGATGAGAAAGGTTATCTGATGTCGATAAACTTACCCTTCACTGATATAAAGAAAGTGAGAATTTCATGAGTTAATACACCTTGGCTACTACCACATATTTGTGGTTTCCACAACTTCTATTAAAGGTCAAAAAGAGAATTTATGCGAAAAATATAGATGCGAGTCTTGGCAGTGTGTTAGAAGCTATATTTGAAAGGATCTAATTTAAGAGCTTAATTAAGTTTGGCTGCCAGAGCCAAAATTAGTCTACCACTCCATTTTTGGCAATGAGTTTGGTGCATACTCACTAAATGTTGGGATTCGGCAAGGCCCCTTCTGGCCTCTTGGAGTCTATACAAGCAGGTGTATGGCACTCATTGAGGACATCTTTCTTGATTGAGAACATACCTTCTCTTGAACTCGTGGGCATATTTTAGCATTCTCTGCATCCTGGTGCTAGAAGCACACTATTGGATGTCACTTTGTGGTGATTATACAGAGCATGGGCCTCCTAGTGGAGTTGGCTCTTGCAGAAGAGTCCTCATTCTCGCTGTACTTCTTGTGTGATTAGCACTTGTGGTTTCAACTGTATCTACTTCCTGGAATGGCATTCTAGCTCAATGCATTAGCCTTTTGGAGCATTTCTAGCCCTCTGTAATCATTTTCTGAGCTAAGAAGTTGGGATTCCTCTTTTATGTGGTCTTTCCATTGTTCTTCTCTCTCTGACTGTGTAGTGTCTCTATTGTTAGTGAATGTACCTACACACAGGAATGTTACAGGGTATACTTCCCTAAGGAGAACCTCCCTTGATTAGACGGAGTACTGGAAGTGTGTACTGATTGATATAGCTAGAATCGGGTACCCCATTACCTCCTCTACAATTTGGCATGCCCGGTGGGACACTTGCATTCTCTATGAGAGGTACCTACCCCAGTGGGACACTTGCATTCTTTGGGTGAGGTACCTAGCCTTGTGGGACACTTCCATTTGTTGTGTGAGACCTTAGCATAGTAAATACTTGTTTTTGCTTTTTCTTTTTTGCATCTTGCTAGTGGGGACATGACCCACACTCGAGTAGACAAGGAGCCTCTTCGTGTATAGAGGAGCCTGAAGAAACCATATTTACCTTCTCTCTCTCTCTCTCTCTCTCTCTCTCTCTCTCTCTCTCTCTCTCTCTCTCTCTCTCTCTCTCTCTCTCTCTCTCTCTCTCTCTCTCTCTCTCTCTCTCTCTCTCTCTCTCTCTCTCTCTTAGACAGTAGCACTCCGCAGCCCGCCTCGCCATGCACACCGCAGCCGCAGTGCACACCTCCACCTCCGTAGATCCTTTCGCTCTCTCTAGCTTTGATTTGGGAATTCCTCAGAGACTGCACAGGAGAGAAATGCCTGCTTTCCATAGAAAGGCACAAGTTGAATATTTTTTATTTTCTATGTGTGCGACACTCTGTGCAGGATAATTGAGTGTCACTCCAGAGCTCTCTCAGGAAGTGGTGTAGCAGGTCTGTTGGTGTCTACCATGCTCGAGGTGAGAAGGATTGAGCAAGCAACAAGATATGGTATTTGACCTTGACGCAAGAACCAAATGACAACACAGTACGTGGGAGCAGGATGAGGACCTGTTGAACTTTTGAGAGACTATCGCAAGCGCTGTTTATGTGACACCCTGTTCTTGTGGGATAAAGGGGGTCCCATGCATACTATGCCCTTCCTTGTACAATTGCAATTTCAAAGTTGAAGCTTGGAGGAGTAGACCTCGGTTGAACCTCCATTTCACAAAAAAAAAAAATAATAATAATCTGGAGGGGAGGAACATGTGTGTGGCACCCCTTTATTTCTCTCTGAATCTGCCAGAGCTACACATATCTATTGATGAAGTTCCTTTGTCACTGTTGCCCTCTTAGCATTTATGCCCGAATCTATTACCCTATGCTTGGGTTGCTTGACTCATGTGGCGATTAGTGCATGCGCAAATGACATAGAACAGTATGGCAAGAAGATGATGGTATGGTTTTCCTTGCTTGGAATCTAGAAATTGATCGCTCGCACATATGGTGCTCTCTTTCTACATTTTTGCAACTTTCAATGCTTCCCCCAAAGTCATAGAGACCGTATCGTGACGATGAGGACGGTTATCTGATGTTGATAAACTTACCCTTCACTGATATAAAGAAAGTGAGAATTTCATGTCCCAAGCCGCTTGGTTGGGTGGTTGGGCCTTTCACCTCTTGAGGTGGGGGCGAGGGTTCAACCCCCACCAACAACATGTAAGGGACATGTTATGCTGGAAACTTGTATCTTGTGGCTGATGTGCGACCGTTTGTCTTCCCAATAGTTGTGACCCAGTCTAACCCAGCTATGTAAACCTCTGTTCTTGTGGGATAAGGGAGGTCCCATGGGTACTATGCCCTTCCTTGTACAATTGCAATTTCAAAGTTAAAGCTAGGAGGAGTAGGCCTCAGCTGGACCTCCATTTAAAAAAAAAAAGTGAGAATTTCATGACTTAATACACCTTGCCTACTGTCACATACTCATGGTCTCCGCCACTTCTATTAAATGTCAAAAATAGAATTATTGCAAGGAATATAATTGCCAAGTCTTGGTGGTGTCAAAAGTTATATTTGAAAGGACCTAATTTGAGAACTTAAGTAAGTTTGACTGCGAGAGCCAAAATTAGTCTACCACTACATTTTTGGCAATCACTTTGGCGCATACTTAGTGAACATTGGGATTTGGCAAGACCCCTTCTGGCCTCTTGGAGTCTAAAAAGCAGGTGTTTGGCACTCATTGATGATGTCTTTCCTGATTGAGAACATATCTTCTCTTGAATCCAGTGGTCATATTTTAGCATTCTCTGCATTCTAGTGCTAGAAGCACACTATTGGAGGTCACTTTGTGGTGAGTATATAGAATGTGGGCCTCCCAATGGAAATGACTATTAGCATTAATGTAGTGTGATTGAATGGTTTGGAAATAGTCCTTGGTATGAGTTTGGTGCATATTCTTGCACAAGAGTCTTCATTCTTGGAGCACTTCTTGTGTGATTAGCTCTTGTCGTGTCAGTTGTATCTACTTCCTAGAATGTCATTCTAGCTCAATGCATTATCCTTGCGGAGCATTTCCTGCCCTTTGTAGTCATTTTCTGCCCTTTGTAGTCATTTTCTAAGCTAAGAAGTTGGGATTCCTCTTTCATGTGTTCTTGTCATTGTTCTTCTCTCTATGGCTATGCATTTTCAGAGCATTTCCTGTCCTTTGTAGTCATTTTCTAAGCTAAGAAGTTGGGATTCCTCTTTTATGTGTTCTTGTCATTGTTCTTCTCTCTATGACTGTGCAGTGTCTCTGTTGTCAGTGAATGTATCTACACACAAGAATTTTACAGGGTATACTTCCCTAAGGAGAACCTCCCTTGAGTAGACGGAGTACTGGAAGTGTGTACTGATTGATATTGCTAGAATCGGGTACCCAGTACCTCCTCAACACTGCCCCACTTCCTACTTTTGTCTTCCACTTCTACACTTCTTAAGCTCTCCTTCTAGGTGATGGTATATTTCTAAACCTTTCTCCAAAGCCACAAACTACAACACTGCATCTGCATGCAAACTCTCTTGCACTTCCTATTACTGTTGTGATGGTTCTCTCTCACACATGCAAGCTTTTTTATGTGTTTTGAGCATAATCTTGCGCTATAGTATACTTGCTTGCCGCCCTTCTATCCTAGGCTAATGCTTACAAAACAATGTTGCTTCTCTCCCCCTATGATAGATATATGTATGTATATTCGTAGATTATCTGCATGGTTCTTATATAGGGAGGAGATTTTCTTGCCTAATGATGCACTTCAAGATCTTGCTCACCTAGGCCTCTGCAAGAGAACAAGGATTAAGACCACCACATGCTAGAGAGATGACTCTCCTCCCAACCTTATGCCTGTATATATAGCTGCTCGAATCAACGAAGACCACAAATGCAACTAGAGTCCACAAGTGCATGTGCAATCTCCTCCAGTCCTTTAGTACCTTCCACTAGAGTCCACTAGTGGTTGGTGTACTCGCCTCTCGAGTTAAGTCTCACTAGAATCAAGTTAACTCACCTTAGCTTGAGTTAGAAGGCTCTAGAGCTCCTTGGGCAAAACTCTCTCCCCATGCTCCCCATGGGGTTTGAACCCAAGACCTCCTCCTTCACAACCATGAGACTTGACCACTAGGCTAAGTGGATTACTTGAATATGAGAGCACATGAACTTATGCTTGAGTATATTCTTGAGATCTTTGGTCCTACAGACATGTGACCAAACGGTGTCCGATTTCAAATGTGTCTGAACCGACCAGACCCTTAGATCATAGACTTACTTTATTACATTCTTCCCCACTTGGAAAAAATTTTCGTCCTCGAAAATAGAGCTATATACATACTGTAGGCTGTTGAGATATCAAGCTCAACATGTGATGATCCAGGATGACACGTACCAGTTTTTCATTTCTCTGACATGTATAGTGGTCATGCCGGTATATGTCAGGGATACTTCATTGAGCTTTACTAGATTTATCTACCGAGAGTGATGGCACATTTGTTTCTTGCCAGCTCACTCATTCGCAGACATTAGGTTTTTCCTTATGTGCTGGTCTTTATATATTGCACTGGTTGTATTCTTGTTTTCAGGTCATTCTTGTACATTCCTTTTATGTAATAGAAGAAGAAGAAGAAGATCATTCTTCCTTGCCTCAATTTGTGTGTGTGCTTCTCCTTGAGAGTGAGAGTGTGTGTGTGAGCTCTCTTCCTTATCTCCTTCCTCGTGACATGGTATCAGAGCCAGCGTGGCTATAGAGAGCTCGTGGAGAAGGCGACGGTGAAGACTACGGGACAAAGCGTGGAGAAAACGCGATTTCACAAACGGCCTCCGTTTGCTACGAAAATTGCCGTGAAGGTAGAAGACCTCAAAATATTTTCGAGAGTTATCCCTTTAGGGTCACTTGTTTTTGTCAGATCGAAGTTTCGGAGCCATCTCAACCTCCATTTCGAGCCCGCAAGGTGGGGCCCACAAAAAAACCAGGTCAGTTTCAGAAACTATAACTTGCGTTGTGTTCGGCGACACTCATATATTCCAGATCCAGAATTTCAAGGGATTCCGTGTACTGTTGATACACGAAAACTGTGTTTTTCTGAGATCGAACTGTCACGTCATAGTGCGACAGTGTTCAAGCAGAAGTGCTGCTTGTAGTGTTTTGCAGTGTTGTGAATTGTTGCAGAAATGGCAAACGCAGATGGAATGAGTCATCTTATCAGCGATAAGCTGGACAAGAACAACTTCCATGCTTGGAGATTCAGAATGACGAATTTCCTGATGGGAAAAGGCTACTGGAAGTACATCAAAGAGAGAATGAAAATGCTCCGCAGTTACGAGAAAGGAATCGGACTACATATCAGTTAAGAGCATATGAGGAATGGAATCAAGGAGCATGAAAGGTAATGTATTGGCTATTTGTTAGCATACAGGATAGCATGATTGGACACATACAGGATGCCAAGACTCCAAAAGAGGCTTGGAACAGCTTGGTCACTTTGTATGAGACTAATGCAAAGGCACGGAAATTGCAACTCAAGAACGAGCTGCATACATTGGAAAAGAAGAGCATGTCGGTAAGTGACTACACTCTTAAAATCAAAGGCATATGTGAGTCACTTGCATCTATTGGCATGAATGTAGATGATGATGATAATGTGGAAGTGTGCCTTCATGGTTTAGGAGCTGCATATAAGCAGTTCAGAACTTCCATATAGACAAGGGAAAATATTCCGAATTTTACTGATCTAGTATCTATGCTGATTATTGAAGAAAAGAATCTTGGTGAGGATTCAAACTCCCAAGGAAAGCCTAGTTCTGAGCAGGTATTCTACTCTGGCAGAGGAAGAGGCAGAGGTAGAGGTTTTGGAAGTGGAAGAGGAAACAGTAACCAAGACCAAGGTCAACAACAGAATCATGCAGGAGGAAGAGGACAGTTTCGAGGCAGGTGGAGCCAAAGAGGTCGTAGAAATTTCCAAAGAAATGATTCAGGTAATGATAGTAAAGGATGTTGGAATTGTGGTAAACCTGGACACTTTGAACGTGATTGCAGGTTAAAGAATCAAAATAACAGAAGGCAGCAAAACAACTATGCATCCACAAGTGCAGATGATTCTGAGAAGTTGTTTATGGTTCAACATCACATGATGAATACGATGTCTGCTGGTGTTTCAAAATCGAATGGCAATGTCTGGTATGTTGATTCAGGTGCTTCAAATCACATGACCAGTCATGCAGAATGGTTCAGTAGTTTGCAGAAAATGCCAGTTCCTGGATATGTTGAAACAGGTGATGATACATCGCATTCTATTGAGCATACAGGAAACATAGCATTGTCTATGGAGGACGGGAAGGTAAAACATCTTACTGATGTGTTGCATGTTCCAAATATAACAAAGAATCTAGTTTGTATTGGACAAATGGTTGACCAGGGATTACAAGTCAGGTTCAATGCCGATGGATTATATGTAGAAGAGTACAAGCAGGATGGACAATTGGTTGCCAAAGGAAACAAAGTGGGTAGGATGTTCACCTTAAATGTGAAGATTCTTGAAATGAATGAAGCCATGTTTGCAAAAGGTGTAGGAGTTATTGCAGATATAGAGATATGGCACAAACAGATTGGACATGCAAACTTGCAAAGGCTAAAAATGATGCAGTCAAAGGAGATTGTCCATGGACTACCAAATTTCAAAGTTGCAGAAATGCAAAAGGTATGTGCAGCATGTCAATTTGGTAAACAGTCAAGAGCATCATTTCCACATGACAAGCATGTTAGTGAGAATGTACTAGAAGTAGTACATACAGATGTTTGGGATCCAACAAAGACCACATCTATGGGTGGTTGCAGGTTTTATGTTACCTTCATTGATGTTCATACACGCAAAGTATGGGTATATTTCATGAAAGAGAAGAGTGAGGTGTTCACTCACTTCCAGAATTTTAAAGCTATGGTGGAAAAGCAGACAGAGAAGTACATTCAAACACTAAGATCTAATGGAGGAGGTGAATACATGTCAAATGAGTTCAGCAGTTTTCTAAAAAATCATGGAATTCGGCGTCAGTTTTCATGCAGGTACACACCACAATAGAATGGTGTTGCTGAATGCAAAAATAGACATATTGCAGAAATAGCAAGAGCCTTGATGGCTGAGAAGAATATGCCTCATTGTTATTGGGCAGAAGCTGTGCATACTGTTGTATACATCATGAACAGAACTCCGACTGCTGTTGTACATCAAGTTACACCTGAAGAGAAGTTTACACGTAAAAAGCCAAACTTATCACATCTGAAAGTTTTTGGCTGTATTGCATATGTACATGTTCCAGATGAGCTCAGGACGAAGCTTGATCCGAAAGCAGAAAAATGTGTCTTCATTGGATATTCCCTTGAGCAAAAGGGGTACAAATGTTATAACCCACTCACATGACAGGTGAAGGTGAGCAGAAATGTGGTATTTGATGACATGTCAAGCTTCTATGTAGATGCCAAAGAAGGACTGAATCTTGAACCAAATGACAAAGAA
This sequence comes from Ceratopteris richardii, assembly GCA_020310875.1. Taxonomy (NCBI): domain Eukaryota; kingdom Viridiplantae; phylum Streptophyta; class Polypodiopsida; order Polypodiales; family Pteridaceae; genus Ceratopteris; species Ceratopteris richardii. The sequence goes on from CM035432.1 coordinate 99,186,027, forward strand.
AATGCTGAAAAATCTAGTGCAGAATCTCAAGTTTTGAGTGGACCGGATGTATCACCAAGCAATAGTTCCAACTCAAATCCATGGAGTGGAAGATTGCGTGGAAATTTCAGTCCAACAAATTCATCAAATACATCCAAGAAAGGTAAAGAAAAGCTTTCTGCTGGTAGTAAAACAGGTGCAGGTTTTGACGATGTTGATGGAGATTCAAGTGGTTCAGAAAAGAGTATTGATGAGGAACTTGGATTGCCCTCTATGAAGACTCCAGGAGTAAGAAGGGCACATGCAGATGATACAAGAAGAAGTGACCCAGGACCAAGAAGATCTGGGAGGATGCGTAATTCAGTGCAACGATTGACATATGATAGTTACATGGCTCGCCATTGTGCCTACATGACAAAGGTAATACAAGATGCTGAACCTTCTTGTTTTGAAGATGCAATTGGTAATGCAGATTGGGAAAAAGCTATGGAGGAGATGGCTGCACTTTATGGAAATGATACATGGAAGCTTGTTCCATTGCCACAAGGAAAGAAATCCATAGGCTGCAAATGGGTTTATAAGGTAAAGCATAATGCTGATGGTAGCATAAGCAGGTATAAAGCACGATTGGTAGCTAAAGGTTATGCATAGACATATGGCATTGATTATGAGGAAACATTCAGCCCTATAGCTAAAATGTCTACTGTCAGAACACTTGTTGCATTAGCTACAACAAAAGGATGGACTTTGCATCAGATGGATGTGAAGAATGCTTTCTTACATGGTGAGTTACAGGAAGAAGTATATATGGACCAGCCACAAGGATATGAAGATTCAAAGCATCCAAAATATGTTTGCAGGTTGCAAAAGGCTTTGTATGGGCTGAAGCAAGCCCCTCGTGCATGGCATGCAAGGATTGTTGATTACTTAACCAGCATCGGATTCTCTATGTGTGATGCAGATCACTCACTATATGCAAGGAAGTCTGATGATGGCATCACTATTGTGGCTATTTATGTTGATGAACTGATTGTAGGTGGTGATAATGAAGAAAGCATCAAAGAGGCAAAGAAACTTCTTATGCAGGAATTCGACATGAAAGACCTTGGTGTGCTGCGCTATTTCTTGGGCATTGAGTTTATACATATAGAAACAGGTATATGGATGTCGCAAAGGCAATATGCCTTGAATATGCTGCAAAAGTATGGTATGGCTGATTGTAAGACAATTTCTATGCCTTTAGATCAGAATTTGAAATTGGATACTACATCAGGTGAAGCATTGGAAAATGCTACTATGTACAAGAAAATTGTGGGAAGACTTATATATCTTACAATTACAAGGCCTGATTTAAGCTACACTGTTGGACTTGAAAGTCAATTTATGCAGGTTCCCAGGAAGCCACATTTGGATGCTCTGAGGTGCACTCTACGTTATGTGAGTGCTACTTTGGATTATGCATTGTTTTATGAAGCTGGTGTAGATTTGAGGGTTCATGGATACACCGATGCAGATTGGGCTGGTAGTACTCCAGATAGAAGATCTACTAGTGGCTTTCTTTTCTCACTTGGAGGTGCAGCTATTACATGGAGTAGTAAGAAGCAACGCACTATTGCTTTGTCGAGTACAGAGGCTGAGTACAGAGGTGCTGCAATGGCAGCATGTGAGGCATCATGGCTGGAGATGTTACTTGCAGATTTAGGTGTGGAAGTCCAAAAGCCTATCACTATCTATTGTGATAATCTTAGCAGCATACAGTTAGCACGAACCCTGTTTTCCATGCTAGAACAAAGCATATCGAGATACATTATCACTTCATCAGAGAGAAGGTATTAGCATGTGATACTGATCTTGTTTATGTGAGAACAGATGAGCAGGTTGCTGGTATTTTCACCAATGCACTTGGAGCTGAGAAGTTGAAGAAGTTTCGGAAGATGCTTGGATTACAGGATATGGCATTGAGCTTGAGGGGGAGTGTTGAGATATCAAGCTCAACATGTGATGATCCAGGATGAAACGTACCAGTTTTTCATTTCTCTGACATGTATAGTGGTCACGCCGGTATATGTCAGGGATACTTCATTGAGCTTTATTAGATTTATCTATCGAGAGTGATGGCACATTTGTTTCTTGCCAGCTCACTCATTCGCGGACATTAGGTTTTTCCTTATGTACTGGTCTTTATATATTGCACTGGTTGTATTCTTGTTTTCAGGTCATTCTTGTACATTCCTTTTATGTAATAGAAGAAGAAGAAGACGATCATTCTTCCTTGCCTCAATTTGTGTGTGTGCTTCTCCTTGAGAGTGAAGTGTGTGTGTGAGCTCTCTTCCTTATCTCCTTCCTCGTGACGCTATATACATACTGTAGGCAACCCCCGAGCCTCATGTTCTAAAACTGGAAGAACATGTCTCATCTCTGTGGTGGCGTCCCTGCCCAAATGATTCAAAACACTATCTCATTTTGCACTTTGATGAACTGGACAAAGTACAAACTAGTGAAAGAACAATAAGGCTGGATGTAAACACATCCCTGGCCAATTCACAGTTTTTGGATGTGCAATCTAGGCACAAACATGTGAAATAGGTGGATTCTAATTACTAGTCCATTTCTAGGCATAACTGGTGCATGGACTTAGTAATGAAGGTGGGATTCTTATCCCTTGCAAGACTTTGAGAACTCTTGATTCACTTGAATTTGTTTTGGAGAACTTGAAGTTTGGTTGTCCCAAACATGTATCTTAGATGTTTGTACAATGGTTTACTTTAATCCAACAGTTACTTGATTTTTTTACCCGACTAGAGGACTATGTTGTCCTAATGAGTTTAAAAATCCTATGTAAACTGTAAGAGAAAGTTACCATTTTCTTTGAGTTAACCATACTATAATTTGCCAAGTATAAATTCGCAATGAAATTTGTCCAATTTAGGACACTTTTCTCAAAGACTAGTTGTTTTTTAGCTAAAAGTTCTTGGGAATTGTAAATCTATTGAGCAATTCCTAACTTCTCTATTCTAGAATAAACTAGACTCTGGGAAATCATTTATGCTATAACTTGAAGCAAACTCAATAAATAAGTCCACTTAGACTTATTATGTTTTGAAGATTTGAAAAGATTCTTGTGCATAACATCTATCTAGGATGTTCAATTTAGTTATCTAGTTCTAATTGGCTAACCCTGGTCTTTTGCAAAAGGAATCAGATACCATATCTGAGCCAATTCCAAAAGATTTGGAAAGCAGAAAGAAATAACTAAAACTCTATACAACCAATTCATACTTCGAAGATACGTAAACTTGCAATGAGTCAAAGTCTAGATGTCTCGGGACTTTAACTTCTCAAAGATCTGTTTCAACATGGATTTGAAGCATTTTCTTTATATTTAAGAGAAATAAACTGGATTCTCAAAAAGATTCAAAGAATATCAAAAACATCATCCAACCATAGGATACTAGTATGGCAACTACCATCAGTGTGTCGACCCACTGAGGTTCTTGTGCATTTCTTTGAGTCAAAAGAGTGAATTTACCAAGTTACACTAGGAACTTGATGTTTGACTTAGTCAATCAAATCCTTAGTTGAAAAGATGAACTCAAAATCAAAGTTCTTTCAGAAATTATCAAATATTTCCAAATTAACAACATTTTATCTTGAAGTTTTTCAAGAAGATCTTAGAAGTTACTTACTTCATATCTTCTATTTCCTTGAGCTTGAAGCTATCTTGAAGTATCTTGAGATACTACTTTCATCCTTCTTGAATAAAACTCCTTCTTTGAAGTTTTTATTCCCTTGAGGATCAAATATAACTTCAAGATCCAATTTAGAACTAAAAGATAATTATCATCCATGGTCCGATGTCCCATACCATCCTTCCTACATCAATCTGAGTATAAAATCTAGTGCCAATGCAAGACAACAAGGATTACGACCACCACGTGCTAGAGAGATGACTCTCCTCCCAACCTTATGCCTGTATATGTAGCTGCTCGAATCAACGAGGACTGCAAATGTAACTAGAGTCCACAAGTGCATGTGCAATCTCCTCCACTCCTTTAGTACCTTCCATTAGAGTCCACTAGTGGTTGGTGTACTCTCCTCTCCAGTTAAGTCTCACTAGACTCAAGTTAACTCACCTTAACTTGAGTTAGAAGACTCTAGAGCTCCTTGGGAAAAACCCTCTCCCCATGCTCCCCATGGGGTTTGAACCCAAGACCTCCTCCTTCACAACCATGAGACTTAACCACTAGGCTAAGTGGATTACTTGAATACGAGAGCACATGAACTTATGCTTGAGTCTATTCTTGAGATCTTTGGTCCTACAGACATGTGACCAAACGGTGTCCGATTTCAGATCTACCTGAACCGACCAGACCCTTAGATCATAGGCTTACTTTATTATAGGGGCCATGCTATACTATGATTGTTATGGTGTGATACTATAGGTACTATCCTTTTTGCACAAGAGAAGATGCATGAATATAAGTCTCATCCTACCGAAAGGCATTGTAGGTGGAGAGGGATACTTAGCGCTATGAAGGATAGGTGTAGTTATTGTGATGGATGTTTCAGAGCATCACAGGAGTGAAGTGGGACCACTCACACTTCAAAAAGGAAACTTACAATTGAGGAGGACCAGACTGTGTTAGAGCCCTAGAATAAGGCTTGTCGAAATGCCGAGTCGCTCCAACCTGATAGGTACCATGAGGCCTGAGACCACTTGGCCATGGAGATGGTCCAAGGGTACTAAAATCACAAGACACCAAACCAAAGCATACCGGATCTGAATGGTAACTTTAAGCTCCTTTCCCCAATTCCAAATGCCTTAGTCTTGCAACACTTCACCTAGTTGTACAAAATACACAATCTCCTATTGGCTCCAATTTATTTCTTAAGCTTCTTGTAGTGGGAAAAAAGGGATTGAATCTCTTTAAGAGCCCTATTCCAAGAAATGAATGGACTAAAACCACTAGAGAACTCGTGAGAAAGAATGCATTTAGTCTTCTCTATAATAGAAGGAATCTTAAAAAGGGAGGTGCCAAGGTGGGGCCACCCCACATTATAGGTAGGGTGATTGCCATGTAGTCGAATCAAGAGGAGTTTATGGTCAAAGACCAACAAAGAAGGATCCTGGGATTAGGAAGCATTTCAAAACCTTTGGAGGTAAGAAATATTTCTAGCACCTATCTCATCTACTAAAATCTTTCTTTTTGTTGACAACTTGCATCCAACCATCAGTATGCTCAACATCATTGTGGTTTTCTTTGTGATGATCTGGTTTCATCATTGTAGTTTTCTTTGTGATGATCTGGTTTAACCTGCTTAATAGACTCATTTACATTAGGTTCACTATTTTCCTTATTAATTTCAACGTCATCCTTAAAAGTATTATTATCAAAGGGATTGAAAATTTCTTCAAATAAAACTTTGAATGAGTTGTTCCATTTACCATTTTTTTTTCTTTAAGAGTAACTCATTTTCCTCCTAAGCTGGAGGACTCTTTTTACCAAGGTTTGGATCACCATGATGATTTAGCTTAGAATCCTCTTGATTTTTTTAATTTTTCACAAGCAATGGGTAGTCCTTGATTAAGTGGTCGTGCTTATAACCAATTAAAATAAGCATTAGGGAGGTTTCTATAAACCACCTTTTCTTCATGAATAGTTCTTCCATCTAAGTCCTTTATCAATAAACTAGTTTTGATAGGTTTAATAGTGTCTAGCTCCACCATGACTTGAGGGCCCTAATTAGGGTTAAAATTACCTCTAGGTCTCTGTTCAAGGACTCATCCGAAAAGCCCACTAAGACCATCAAGTCATGGGTAATATTCAACTCGGAGATTATTGGATATGTCTAACCATCAAGCCTCTTTTTTTTAATTAACTTTTATCCACTACTTAAGCAATTCTTGTGCTAGCCTTGCCCCATGGAAGAGGCCAATAACCACCCTATCAAAAAGTTGATTTTCCCAAATTCCAAGAAAGTTGTGATCTATCGTCAGTGCAACATCTTTAGCCTTGTTGATATTAGAATCAACACAAAGTATGTGCACCTTATGTTCGTGAATCATTTTTTCTTTTCCTTTATTCAAAGCAACAGAAGGACTAAATCCATTACTTGAAATTGCTCCAAAGTGTAAAAGGGGGGTTCATACTTGCAGTAGTGACCTTAGTTGCTTCTGCAAATTAAGACTTTGTTGAAGAATAAGTGCCAACATCACTTACTAATTTAGATGAGCTTGTAATCCAACCTTCATGTTTTGCCACAAGTGCTGAACCTTGCATTGCATTCATCGTTGCAACCAAGGGAGCAACCCCGGCTGGAGCATCTACTCCATGTACCCATTTTTTAGCATGTCATGGAGCACCATCCCTCCCACTTGGGGGGAAAAGAGGTCAACCACTAAAGCAGAGGATCCTCAAGTAGAATACCAAACAAATTATAACCACATATTCACCAAGGCAGGTAAGTATATATAGGAAGTAGGGGTATAGCCTGCGTGACATAGGGTGTCGAACGAACAAGGAGGTCTAAGAGCTCACACAAAAACGAACCCTAACCAAAGCTTCTTGTAAGTATGAATTGAAGATGTGTTTTCCCACTCATTAATTTCATACATTTACCTTGTTTGTAAAAAAAAATAAAAAAATAAAAAATAATTCTTTGCTTTCCAAGTAAAGAAAAAAGAAAAACTGCTTTTGAAGTGTCAATCAACAACATAAAAAATGGCAGTAATGATAACAGGGAACGATACAATAATCATGCATTGAATGATGAAATGTCTTCTCATGAGTAAAGAAGTGCTATGGTAATTAACTACAGTATACCTGCGTTGGTGGCTAGCTCTTTTTCAATCGAAGTTATTTAAAAGATATGCACTAAATCACTCCATGGTTCTTTTTCAAACCGAAGATACGGACTAAATCAAATCTACTTAATCGTGTACACGTTCCGTTGTTCTAGTGATTGAGTCTTTGGTCTCTTGAAGTGGAGGTCCAGAGTTCAATCCCTAGGCTAGACATGTAATGGCTTTGGCTAGTTGAAACTAGTAATCTTGTGTAACTCTTGTTTTCTGAGATACGGGAGGTCCGCGGGTACTATGCCCATTCATCTGTACAGCTGTTCTTTCAAAGTTAAAGCTCGGGGAGTAAGCGGTTGCCAAACCTCCATTTAAAAAAAATAAAAATCTCCTTAATCCAATTTGAATTAATCCATTCGGACAGAGAAAGAAGTCGACTGCCTTGGTCAAATTCTGTAACTCAGGAGTCAGATGGGAGGCGAAATTGAGCCCTTTTGAGTGGTCTTGCATATTTTTTCTGGCCTTTAAACTTGCCTTCGTCTCATGCGAGGTTGGTTCTTGTTTTGTTGCAAGTGTTAGTTTCGATGGAAAAACTATGTGAGATAAGTATCGGATTAGTATCATATTCGCTCCCTATGTTAAGCTAGATGACCTGCTTCATCTACTCTTCATGCGCAGGAATGTGCCAAAATGTCGTGGATAGTATGCCGAGTAGATCTGTTCGTTACAAAACTGTCTTCCAGGGAAAAAGAAGCACCTTCGTGATGTGAAATTCACGAGTTTCATTGTATCCTTGACAGGAAATTGTACACAAGGAAAATAGCCCTTGACAGGAGAAGCACCATCATCTTCAGGCTCTGCATGGACGTGTTGATGAAAAATGGTTAGGTATCTTATATAATTTCTAAGAAGATAAAGAGTCTCATTTCCTTTGCAGCTTTTACATGGGCGAAAAAAGTGGTTACAATGTTCTTCCAAGTTCCAGTGTGATTCAAAATACGGAAGATTTTGATCATCTTTACGATTTTCACCCTGGCAAAAACGTGTTTGCAGTTCTTCGACATGCTTATTCCTTCTTCCATTTAAGCTTGTAACCCTGAAATGTGCATTCGGGCAAGGTGGAACTGGGAAGGCGCCTCAAGGAACCCCCTGATCATCAAATACAGGAATCTATGGAAGCATGATGAAACGAAGAGAGCACCGTTGAGAACATAGCTTATGATTATCCGGATAATCTTCTGTGTAAAACATATGAGATTCTTGCTTCTAAAAAACTAATGGAAACGCTGATGTGAGCTGGTCCAGTTGGATGTAAGCCAGTAAAGGATTTGCTCTACATTCTGCAGATTCTTGTGCTATGTGTTGCCTTTTTCTGATATATTATTCCATATTCTCAGAAAAAGAACACTAAAAAATGCAATCCCTTCACCCTTCTTCATCATGGTTGAAGCTTCAATTTACATCCATTCTGTCCTGAGGACTCCAGCCGACGCAAACTTTCAAGCTCGAGCCGTGCAAGTGAAAAATAAGGAGAAAATAACAGAAGACAGAAACTACCCGCCTTAATGTGCGACCGTTCAGGCTTCAGGTCCCGTTTTGAGCAAGGAGAAGCCAACAAACAGACATTCTATGCCCGAAAATTGTACCGAGTAGACCGTCCTCAATTTCTGTGCTGGGCAGGAGACAAGCAATCGGTAAATTCTGATTGTCTGTGCCATGTAGCTCCAACAAAGTCTCGATCATGGTATGCACATACTCCCGATCTGACATATTGCTGGGATACCCTCATATTTTGGTCCTGTACCCGAAAATGTCACCTTTTGAGCATCTCTGCCGAAGGGCGCTACCATTGCGATTCTGCTCGTCTAAGGTCTGTTGAATTTCATCCATGTCGCAAAGCACAGTTTCTCACTATAGCTGCCGTAATTTGGATGCATGCACGTTGCAGCTGAACGGATGGAAACCATTCGTTAACCTTTCATTCTCAGATGGCATAACCGACTTCCATCAAACTGCAGTAAGTGCAGCCGCCAAAGATTCTTTGTTGCCTGCGAGTAAGTCAATCGACGTAGAGTCCGTTTGCGCTAGAGCTCCAGACTTTTCAGTATCACCTCATGTAAAATGTTCGCTCAAGAAGGTAATGTCCAAACGCGCAGCAGGTGGAGGGAAATTCTTTGGGTGGTCTTGCAAGTCCTGTAACGAGACGCCGTTCAATCTGGACGGCAATAACTCTAATTTGCAGGATGATGTGGTTTTTAAGTATGATGAATGTGATTCCATGGATATAACTAGTAATGTCGATTTGGCTCCTCAGAATCAGCATATTGTGCTGAAAATCTGTGATGATCCTCTGCATGTGAACTTAAGCAAGGGCTTACCAGATTCAGATACGGACTTGAGGTTCTTCCATAAGGAAGTTTCAGACACACCTTGTCAAAATAATCACAAAAGCTTGAAAGGCGTTCATGTAATTCGAGAACTATCTGCAAATGCAGGCATGAACAATTCATCAGGCTGTTATACAGAGCTCGATTGTTCGTTCATGCCACATAGTGTCACGGATACCAGCATTGGTAGCTGGAGCAAGCGGCAAAAACAACTCTCTAAAGCCCTTGTAAGGGGCCTCTGGAGGAGGAATGAAAATGTCCAGCTTCGAAAGAGACGGCGCAAGAGCGGTTCATCGCGATCTAGCTCAGGTCCAAGCAGTGAATCACGTAAGCTGAGGTTTAATGGGTCTGATGCAACAGCTGTCAATGCATCTGCTGCTTATGCTACGTGTTCTGATTTCCCGATACAAGCTACTGATTCAAGTGGGGAGCTTTTCTTTCACGGTGAAGGAGGCGATATCAACTGGGAAACAGATACTGGCTTTATTGGGGAAGGATTGGTACAGAGAATAGATGGAGTTGATGTGCTTCATGCTTGGATTCTAGATTGCGGCTATGGTAGGGAAACTGGATATACAGGTGATGGAGAACTTGAATTTTGAGTCCGGCTATGGTAGGGGAACAGGATATACAGGTGATGGAGAACTTGAATTTTGAGTCCGGCCATGGTAGGGAAACTGGATATACAGGTGATGGAGAACTTGAATGTGGGGATGATAGTGTTCCTGATGAGCTGGATGATGAGGACAGAGAATAGCTTGGATTAGGTCCTTGGAGTGATAGCACTGGAATAAAATTACCATCCATGTACCGCATAGCCATTCAGATGGATCAGGATGTGGGTGAGCACATAAGTTTTCATCAACTTACGTTTCAAGATACGTCTTTGGAGAAGAAATATGCAGTTTTTTTCCCTAAGAATATGTAGTGATGTTCATGTCTGTCTTTTGCAGATTTTATTACAAATTGCAAGACACAGATGTGATGTACACATGTAAACATCTGATTGCATGCCCATTGCCATCTTCATCTCTTTGCAAAATGATGCAAAACGTTTAACATTTTTGAGATCTGGTCTTTTTTCTAATTTGCGCATTCTGAGACCCTCTTAGGGTTCTGTAAATTCAGACCAATAGTTCTTACGAGATCGATCATAGTTTTATTATATCCTCTAGGGTTGGAATAGGTTGTTCTTCTTTCAAAATAGTAGCTATATTTGCAAAGGAGTTGGGGAGAGCCTTCAAGAATATTTCTATTTTTTCCTCTTTGGGTACTAAGCATTGAAGGGAATGCCATTGGACTATCATGCTTTTCTTCCTATTAACAAATGATGCAATGTCCTCATTGAGAGTAAATGGAAGTTCATACAATTGCATTTTGAGAGTCATTTGATTGTGCTTTGCATGGGCACCGAAGTTCTCCAACATTTTCCAAGCGTCATGTGCACTGTTTGGCTCGTCAACATAGTGTATGTATGTGTCATCAAGTGTGGTGATAATGATTTTGTATGCTTGTTCCTCATAAATGTGACTCACACCAAGGTTGAATTCCATGAGCTTAAAGGTTGTTTGTTGTAGTTTTTTGGGAGGAAGAAGATGCAAACAGTGATCTATAAACTTTTTATAGAGGAAAGTAGAATGGTGGACTTGATATCATGGATTTTGAAATGTTAGAAAAATGGGTTCTTTAGATCATACAATCTCATTATTATTGGTATCCTCTTATTATTAGTATTTTTCATCAATTTGGTTTAAAAGGATACCCTAGATGGAATGATTTCGATGTTGGCATTATTTTTTATATTAGGTAGGCATTCAAGCTCAACCAATTTTATTTCATTTGAATCTGAAGCTAGACGAAGAACATGGTATAACATTCCTTTTTGGCAATGGATTCATAGTATTGAAATCAATATCTAATACAAGCCCAACAATATGGTTTCCTTTATCACAAACCATTTCCAAACTCCAAAAAAGTTTTTTTTTTTAAGGAAAAAAAAAAGGTCTTTGTTTATACAACAATGTTGACCATTATGATGATACAAAGGACTTTCATGACTTGGCATAGAAGTTTTATTATCTCGAAATTATTTATAAGATCCTCATGAAATATATTCAATAAATCCATGATCCTCTTCTTGTTGTCAAATTATTCTACATTCTCTTGTGTAACAATATTGTTTTGTTATTCTTAGACCTCTTACTTGGAAGGAAATCTTTCTCAATGAATGTTTCAATTTTTCAATCTACACTTGGCTCATGAATCAACCCCATCTTCTATACTACATTTGACTTGAAAGGAATACAACTCTATTTGATCATTCCAAATGTCTTTCTTGTGGCATTACTCTTACACACCAACTTATTTTGCAAGAACTACAAGGAGATGATCTAGGTGGGTGACACACACTCGTGTTCAAGCACCTTCTCAAGACCATACCAAAGAAAAATAGGAAATTATGGATAATAAATACTTTCAAATGGGTAGAATGGTTAAATTTGGAAGTCGTCTATTACAAAGAGTTTTGAGAGGATTCTTTTTTTTTTTCATTTTATTGTAGTGAACATCTACTTATCCATGTTTAAATTGATCTTTATTATGTTATCATAGCCTTTTTTGTGTATCACATTAATGGATGAGTTCTAATGGAGCAATGCATTCCAGTGGGAGCTTATTCTAGTATCTGGAGTGCAATATGATATGCTCACGTATAAAGTAGTATGGAGGGAAGATCACATCTAGCCTTTTGGTGGGAGATTGGTTGAGATTGTCTCTAGTTTTGCATAAACGGTTGGAAAAAAAGCTCATATATACTTGAATGACTCTAAGGATGTTTTCACAGTGATGTCCCCATAAATAATGCATGTTGTGAAGGAATCTTAACATCCATGACAGACAACATCCTATAATGCATCTTCCATGCTTATCCCTACATTCGTTGTATCCTTTACTTGATGCAATAAGAAAGGGTTATTATGCATTAGTTAGGACCATCATGTATTATAGAGGATGATGTTGAAGCTAATACTCTACATTCGAATAAACTCTTTATGTCTATGTGCATGTTATTTCTTCATCCCTTTCCCTTATTGTTTCTTTAGCTTTCTATTGTTGCTTATGTACAATTTACACTGAGCTGTGCAAGCATGTATTTGTGGTAATATCGTTTATGTGATCATGTATCTTGGATTACGAATCACCCTATAAGTTACTCTAGTTACATTTCACTTGGCATTCATTCTTCTACCCATAGTTTGTAGCTCGTGAGCTCTTCAAGGTCTACTCACTTTTTTGAGTTTCATCTTTGTGTGTCTATTTCATTTTTGTTCTACATGTCACTCTCTATATTATAAACTCTTAGTTGTGTGATCAGTTGACTAAAAAATCCATCTTTGAAGCAACATGTATTAAATTCTAAAATAGATCATAAGAAAGAGAATAGTGTACAAGTTACTCAAAGAAAAATCGAAGATAGAGAACACTTCTGTTCTTTTTTGAGAAATCATACAAACTAAATCAATCAAAATAGTGCGTAAAATTTCCTGATTTTGGGTATACTATGACCCATCCAAGAAGCAAATAGATTGAAAAAACGATCAAGATATAATCAACAATAAGAAATGTACTAACTTATGAAGTTCAATGGAGGGATCTCAAAAATGTGTCTTAGTTCATTGATCTCAATAACAAAAGAATATCCTTTGTTGGATTGAAAAATAGGACCATGACTCCTCCCAACTGATAGATGTTGCACATTGTATGACTAGAGTAACACTAAAACATCACCATAACTAGGTGATCCCCGTCAATCTTGAACATTGATAAAATGGATCCACCGTAAGTGACTTAAACAAGGCATATAGTGCATTCTGATTGGTTAACACTTTTCTAAAAAGCAACCTTCCAAGAGCTAAGCACTTGCCAATGAAGTGATATGGTACTTCCATTTGCTTGGTCCTCTCATGGTTGAATGGATTTAGCACCACCCTAATCCCACATTGAATATAAGAGCCTCAAAGTTTCCTTGCAAGCTTTACCACCTACAAAATATTTTGATTCAATTAAGGATAAGAAGAAAATCTTGTAGCTTTGATCTATAGGAAACCATACCACTCGCAAGATTAAACACATCTGGATGTTGAGCATCGAGTATCCAAGAGTCCAACACAATCAAATTTTTTGCACCCTTGTATTGATGCCATTCCATGATCGAATGTCGACCATCTATGCCTATTAGCACTCAAATAACATAGTATCATCTTGCCTGCTTCCCAATGTCTCCTATTGAGGTTGTTCATTAAATTTACCTTGAACATGTTTTGTTCCCTCAAAGATTCATTCTTTGCTTTCAACGTCCGTTTTGAAGCATTTTTGGGATGATTCATGGAGCCATTTGGGAGTAGTTTCGTGCATAGTTCTTTTTACATAGGCTCTAGAACATCAACAAGACTGTTCTTTGTACTTCTTTGAAAACCAATATTCACCTTTGGGGCTACGTTGTTCAGCCACATTAGTAAATTTGCATGTTTCTTGAAAGGTTCTAATCGTGGTGGGAGCAGCCATCGCAAGTTTATGCAGGTTTTTGAGCAGAAATAATAAAGTTGATAGACACTTGCAGGTGTTGTTGGCTAGTGTTTGGGCTATGAATTCAATCTTTACGTTCCATCTTACTGCACATATTGAGCAGCACATACACACTATGCACACTTCTATGGATATTGCTTATGTACGTCCATGTGACCATTGATATAGTGATTACATTTTTGAAAAAAGACTTTGACATTGATAAAGAGGGTTGTGGTGAGGTTTTCTTAACTTAGAGACACCTATATGTTGGGATCTCTTATTGCCATAGACGTATAATAGTTTTTCATAGGTGCCTGATAAGCCAAGTTGGCTTCTTTCGATTAACTGATTATATGCAGTGGAGTCAATGATTGCCTATGTAGGTTCACATGTCAGTACTTGCAGTTTTATGAGCATTTCACACTAGTCATATGCTCATTTTGTAGGGGAGACTCTGGCAAAAGTTTTCTAGATTTTTGTTTTGTCAACTATATAGTGGTGGATTTACTCATTGATACACTTACTGGTGTGAACACATATATTCTCACAAAATCCTTTTGGTTGGTTATTATTGTTCATTAATCCATTTCTCTTGGGAGACTCTCTTAAGTTCTCCGAAAATTTGACACTTGTTCATACTTTTTGAGCCTAAGTGGTGTTTGGACTCTTCTAGCTCCATTGTCATTCTGGTTAGTTATCGATCATCATGGCATCAAAGATCTCAAGCACATCTGGTAGATTAGGTTCTAGTGCCAGTGTTTTTGAAGGAGCTATAACTTGCAAGGCAAAGATCATTTTGAGATTTGAAAATTTGATGGCAGAAACTTTGCTCTATGGAAGAATCAAATTAAAGATGTGCTGATTTAGAGGAGGAAATGGAAGCCAGTAAATGGAATCTCAAAGAAGCCTGGTGGCATGGATGAAGATGATTGGGATGAGTTGGATGACATGGCTACGTATACCAGTCGATTGCACTTGGGAGATAATGTTTACTTTACAATATTGGACTATGAAAGTGTAAAGGAGATTTGGAAGAAGTTATGCAATACATATGAAAGAGAAGTGACATCAAATAAAGTGTATCTAATGGGAAAGTTATATGGCCTTCGCATGAAGGGCACAGATAGTGTTGTTGTTCAGCTGAATGAACTTGATGCTATATTCTCTTAGTTACATGCTCATAAAATGGACATGGATAATGAAATGAATGAAGTATTGTTGTTATGCACCTTGCAATCATCATGGGATACATTTTGCAATACTATTAGCAATATTGCACTTGGTGGTAAATTGGTCTATGATGACATATGTGGAGCACTCTTGAGTGAGGAGATTCATAGAAAATATATGGTTGGCACTGAGAGTGGAGATGCATACAATGTTCCTGATTCTTACCAAGCAAAGGATCAACAACATGGTAGGAGAAATGTTGGTGCAAATGATCAAGCCTACACATTTGGCTTAGAAGACAATATGTGCAGCTATCACTTGATGATGCATGTGAACCTTAGCTTGTAATCACTTAGTCATTTACCAATTGTAAAAGATTAAAACCTTGAAGAATCTTTCAAGAGCCTATATCTCGTGGAGTTAGGAGGAATATTAGCTACGAGTATCAAATGATGGAATAACTCCTAAATCAAGGGAGTCACTTTTAGTTGGAGCCAAGTTTGAATTCAAATTCAAACTTAGGAGAAACTCTTATAAAAAGGTCTTTGAAAATCTCACGACTATGGGCCTCATTCAGAACTCTCTCCTTGAACATTTGTAGAAGCTGAGTGACTCACACCATAGCTCACTCAGTCCGTCATCATTGCGCATCATTACAATGCCAATGTTCTAGTATAATCATGTCATATAATACATATAGTTCATTGAACATCTCTGTCTACTTCTCTGCTATGACTACTGAGAACAGTCAACTTTCTCTGGTCATATCGCAATGAGTACTCAACCATTTTTTATAATGTTCGGCTTCTTGGAACAAGCTTATAGTCTAACTTGTTTCGACAAAAGCTCAAAGCATTTGGTTTAGGCATCTCGGAGAAATCACCTTCGAAGTGCTCACTGGTCATCTACTGGAATCGGGGGTAAGCTTTGGATTGCTAAACTTATTTCTCACGGTATAGTTTATCATTTTAGATGATTCTACTTGCAAACCTTAGCTATCTAAGCTAATTGAATTCCCTCAAAAGGAGTTTTATCAATTTTTATTGTACTGTGAGCTCTGAGCAAAAGAACCAGCAGGTGTATGGACTAAAATAGCAAGTTTTGTGACACTAGCTATTCTTGAGGTAGTTTGTTTTGATTCGGTTGTTTCAAGCACCAACTCCAAAGTAGATAGGTACTTTCTTAGAGTCATTTGCAAGCTAAAAGGGTCTACTATATAACTCTAAAGTGTATTAGGGTAGGTACAAAGCAAGTTTTAGTAGTACCACATCACTTCCTTGAGGTATCCATCCATCTCTTGCAACAGTGGTATCAGAGCAAGTTGAGGTAAAATGGGAGACGGTTTCCCTTCTTTCATTGATAAATTGGACAGGAGTAATTACCCAGCATGGTCCTTGAGGATGAAGACCTATCTATAAGGAAGGAGTCTCTATGGATCCATATCAAGAGATGAGGAGATGCACAATTTAGAAGCAAAGATCAACCTACAAGAGAGGAGCAAGAAAGACTCAACTCATGGTGTGCCAAAGATGCTTTAGCCAGGTCGTATCTACTAAACTCTATTTTTGACTTCCTTCTTCCTCATATTAGGAATTGCAAAACTTCTCAAGAGACTTAGGATACTCTATCTTCATATTTTTCCTCCAATACAAGAGCTAGGAAAAATCAATTGTGGATGGAGTTTACTACTCAAAAGAAGCAACCTAAGCACAATGTTTGAAAGTTTGTGACTAAGTTGAAAGATGTGGCTAATCAATTGGCAAGCATAGTGTTGGAAACAATGTCATATAAGTATATTGTCCATTGCTCAAATTTTGCTCAGAGAATACAGCATGTGTAAACTTCTGTAGTAGCCCCTCTACAAGCAACAGCACTGAGTGCCTTGGATAGCGCAGCTGTCTTCCATCAAACCCACGCGAGATCAAAACTCAGTGGTAGCACGCAGATCGCAAAAAACTCTTTTTTGAAAAGCAATATTTTTTTTCTTGATTAACTGTTCAGCCGCAAAAGCGTTTTGAAGATGATCACGTAAGTTATGCTTTTAAATAGTGATCGTAGAGCTTTTTACTTTTGGATGGTGTGTTTGGAGGGTATAGTCAAAGCTATATAAGAAGAGCTTTGGCTCATTGTAATTTATCCTTACACCAAATTCAACGCCAGGTCTTTGGTACCTCTTTAGAGGTGGTGCTCTAGCACACATTGGGTAGCCATGGTGCACTCTCGGAGCATGTTGAGGAGTAGCTATGGAGTTCTTCTTGGAGAAGAGTGTGCTCACACTCTTGCTTATGAAGAGGACTTGCCCATCAGTAGCTTGGTGGTGTGGATCAACCATCTACATGATGTATTTGAAGATTGTCTTCTACATGAAGATTTCGGGTTACTTCAAAGACATTGGATGGTGGTTAACATAAGATTTGCATCTTATGTTAAGAATTCAGGTACATATTCTCTTTATGCACACAGGTACTACTTGGAGTTTATGGAGGCAGTGGCATCCATATCAGGAGGAGTCCTATTCGGCATAGATACAAGAGAATCAGTACATGTATGATTTATGCATATTTGGATGACATGTGGTGTTCAAGTATGTTTATATGAGTTTGAGGATTTCCGACAGCAAACTTGTTAGCATTCTTTGCTACTTTTGTAAGTATGTGATCTTTCACACACGTATTTGACTTAGGGTCTTTCATAGCCTAAAATCAGATTAGGGTTTGTTGATTATCAGTTTTAGATTGATCTTTCCTCTTTCTGTCACTCATATTCACTCTTCTACAACCTATTAGGTCACACATCTCATATATATTCAGATTTTTGTCCATACATCTGAATATGTTTGTTACATTCGTACATTCACTCATCCATTTATTTCTGTTCACATAGAGTGGTTGAGAGTTTTGCTCCCACATTGTAAAATTGACATTTGTTTATATGATAGTGTGAGTAAGCAGTGGCTTATGTAACTCTTTACACATGTTGTCTAATCTTTCTCTATCTTTGTCTCATCATTTGTATGATTAAGTGTGGTATGTTCATATTTTGTCAATATTGGAAGATTGGTGGAATCTGTGTTGTAAATGCTGGACCTATGGAACCATGGACCTGTGATATTAGTTATGGGCCTACAAAATTTCCAACATTTGGTATCAGAGCTTTAGGGTTTTGATATCAGAGCATTCGGGCTCTCAGATTCCCAAGTTTCCAGACTTCGAGAGTTACAACATATGATTTAAGAGCATCTCCTAACATTTGACATTTGACATACACACTTAATCTAGATGAGTAGAGATTTGAGAATTAGATAATTGAGTCACATGTTTATTCATCAGTGTAGAGTATGAAGTTGATGATCTGTTAGCAGCCAAATACTTTTGGAAGAGTATGAAAATACTTTACAGAAAGTATTGTTTGAAGACCAAGACTTGATGAAGAGAAGGCTACTTCAAATTCAAGGAAAAAAAATGGTTTGGAGAACATGAAGGAATCGGATCAACATCAAATCACAAGTATTAGTTTCTACTATCAGATTATCATTTGCGGGTCATGTCTTAGAAGAGCAGTTATGAAGAGATTTGAAGGATTCAAGGAATGCTTTTATACACTTTCATTCTTTAAAAGTTAAAGCATCAGCTACATAAAAAAAGGTGTCTACAGGCTTTTCTAGAGAGTTTTGAGAGATCACTTTCATGGCAAGAAAGCTCATCTATGAAGACAAATGTGGAGAGCATCAGTTTCTTTTCAGCCAATCTTGTGTTATAAGTTGTTTGGAAGTTTATCAAGATAGAGTAGTTTCTATGATGCATTATGCAAACCTTTGACAAGGCTTTTTGGTGAAAGCAATATTAATTGTAGTTCATGTGACTAACCTTTCGCCTAGAATTACCAAAGGTTTGAAAGTGGCATAAGAGCTATGGACAAGGAAGCCACCATATTAATCATCTTTGAGTTTTTGGGTGTGAAGCATATGTTCATATACCCAAGAACCTTAGACAAAAAGTTGGACCGTACGTCAAAGAAATGCATTTTTCTTGGATATGGTAGAGAACGTTAATTTGGATATCACATATAGGACCCGGAAACATGCTCAGGGATCAAAAGTAGTGATGTCATTTTCAATGAGTCTAAGATGCATAAACAACCTATCAAGGAGGTTGAAGTGAGAAGAGTGGTGTTTGAGGATACTAATCCTCTAGTTAACATGCATAAAATCAGATTAGTCTGGAAATGTTCTAGTTCAACATCCATTGAGACGCTCTGCATGTGTCTCACATCTACTGGATAGATATGTTCTAGGTTTAGATTTTGTTATGCTAACAAATGTTGGTGAGCCTTCTTGCTACAAAGAGGCTATGCAGAGAGAGGATAATCTCAAGTGGGAGCCTGCCATGAAGAATGAGTTGGATTCTATTCACAATAATGGTACTTGGGATTTAGTATCTTTTCCAAAGGGAAGGAAAGCTTTATCATGTGAATGGGTATTTAAACAAAAATTCACATCAGATAGTGTTTCTTCAAGGTATAAAGCACGACTAGTTGTAAAGGGTTTTAAGCAATAACATGGTGTTGATTTCAAGTAGATCTTTTCTCCAGTAGTCAAGATGACTACCTTGTGAATGTTGCTTGGATTCATGGCAATGGAGGACTTAGATCTAGTCCAAATGGACGTGAAAGCTACTTTCTTGCATGGAGATCTTATAGATGAGATCTATATGGAACAACTAGAGGGTTATGTAGTTCTTGGCAAAGAAAGACTAGTTTGTAAACTGAAGAAGGGCTTATATAGACTTAAACAATCCCCTATACAATCGTACCAAAAGTTTTATGATTTTATGAAGTCTCAAGGATATTGTAGAAGCAATGAGGATCATTGTCTCTACAAAAAGGATGCTTAGATGGCAGCTTGATATGCTTGATACTTTATGTCGATGATACGGTGATTGATGGGAAGTCCTCTTATGACTTGTCAATTCTCAAAAAGATGTTGAGTGCAACATTTGATATGAAGGATTTGGGGGATGCCAAACATGGTATGCATATTACTCGTGAAAGTAGTAAAAGATGCATATACATGTCTCAAAGTGAGTACATATTTAAAGTACTTCACAGGTTCCATATGAAGGTAGAAAAAGGTATTGAGTATATCTTTACCCACATATGTGAAATTGAGCAAGGATGATTGACCCAAATCAGATGAGGAAAAGGAATTCATGACCAAAATTCCTTATGAGTCTGTTGTTACTAGTCTCATGTATGCTATGGTAGCTAGAAGACCAGATATTGCATTTGCATTGGGATTTGTGAGTAGATATATGTCGAATCCTGGTAAGAAGCATTCGGAAGTAGTCAAGATGATTTTGAGATATCTGAGTGGCACTTAGGACAAGTGTCTATGCTTGGGTAGAGGGAACGCATCCATTATTGGTTACACAAATTTTGATTATGTTGGTTGTGTAGAGAATCATAATTCTACATCAGGGACATTTTTCATTTTTCTATTGGTGCCATCTCTTGGAGATCTCAGCTTCAAGAATGTACAATTGTTTCCACTATAGAAGCAAAGTATGTTGCAACAAATGAGACATGTAAGGAAGCATTGTGGCTTTCCCCTCTTGCTTGTGTATGGGTCTACCTTAGCATGTACCTCATTTACTCAATGATAGTCCAAGTGCCATCACATTAGCTAAGAATCTGGTCTATCATACAAAGACCAAGCACATTGAGGTGAGGTATCACTTCATTAGAGAATATTTAGCCACAAA
This sequence comes from Ceratopteris richardii, assembly GCA_020310875.1. NCBI lineage: Eukaryota > Viridiplantae > Streptophyta > Polypodiopsida > Polypodiales > Pteridaceae > Ceratopteris > Ceratopteris richardii. The sequence continues at coordinate 99,206,684 of CM035432.1, forward strand.
GCACATTATTCTTGAGAAGGCTGATACTCGAGATAATGCTCATTAGGGTGAAAAACGGACGAAAAGGGGTTGTTTGCTAATGAGGGATTAAGGAAATTGACAAATAGAGTCTTTCCACGTGTACAAGAATATAACATTGCTGTCTCTTTTAACCGTATGAAGAATTTCTTTTTTTCATACAATTTTCTCTAAAAGCGCCGCTAAAGTGATGAAGAGTCACGTATTCAATGTACAATTTTTCGGTTTGATGCAAAAAAAAGATACTTTGGCACACTACACAAAGCATATTCTCGAATTTCCAAGAAGGAATTGATTTTTGAAGATACAAAATATTTTTGGGTTCACAAAATTTCATGATCATTCAGCGACAAGGTTTACATCAAATCAAAAGTTTCCACGTGTACAAAGCCTTTTTCTCTATAAATACTGCCAAAATTTGTGAACGTCGATTTCTCGCTTTGAACATTCTTCTTCTTCTTAGTTCAAATGGCTTCTTCTTCTCACCGTCCTTCCAATCGTGTAACCTCATGTGAGGTTTACAACAAAAGAGAGGATTCTTTGTGGAAACCTCTTTCTGTGAAAGTAAATGAATGGGTAACTATGCTTCCTAGTTGCAGAGGTGCCCATAAAGTCAAGCATGCCAAAAGAGACAACACAAGAAACCACAAGAAGGGACATATTCTCAGTTTCAAATTGAAAAGATGCGGTTGGTTTGCACGAGTACAACATGTGTACACCGCTAAGGATCTTGTTCTAGAAAATCATATGCAATTCCCTTCGTACTGTAAGTGAAGTTTGACAATGCTCTTCTATCATTCTAGTTGTTTTTGTATAATAAAACATATGCTTTTGTACTGCAGATATCTTTCCTTCCAATATTGTGGAATGGAAACCTGTTGAATGTTTAACAGGAACATTCAGAGTTCTTCATAAGGAATATGCAGAACTCTTGTATGCAGACAAATCTGTTCAATTTTTCAATAGCATAGAGTTATTTGTCCATAATGCAAATTATCAAATGCCATCAAGGAGGAGTTCTTATGGAAATCTTGTACATGTACCTGGTCCTTGCATCTCTTCATTAGATTGGGATGCTCCTCATCATTCAACAGTTTCAAGTTTTCTATGCAAAATTAAATTTGACATCCAAAAGGCAATGTCAGCAAGCCGAATTTCGAGAAGGATAAAGGTTCAATGGTTTTTGCCTATTCATGTCTTTGTAGCATGCTTTAAAAACATGTTATTACAGAAAACAAAAACAATGTGGTTGAATAGGAGAGTCTCTATTTCAGAGATTGATGGTGTTTTAGGTAGGGAATGGGATAGCAAAGAAGTTCAAAAGCTAGGTGACATTATTTTATGTAAAGTTAGTCCCCATTCTCTTTCAATCTCATATCAGATATGTCGACAATCTCTGGTTCTAGGATATGACTATAGAAGGTGGAAAAAAAAAGCTTGGACTTTGGATAGCCTTGGACTCAGAGGAGAGCTGTCTAGAATTTGAGTTAGAAGTATTGATTCATCCAGATTTTCAATCAAGGAAAATAATTGTCACTGCAAATTGGAATCTCAGAAATGTAAGGGAGCTCCTAGAATACCTTGATGAGGTATCATCTCAGTGTAGATTCTCAATTGATGATGCAATAGTTAACATTAGATCAGAGAAATCATTATCTTGCATAAGTTGCCTACCACCAAGGGTGATTAAGTTCCAACCTTTAAGATTGTAACAAGTTAACCCTGACATTCTTACATAATGTATCTTCCTCTAATAGAAGCTTCTATTGATACTCCCATTGAATTTTCTTTGCAGGATGGTGACAAAGAATGTGTGTTAAATTATGAATTTTAAATGTCTATATTCATATTTGCATTTTTTAATTTACTTTCAAGATTTTGATGAGGTTCTTATTGTACAATGATAAGAATATAAATCAAGACATTCTTAGATATTTTTTAGGTCCTTTATTTCATATTCCCATTGATTTTTATTTGCAGGAGTGAATTGATGACTTCAATTATTCCCCTTCATCTAAACTCATCTTGGCATTTTTTTGTTTAATCTTAACATTCTGATGAGGTTCCAACTAAGAAATAGTTATAGAACTTGCATAAGTTAATTCTAGATGAACAAGAGATCTAGAATTCAATATCTAATTTCAATTTAATTATTATAGTCTATCAAAGGTGCACATTAGTCTCAATTAAATAATTTGATTCTATCCAACTTTTCTGTCCTCAAGTAATGCAAGAGAAAATATCATGGTACACATAACAAGTAATATAAGAGAGGGTGGAGAACCTGGTGCAAATTCCAATCCAAGGTTTGGTATTTCAAAATTAGAAGAGCATGACTTAAGGCATAAAACAGAGGAGACGAGATAAGAGAAGATGATCGATGCAAGCGACTAGTGCAATATGAACTTGTCGGATGGCCCTTATTGCTTAGATCGGTCGTGTTAGAAAACTACTGCGAGAGACTTCAACAAGTGACCTTGCGTAAAGATTTGACTCATGAGTATAAAAACAACTAGCAACAGCGATGAAATGGATAATACGACCGATGCAAGCGATAGGGGCGATCCAAAATTCTCTGATTCTCCGTATCGCTTGTATCGGTCGTGTCCTCTTAATTCTTTATATCCTTCTGCATCTTCTCCAATTTAAACTTTCCAACAGGAATGAAGTAAGAAACCCACAATGCAGTCATATTTGTGACACGAACAAATTTAATTGGACCATGCAATGAACTTTTGTTTAACTCTCAAGAGGTTCAATACAATTGTATATTTCTCAAGGCATATAAATATTGTAAAGGCAAATACATATGGTTACAATGACCATCTTCCAGATGAAGATTGGCATAAGTACATACAATTTGTACATAAATAAATCTTCCAACCTATGTTGGTTTTACAATAGATTTCAATCTAAGACTCAAAAATGATTCAACCCTTTCTATCCTTTTCTAAGCCATGTTTTCTCTATTGCTTCTGTCCCTTTTTGGAGCTTTCAACTTGACTCTTTTTGTTGGTCCCATGCTTTAATGGTGACTGAAGAGGAAGCCCTTTCTTTTTATCTTCAGAATTTTTTTATCAGGTGGAGGGGGTGGAGGTGAGTCTGGATCATTGGGGCAGATTGCATGTTTCATGATGCCATTTATTGCTCTCTCTCTCTCTGATCAAGATGATCCATGCATCTGGGTAGTCTGATAAATTCAATTCAGGATTGTAAAACCTTATAGCATTCCAAGAATCTTATAGCATTTGCAATCACTCTCCAGCCACATGATGTTGAGTCTCTCTTGTTGAGAGTGATGGATGGATGCACTCAGGAAATCAGTTGGTGCTGCAAAACCTGCTTCACACCTGCCCTCTTTACTCTTCTGATATGCTTAGTACACAAGCTTAGCTTCCTAATGGCATAAAGAAACCATATATGTACTTTGGAAATGATTTGGGTAATGACCAAATCAAAACAGATAACTTGGTACTTCACAAATCAAGCAAAACCTTCTATTTCTGTAATGATACCTGCTCAGACTTTTACTCAGTGTGTCCATCACACTTAAAATTGGAACAATTCCTTTTGGGAGTATCAATATACCTTAGTAAGCTACCAATCACAAGTGGAATCACTTCAATTGATAAACTATGCACTGAGAAATAAGTTTAGCAAAGTTATAATCACCCCCGACTTTTCAGGAACTCTGCAGACAAATACCAGTGTGCACTTCGAATCGATTTTTTCCCAATTGGCTGAATGAAATCCTTTGAAATTTTGTATGCTTGTAGTAGACCTTGAGCTGGTTCCAATGAGCTATAGATCTCTTGATTTGGTTGAGTAGATCCAGAGAAATGCTCCTTTGAAGTTGACAGACTTGGAGTAGGACACTCAGACAAAACAGAGATGATGAATGTATACTTCTATTGATAAATGTGTTTGTACAATCTCATTAGCTTGCCAAGCACAGCTAAATGAGGTATTGTGGTGTTGGCAATAGAGTAGCCTTCACACACAATGAGTTACAATGAAAAATATGCCTCGGGGAGTGAGCTAGAGTGGCTATCTTACCCGCGACTTTTTACTACATCCTTTATAGGAGTTTGATCTTCATTTGAATTTGAAATTCAAACTTAGGCTCCCTTGAATCTCTCCTCTAAAAGTAGGGAGATATTCTCTCCATCTCAACATTCAAATTTCCACGACTCTAGAAGTAGGTGGATGACTTAAAGTGATTACAAACAAATGATAAGTCACTTAGACTTTTACAAGGGGTAAAAGAGTAGGAACATATAAGCATATGTTCATGTGAGCTTTGCTTTAAGTGAAGCCTTGATAATCCTTTGTCCATGCTAATCTTCAATGAGTCCAAGGGTCCAAGCCAATGTGTGTAGGCTTGTCTTGCACCAACAGCTCCCCCTCAAGCCAAACACTTTGGCTTAAGTCTTCTTCTTCATTCTTTAATTACTTCCTGCAATCCAATCATAGATTTGAATCTGCATAGCTTGTTTCCATCCAATGCCTTGGTAAGTAAATCTGCACATTGCATATTAGTAGAAACATATGTCAATTGAATCTCTTTACTTAACAATTTCTCTCTCACATAGTGGTAATGAACCTCTATGTGCTTTGTTCTGGCATGATAAATTGGGTTTGCTGCAAGGTGAAGAGAGCTAGTATTATCTCCAAATATGATAGGTGGTCTTGTGAGTAGACCTAACTCTGTATATAGAAGCTTCAACTAGATAGCTTCTTGAGTAGCATTTGCAAGACCTCTATACTCTGCTTCAGTGGATGACAATGCCACTGTGGGTTGCTTCTTAGCTGACCAAGAGATAGGCTTATCCCCTGCAAAACAAATGTATCCTGAGGTGCTTCTCCTATCATCCTTGCATCCTGCCCATTCTGCATCTGAGTAAACCTTAATGTCAATATCTGATGTATAAGGAAAATACAAACCATGACTTTGAGTTCCCTTGAGGTATTTCAGGATCTTCTTTGCTGCCTCTAGGTGAGGTACTCTTGGTTTGTGCATGCATTGACTAAGCACACTTACTCCATATGCTATGTCAATTCTTGTTAAGGTAGCATAGTTCAAGCTACCCACAATACTTTGGTATCCTGTAATGTCTTTGATTTCTTCTCCTTCATGAGCACTTAGCTTTTGGTTAACCTCCATTGGAGTAGTAGATACCTTAGCATCCTGCAAACCAAACTTCTTGACCATATCCTGTACATACTTCTTTTGAGTGATGTATATACCTGAGTTTGTATAGATCAATTCAAGTCCTAGGAAATACTTTAGTAATCCAAGATCACTAATCTTGAATTCTTTCATCATCTGTCCTTTGATGTGTCTAATCCCATTGACATCATTGCCTGTAATGATGATGTCATCAACATAAACACATAAGTATATTACCTCTGTACTACTTCTCTTTATGAATAGAGAAGTGTCTGCTTTGTTCATCACAAATCCTTGGTCTAGAAGGTAGGTGGTCAATCTGTAATTCCATGCTCTAGGTGCCTGCTTCAAACCATACAGAGCCTTCTTCAATTTACAAACATAATGTACCTTTTTTTGATCTTCATAGCCAGGTGGTTGTGACATGTAGACTTCTTCAGATATCCATCCATTCAAGAATGCATTCTTCACATCCAATTGGTACATGTTCCAATTCTTGGATGCAGCTACACTCACCAAAACTCTGATAGTTGGCATCTTGGCCACAGGAGAAAATGTCTCCTCATAATCAATGCCTTGGGTTTGTGCAAAACCCTTGGCTACCAACCTAGCTTTGTACCTGTTAATTGTTCCATCTGAATTCTTCTTCAATTTGTAGATCCATCTGGATCCTATTACCTTCATAGAATCCTTCTTGGGTACCAAGTCCCAAGTATCATTCTCTTTGAGGGCTTCTATCTCCTCATCCATGGCTTCTCTCCATTCTGGCTTTGTAATTGCTTCTTCATAGGTACCTGGTTCTTCATTCAACAAGTCTTTTGCAAGATATACAGAATGTTTAGTTACAAGTGATGTGTCATACCCAAATCTGATAGGCTTCTTCTTCTCTCTCTGAGATCTTCTCATAGCTTGAGTAGAAGTTTCTGCCTTGTCCTCCAATTGCTTCATCTTCATCTTTCCTTTGGATTTCCAAGCCTTGAACTCTTCAAGGTTTATGGTATCATCATCTGAGCTTGAGTCTTCTTGCTGAGTTGGCTCTTCCTTGGTAAGCTTTGGAAAATCTTCCTCCATGTCATAAGGTAGACTCACTTTCCTGCATTCATTCTCATACCATGAGTCATTCTCATCAAATATGACATCTCTGCTTACCTTGAACCCTTTGTTTGTGGGGTTGTAGAATCTGTATCCCTTTTGGTTCAAATCATAACCAATGAAGATACATTTCTCTGCCTTTGGGTCTAGCTTTCCTCTTACCTGTGAGGGAATATGCACATATGCTACACATCCAAAGATTTTACAATGATCCAGAGAGGGTCTCTTACCATGCCATGCTTCATATGGTGTCATGCCATCAAGTGATTTGGATGGCAACCTATTGATGAGATAAGTGGCAGTGGATACACTCTCTGCCCATAAGTAATTTGGCAACTTTTTCTCATTGAGCATAGACCTAGCTGTTTCCACTATAAGTCTATTCCTTCTTTCTGCTACCCCATTTTGTTCAGGTGAGTACCTTGTAGTGATCTCCCTCTTGATGCCTCTTTCCTGCAAGAAATCTTCAAACTCATTGGAGAAGTATTTTCCTCCACCATCTGACCTTAGCCTCTTCAAGCTTCTACCTGTTTGATTCTCAACAAGTGCAAGATACCTCTTGAAACAATTAAACACTTCATCTTTATGCTTCATAAAGTATAGAATGGTCCACCTACTATAGTCATCAATAAAAGACACATAATATCTTGAACCAGAAATGGAAGGGTCCTTGCTAGGTCCCCAAACATCTGTGTGTACCAAGTCTAGGTAGTCTTCATGCATGAAACCTTTCCTTGAGTAGGGTAATCTGTGAGACTTACCAAATTGACATGATCCACATTTGTAAATCATGTGTTGCTTGGATACATTAGGTATCCCAAGCACACATTGATCCCTGCACATTTGCTTAAGAGTCCTTTCACCTATGTGCCCTAATCTTTTATGCCATATCTCTAGCTCTGAAAGTGTCTGATCCTTGTAATTATACAAAGCAATGTTTTTTGTATCTTCTAGCTCAAATGTAAATAGTCTACCTGATTTCTCCCCTTTGGCTATCCTTCTGAATCCTTGTTTTGGGTCCTCCACATATGCTCCATGTTGTGTGAATCTGACCTGCAAACCTTTCTCCACAATCTGACCAACACTCATTAAATTCTTAGTTATTGTTGGTACATAGAGTACCCTGCTTAATAGGTTCTGATTACCATCACATGTCTTCACATTTCCAATTTTGACAACAGAGTGTTTAGTGTCATCACCTGTTTGTACCTGATGTTTGCCCTTGGGCTCTTCCAAATCAGAAAGTAGTGCCACATTGCCAGCTACATGGTTAGAACATCCTGAGTCAATGTAAAATAGATGATCATCATTTGTACCTATCTTGGAGGTCATGTTCATGATCAATAAGGAATCATCCTGCTCCTCAGTGTAGTTGTTGTAGTCTCTTCTATTTCTGAATCCACCTTGGTAGTTTCCATTGTGGTTGTTGTTGTAGTTGTTGTTGTATTGGTTGTTGTACCCATTGTAGCTTTGATGTTGGTTGAATCTACCTCTTCCTTGAGAGTATCCACCTCTTGAGTAGCCTCTTCCTCTCTGATTTTTGTAGTTCTTGTAGCATTCATCTGTGGTATGATTGGACAACCCACAGATGTTGCAAGGTGATGAGTTGTAGGGTCTCCCCCTACCTGGCTTACCTCCTCTGCCTCTTCCTCTAGATGACCTACCTCTCCCTGCATAATTGGCTTGAGAGGTAGAGCCTTCTTCATCCTGTTTCTTCTTGCCTTTATCTTTAACTTTCTTATCAGTAAAGAGAGCAGAGGGGTTATTACCTTTTGATTGATCTCCAGCCTTGGTGAACTTTGCTTCATGTGTAAATAGTTGGCCCATGAGTGTTGTGAGATCAGGGGTATGCATGTCCATGTAGAGGTCCATTGCAGTGGTGAAACTTTCCCACTTGTCATCTGCCTTGAGTCCATTTGTCACTTGCCTGACTATTTGCTCCTCTTCAATTTCCTCTCCAATGCTTGCTAGTTGGTCTGCCACATCTTTGATCTTTGTCACATAATCTGAGACTGATTGCTTGGGCTACTTCCTAAGGGTTGTGAACTCAATCCATAATTGGTTCTTCCTAGCCCTTGTGTTGGAAGAAAAATAATTTGACAAGGTTTCCCAAGTCTCTTGGGAAGTCTTACAATTCCTTACATGAGGTAAAAGAAAGTCAGATATAGAGTTTAAGAGATAAGACCTTGCCAAAGCATCCTTTGCACACCATTGGTTAAGTCTTTCATGCTCATCCTTTGTAGGTAGTCCTCTAGTCTTGAATGAGGGCAACTCCTCATCTCCTGATATGTATCCAAATAGACTTCTCCCTTGTAGATAGGTCTTCATTCTCAATGACCAAGCTTGATAGTTGTTTCTGTCCAATTTGTCAATGAAGGAAGGGAAACCATCACCCATGTTTACCTTCTATGCTCTGATACCACTGTTGAGAGTGATGGATGGATGCACTCAGGAAATCAGTTGGTGCTGCAAAACCTGCTTCACACCTGCCCTCTTTACTCTTCTGATATGCTTAGTACACAAGCTTAGCTTCCTAATGGCATAAAGAAACCATATATGTACTTTGGAAATGATTTGGGTAATGACCAAATCAAAACAGATAACTTGGTACTTCACAAATCAAGCAAAACCTTCTATTTCTGTAATGATACCTGCTCAGACTTTTACTCAGTGTGTCCAGCACACTTAAAATTGGAACAATTCCTTTTGGGAGTATCAATATACCTTAGTAAGCTACCAATCACAAGTGGAATCACTTCAATTGATAAACTATGCACTGAGAAATAAGTTTAGCAAAGTTATAATCACCCCCGACTTTTCAGGAACTCTGCAGACAAATACCAGTGTGCACTTCGAATCGATTTTCTTCCAATTGGCTGAATGAAATCCTTTGAAATTTTGTATGCTTGTAGTAGACCTTGAGCTGGTTCCAATGAGCTATAGATCTCTTGATTTGGTTCAGTAGATCCAGAGAAATGCTCCTTTGAAGTTGACAGACTTGGAGTAGGACACTCAGACAAAACAGAGATGATGAATGTATACTTCTATTGATAAATGTGTTTGTACAATCTCATTAGCTTGCCAAGCACAGCTAAATGAGGTATTGTGGTGTTGGCAATAGAGTAGCCTTCACACACAATGAGTTACAATGAAAAATATGCCTCGGGGAGTGAGCTAGAGTGGCTATCTTACCCGCGACTTTTTACTACATCCTTTATAGGAGTTTGATCTTCATTTGAATTTGAAATTCAAACTTAGGCTCCCTTGAATCTCTCCTCTAAAAGTAGGGAGATATTCTCTCCATCTCAACATTCAAATTTCCACGACTCTAGAAGTAGGTGGATGACTTAAAGTGATTACAAACAAATGATAAGTCACTTAGACTTTTACAAGGGGTAAAAGAGTAGGAACATATAAGCATATGTTCATGTGAGCTTTGCTTTAAGTGAAGCCTTGATAATCCTTTGTCCATGCTAATCTTCAATGAGTCCAAGGGTCCAAGCCAATGTGTGTAGGCTTGTCTTGCACCAACATCTCTACAATGGCACATGAATTTGTATGTATCCAAATTGCTTTTGTTCATTCATTTTAGCAATTCCAAGAAAATTCTGATCAATATGCATCTTGAGAAGCTTTGCAGCACTGAATTGTAAAGTGAAAATTAGAATGGATGGCATGGCTTTTAAATAGAGAACAACAAAATGTATAGCAACTTACACTTCGCAATTCCCATGTTGTGATTGAAGAGAACTGAGGAAAAGAGCTTGATATGCATTGAAGTCAACAATAATCAAACTCCAATGGCCCCTCTCAATGAGTTGCATGTAAATATACTTTCTTAAATGAAACAAATATCTTTCCAAAATGAAGATGAATACTTACTTTTCAATATATGGGTAGATAACACATTCTACCTCTTCTGTAAAATCATGTAGAAAGGACTTGGCATCTCCATGTTTATGCAAAAAACACTGCGTCACCAGAATATCTAAAATAAATACTTTTCTTTGGACCGCTTCCTCACATTGTTGAAGAAGAACCCTACAAATCAAGAAATAAAAATTTTGTTAAGGAACTAGAAAATTAAGCAAAACAAGAGCACTTTAAGGCCTCTAGATATACTTGAGTGAAATGTTGACCACACTATCTGATATTTCAACATGAAGCTCCCTGAACATTTTGTTGTCTTCAAGTCTAATGTCAAGAAACGAATCTTTTTGCCATGGCATTGCAACATTAACTATTATCTGCCCATCTCCTTTCTTAAGGAGCTCTTTATTTGCTTTCTGTAACTTTTGAATCTGGGTTAAGATGACACTTTCCTCTATAAATAATCCCTGCTTTTTCCTCTCCTCCTCACTATTTGCTGCAGTTCTAGTTTCATGATCATGAGTGAGCTGAGGGTTGATCTCTTCAATGACAACTGTTGTTTTGGGTGCTCGAGCTGGAGGTATATTTAAAATATCGAAGAATTTTTTATCATGGTGATCAATAGGAACCAGAGATTTATCAGCTTTATATCTTATTCTTGAAACAATAACATAATCCTTTGCCATTAGTGTTACCCTATGAGAATGAGCAGCACATAAATAGGCATCATTCATAAAATCAATAGCAAAGTCCTCTGCAGCTTCTTGCAGGCATAGCAGTGCTTGAGTTTGCCACCTCACATTGACAAAGGATGAGGTCTTTTGAGATCTGCTTGAAAACTCTCATAAATGGAAGTCTAGGGATCAACAATCCCACAAACTTTTGAGCTCTTCTAATTAACCTCAAGGACTTTACATGGTACTTGACCCTTTTTTTTTAAGGCTTGTCTAGTACATTGGCTTGAACCTTCTGGGGATTTTGCTCCTGGACATTTTGCCCCTGGGCATTTTGTTTCTGGGCATTTTGGTCCTGACCCTCAGGGTACAACTTCCTTGCTGTCTTTTTGGTCCTAGCCATACTCTGCACAAAATGAGAGTCCTTAGGCAAGGAATTAGGAAAAGTGGAAACTTACTCTCAAAAAGCTATGATCAATGAATCTTTCCACTATCAGAGACATGACCGATCCAAACGATAGGAGTCATCCTGAAATGCCCGGATGTCCCTGATCGCTTGCATCGGTCGTCCTTGAATTCATCATCAAATATCAATCAAATATATCTTACAATGCAAATACTCAACTATCACTAAGAAAAACATAATTTCAAAGCTATGATCAATGACTCTTTCCACTGTCAAAGACACGACTGATCCAAGCGATAAGCGTCATCCCTAAATGCGTGGACGTCCCTAATCGCTTGCATTGGTCGTCCCTGAATTCATCATCAAATTTCAATAAATACAAGTTAAAATATAGGTAACAATGCATAATACTCAAGCATCACTAAGGAAACCAAAATTTGCAAGCTATGATCAAGGACACGATGCCATTTAAGAAACATGATCGATCCAAGCGATTAGGGTTATTCAAATATCACGGATGTACCATGATCGCTTGGATCGGTCGTGTCCATATTACCTAACGTAGAGAGTGCTCTCTATAGAAATTGTGAAGAAGCAGCTTAAAAACTTGGTGGCGATGGAACCTCGACGCTTGGAAAGTGTTGACAAAAAGAAAGAAAGAAATGAATAGGGAAGCTTAAATAGGTCCCAGAACTGAGTTGACCGTTGGTGCCACATGGCATGCCACGATTGGTCCATGTCATATAGGCATAGCAAATTCCAATGTCTTTTGCCATGTGGCATGATTTGATTGGTCCACATCATCTATCAGTTGAATCGGCCAATGTACACTTTGCCACATGGCACTCGGTGATTGGTCCATGTCATTCGATCGTTACTTCTTCCCTCCTCGCATATAAATAGCTACCTCCTTCACAAACTCAAATTTTAAACCTTCAGAGAATTTGTCTCATTTACATGCATATTTTTCTTTCGTCCTTGACACGACCGATACAAGCGATTTTCCCCGTTTGACCTACGTTGACTCGCTTTAGTCGTTTGCATCAGTTGTGTTCTCCTCATAGACATACAGGAGAAGCTGCAGCTAAGATGGAGGGAATGAATGAGATCCTTAGTGTCTCTCCATCAGAGAAACTTCTTGATTTCATGGTTCAAGAGGGTTTAATTGTAGATTATTTTCCTGATGCAATGACGATATTCAACCCCAAAATTGATTTTGAAAAACTCCTAGATAAATTGAAAAGTTTTCTTAAGGATGAGTGGGAGATTTTCTTGGGGTTGATCAATGGAAAGATCCTTTCTATTTCTCAGAAAACCTATGTCCATCCTCACATCTTTCGGAAGGATCCAATAGATAGGGCTAAAATCACAAGAAAATGCAAAAGGATATCCCCTTTGCCAGGGAAGCTTGATTTATGCCCAGAGCATGAAAAGGACTACTGCTTGCTCCCTTTAAACATTGTCTTCTTGATATGGCTTGATCATATCTCAGTTGAAAAGGAGGAAAATGTTCATGTTGAAGACAACCTTTCTTAGAGCTGACACTTGAGGGAAGCTCAAAAACTATGAAAGGTGTCATGGAGATTGTTGAGGAGATCAATCTCCAAGCAGAAGAAGAGCAGGTCAAAGGTTTTGATGTGGCCAGTTTTAAAGCAGAAACTACAATAAGGGAGCCAACTGAAGAAGTTCAAGTGTCTGAGAAGTCCCTACTTCTCCCAAATCTACCTTTTTACTTTATCTCTGAAAAAGAGTTTATACCTCTATTTTACGTTCAAGAACTTTTCAATCTAAGGAAGGACTACTGCCTTGCAGCTATAACTAAGTCAGAAGAAGTTGCAAGGAGATTCATCAATAAGAAAGGAGAAAGAAAAGAAGAATTTTTGCGTCTTGATTTGGATTTGTCTAATGAAGAATTCAAAGATTCATCACAAGCTCTTTCAAAATCCTTTGAGAAAGCTATCTCAGAGAAGCCAAGACTTGCTGATGAAGAGTTTGATGAGCATCAGAAGCAACTTGGAATATACTCGTTTGGGCGCGGCTATTCATTCTTGGATGTTGCTGAGGACAAAGGAACAATTTGTATTGACTCAAAACAGCTCATCGAGGAGGAAGATGAGTCAAGGTATTTTGTTTAATATATTCTTATGAATTAAAGGTTTTGTTTGAGATCTCCATTTTTAGTGAGAAATTGACCACGACCGATGCAAGCAATAAGGCCCATCGGATAATTTTTGTTGGGCCTTATCGCTTGCATCGGTCGTGTTCGGACTTGAAGAGGAAAATGAGGTCAAGGTATGTAGTAAAATATATTCTCATGATTTTAAGGCTAAGGAGATGAGATGCCACAATCGGTTTTCTCCAAGGTCTCCATTTAGACTGAGATGTTGATCACGACCGATGCAAGCGATAAGGCCCATCGGATATTTTCCGTTGGGCCTTATCGCTTGCATCGGTCATGTTTGGACTTGAGGAAGATGACGTCAAGGTATACAGTTAACTATATTCTCAAGAGTTTTAGGTTAAGGATATGAGATGGGACCGATGCAAAATCTTCAGATTTATCCAAGATCTCCATTAGAAGTGTCAGAAATCAATCACGACCGATGCAAGCGATACAGCCCATCGGATATTTTTCGTTGGGCCTTATCGCTTGTATCGGTCGTGTCTAGGAGTTGCATGCAACATTGATAATAGATATCTGGCTTGTAGGAATTCCCCTCATTCATCAAATATTACATGTTTCTAGGTAGTTTGCAAAGAGATATTGATGACGACCGATGCAAGCGATAACGATCGTCTGAATTTCTCTAAAGACCCTAATCGCTTGCATCAGTCGTGTCTCTTGCTTTCTTTCTAATTGATTCAAGTTACTTCTCATAACTCCTAAAGTGTGCTTGCACTTCATCTAACCTTGTTTTTCATTTTTACCACAATTAACTTTATTGGATGAAGACAATTACCTTGGCAGGGGCAAGGGAACAAGAAAATCCATAGAAGAGAAAGGAAAAGCAAAGGTGGATATTCATTCTATTATCCACTATCTTCCAAACTTGAACCCAGACACTTTTTGTGTTATTCACAAGCACTATAGTGAGGAGCCAGACTTTGCATTGTTCTGCTTGAGGACTCTATCAAAATACATGGGTTTTACTCCAATACCCTTTAATGCTTTCAGAGTTTTGCTGCTTGAAAGAGCAGCTGCATTCAGAATTTTTGGATATGCCCCAGGACTCAATGCTTCAAGGGCAGGGTACTTTCTTTGTTATTCAAGCTATGCAATGGCTGTAGGGGTGTTAGATTTAAAAAGCATTGCTGGATACAGGAGAAAAGAGTTCCTCAGATATAGAGGTGATTTGCCAGAGCCAAGCTCTTTAAAGAGGCTCAAGGAATGACTTCATTTTTTCAAATTCTATATCTCAACAAATGTACATATACAGAAATTGCCCAATGTGATATAAGACATTGCAAATTTTTTTGGTGTAATTGATCCATGGCCTAATATTAATTGTTATTGATTCTCTGGTCAAAGTCATCTGATGGTAATAGACATATTTCTTTTCAAAGCTTAATACATCATGAAATGTACATACATGACATCTTTATTTCTCAGAGAAATAAAAGACATTGCAAATATTAAAGCTCTGTTTGAAATGTAGTCTTTTTCATTTTGTGATATTGATACATGATGATTTTTTCTGGTGATAGCCATATCCTTCTGATTATATTTGACATGAGTTCCTTTGTAATTGTCTTCTAAAGAACCAATCAAAAAGCTCTCTGAAGGCATTGCTCTTTGTTACTCCTTCTCCTTTCCTTGTACACCTAAAGAAGCTTGTCCTTGCTTGATAATGAGATTTTTCCATGCCGTGGGTGTTCCACATAGCAAGTGGTTCTTTTTCTGCAAAGAATGCACCATGCACAAGAAGAATATGCTAGAAGAGCAGAAGAATCTCATTAGATCTTTATTTCAATTAAAAATAAATAAATTGAATAAAATATCTTTGGAACTCACCAAGTAGTATGTTATGTCTTTGGCACCCCATGCCTCTATGATGGTTTCTATAAGCTCTATGGTCGCCTTTCTAAAATCTGTCACATAACTTTTTGATGTTTCCTGCTGCCTCATGATCTTAAAAAGATTATCTAGTTTGTCCCACACCTCCATTTTCTTTTTTTCTATTTCTGGTTTGCTCTTTACATTAGTCGTGACCTCACAAAATGTTTTCCAACAATTCCACATGGCATTTAGTTGTTTGTCATCATGGTTCTTGAAGAATCTCCTTGCTTTTGCACCTCCCATTGAGACATCCTGTAGTACATCACCTATATTTTGTGAAAGCTTTGGATCTTTTCTTAGATGAACATTACCACCATGAAATCCCATTTCTGAAAGAAGACATTCACATTTTTTTATGCACTCATCTGCAAGAGTTGTAGGCTTGATAGAATATGCATAATCCAAGTGAAGACGCACCAACTTGTCAATGATTCTTAACTCTGCATGTAGTGTACATATGTGTACATTTGTCAATGCTATTGGAAGTATGGGATCCTAAATCATTGAAGAAGATGAGTAGTTATGAAGAATAACATTTTTTCTGGAAGGAGCCTCTTCAGCCTCAGCTCTAGCAATCCATCCATTTGTGTCTGGGCTTTGCATGCAGTACAAGCAAGGGTACTTAAAATTTTCTCCCCCACTTATACCAAACATGCATTTGAGTGTCTTTAGGTATCCACTCAAATGCCACTCAACTTGAAAGTTCCCGTAGTCTTTAACATTCAACAATTCTCCTGCATGGTGCCTTTGGATAACATTTGGAATGTTTGTTTGTGAGAATAACCATTTAAGTGTTTTATGGCTCTCAGATGGAACTTGAGCACAACCAACCCACCATAACTCCATTTTTTATTGTACTTTGAGAGATGGAGTATCCAATTTCCCAAGGCTATAGTCCAAAGCTTTGTTCATCAGTGCAATACTTATTCTCTCCATCTTTTGATGTTTTCTAAGCTCAGCTTCATCAAGTTTGATTACAAATTTCAATAGACCACAACATTCATGTTCTTTTATATTATAGAACTGAACCATGTATGTTTGAAGTTTTATAATATCTATCCATATGTTGTTAAATGCATTGTAAGTGAAATGTAACTTTTGTTTTCCTACTTCGTAAGGCATGTTACCGTGAATATGTTTATATTCACCAAATACTGATGTGATCTTCTTATTCAAGCAGAGCCAAAACTTTCCTACATGATGGGGTCTAGGCAATCCAAAACTTCTAACTTTGTTAAATTTTAAAAATTCACACCAAACTTTTGAAATTGCTCTGTAACCTTTCCTACTCACTCCGACACTATCACAAATCTTCTAAATTTGAGATGGTTCTAGTAACAGATTCATTTCTGTCATGAGTTTTTGAAAAAAAAAGCATTTCAAGCATGTATTTTCATTCAGTTTCAATAGTCTTAAAACTTCATTTTGACTCAAAATTTCATTACAAAAATGTACGCGCTCAAAACTACTCGACATATTGAAACCTAGCACATTTGTCACATGATCTCTAACAATTTTCATTCTTTTCTTTTTTTGGCCATATTTTTCAGTCAAATCTAAAAAAGGTTTTACTCGTTTTGACCGCATTCTCAAACCTATAGGAGTTTCTTCCATTTTTTTAAAAGACTCTAACTGAGAAGATAAAGTGGATAATTTGTTTTCTAGCTCCCTCATATGTAAATCCTTCTGATGTAGTGTGTTTTGTAAACAGTTTATGTATTGTACATAATTCCTTGAAATATCCTAGAGCCTTGAACAATAGCCTCGTAAACCATCCTCACCATCTCCTACAAATCTAATCAGATCATGAAGATTATGAAAAGGGGGGTACCTTCCAATTTGTGGATCAATTGGATAAACAGATTCATCTGTCCATATGTCGATATGTTTCTTGTCTTCCTTTCGCAATCCATCCACTTCAGGAGGATGAAAAGCCCTTCGAAATACTTTTCTTGTCGTCGCATACTCCTGACTAACAGCAATGTTGATATGGAACTTTTCACAATGATTTCGATTGTTTGAAAGCTCAGCGAGAGTATTTGGGTTAACGTTCTCCATGGTCTGCTATGAAAAATGACCAACAAGTGTCTAAAATGATGTGAAAGAGAGAATAGGCATGCTATGAAAAGTAGAGTAAAAAAGTGCAAAACGTCATCAGCACACATTATATAGGTCCATGAACAAGAGGAAAATTCGAATTTTGATCAGCGCCCGGTGAGCACAAACTTCGAGGCGCAAGATATTACACAGACTTTTCATGATTATCATACGAGTTTCTCTCTCTTCAAAATTTGCATAAGATACATTTTAAATGAACTTACAGGGAATTTCTTAAAGGATTTGACAACTTTAATCCAGATTAAGCACAACTAATTTAAATCCTTAAACGACCCTTTTTGGGCCATTTTTTGCCCTAATGTACAGATGCTTTGACTAAAGTTCAACCACATGATAGCCCTCGACACTGTTGTCACTTGATGGGGTTACTTGATTCTTGAACTTACATAGTTACTTGTATACTGTGTAACATGCTTATAAGATGGAAGGTATATTTTGTATTGTTTGGATGCACTAGAGTCTATAATATTACTCTACAGAATGAAGTAGGTTTGAGAAATGGGGATTCCCAGAGATTGTTCGAGTGTGATTCTATTCCCTTATTGTATGCATTTTAACATTCAATACAACTTAATACAGACAAAAAAATGACACAATGTTGATAACAGAATAGAACTATGACACCAAAGTATGTATGTATATTAATGAATAGAATACAATCTATCTATGTATATGATTCCGACTCAATTATTCTCTCCTCTCTGCCTAAGGAGATTCATGTTGGTATTATGAATAAGAAGCTTCCATTACACGGTATGTCTATTGATTTTTTCAGAAGCTCAATCAACCTATTTTACAGAATATGTAAATTTGGATTTACAAAATTAGTGATACAGATGGTAGACTAACATTGGCATGCACAATGGCCTCA
Source organism: Ceratopteris richardii (assembly GCA_020310875.1). Taxonomy (NCBI): domain Eukaryota; kingdom Viridiplantae; phylum Streptophyta; class Polypodiopsida; order Polypodiales; family Pteridaceae; genus Ceratopteris; species Ceratopteris richardii. Next base: position 99,224,960 of record CM035432.1, read on the forward strand.
AACCCAGGTTTAAATGTCACCCGTATCAAATGGGGGATTGTTAATCCTATTGAAATCATAAAGAAACTCATCAAAAATTTCTTGGAGGTTGGCTACTCTTGAATCAATGATTTCTCAACAAATATCTTCATTCAGATTATTGTGAAGCTCGATAGTCTAGGTAGCAGCTTCAAATTTAGCTTTCATAAATTAAGTAATAAGCTTTTCCAAAAATTCCTTAGTGGCTACCTATTATTCTTCCTATCGTAACTGAAAGGCATTGCAGCTATGCACTTTGCTGAATTAATGTAGCTTCTTTATTAGCCAACTTTTTTGGAATTCCTCCTTATTCTGCAAAATAGATGTTATTTGTACCTCCTTATCTTCCAACATCTGAGCATTATCAACATTGTTTTGAGTAGCCTCCTGTAATTGAATCTCCAATTCTTTAAGTCCTTGAGCCTTGGCCATGGCAACTTGAAGGCTTTCAATCAATGACACGATGTGATCATTAGAAAATTTGTGCTTCGTCAATAAACTAGTAACCTGACTCTGAAGATCATCTTTATCAGCTCTGACTTGTCTTGAAAACCTCAAATTGCTGAATTATCTCTTGATGGTCTTCAATTATCTCTTCAATATGAAATTCCAAATCATTAATCCGAGTTTTCAAGGACTAAACTTCCTCATTAGATAGATTAGCATGACTTGCAAAGGCATCTTGCAATTCAACATTATGTTGCTTCAAAAGAAACAACTCAGCATGTATTTGATCCAATTGAGTCTGGGAAGAAATACGGACATTATGTTCTTTCTCCATCTAAATAGTCCACAATGTTAAAAACCGAGCAGCATCAATGATTGTACTCGCTTGAACCTGATAATATTTAAAGAACCACGGATATATAGTTTGTGAGCCTGATAATCTTCAAAGAACCATGGATCATGATTTTTCTTATTGAACACAAGAAAATGAAATGAATGTGATGACCTTGACTGTGAGAACTGATCAGTTTTAGTTCGTTGAGAAGTTGAGGGTTGAAAATCTTGATCCTACTACATGGTTTGTTGAGATTTAATAGGCTGACCACTTGTTGGTTGTTGTTGGGATATCTGATTAGGCACTTTGGATTGACCTTGACCTTCCGAGCTCATTTGTTGCAACTATTGCTACCCAACTAGTCCTTGGTTGTTATCTGTCATTGTTGTTGTTGTTATTGTTGACATCCGACAGCCTCATCAACCATTGCCTGTTGCTCACATGCCACTTTAACAACTACAATAGTTGTCTCCTGTTGTTGTTGTCGTAGCTTCTCCTCCATTTGCTTCTGCATTCTTCATTGTCGTTCTTCTTCCGCTTGTCTAATGGCTTCCTGAACAATATGGACCCGATCTCGCTTCTCCTCATTCAAAGGGTCCCTCAAGTCCAGCATTGAACTTTTACTCTATTTCTTACTTGCTTGAAGAAAATCTTCTTTGTCAACTATAATAAACTACCACAACATAGGTAAAGGGGCTCTAGGAATCAACAATGCTAACAACACACCAAGCTTTGTATCCAATTGTTGGGGCTTGTGTGCGGGTCTACATAGTCGAAGTACTTCCTTCTTTATCCATCGAAAAATGAGTTTTGCCCAACTAACTTGTTCCTATGGTGCTTCCGCATCCTTCATCAAAGATTAGAGTGTCTCAAAGACTCCATAAGGTTTGTTCTGCATGAATATAGTTACAATTTCCAAGCACAATCCAAACTTGCACGGATTCGTATCCGGGAGTCTGGCATACTTGTATTCTCCCGAGCAAGCTCTACCAAGCATCCGTTCCATCTCTACAGTTGAAGCCGATTCTCTTGGCACAATGATTCCTTGTATGTAATTGCACTGCTATGTAATCGGGTTCAATCACCATGCATGTGGTTTCTCGAGTATGAAACTCTATGAAGGCTATTTAATCACCAACTTCTTCTAATTGATCATGACACTACTACACAAAAGAGTTAATCATTGGTTGAATGGGTATACTAGGCCATGTGGATTTGCACATACTATAGCAATCCATGGCATTGGAACCATTCCACATGCGACTGTGTTAGATGATCAAGAATCACCAGCAAACTCATGCCAATCAATTTAAGAGAATTAGGTAGAATAGTGTCTATCATTGTGGAAAAAATCGAATGCTAGAGAGAAAGTAAATTTTCACAGTGAAAAGTGCACATAAAGATTGAGGTGAGGAAGCATGAGAGTTAAATATCATGTAAAAATTCCATTACAAATTTGTGTACATATGCGTGGTTATTTGCATGTGTGCAATTCGATAGAGAAGGCCTTTAATGCTGCATGCAAAATCAATAATACCGAGTTAGACTAAAGATTCCTTGAAAGAGCCGCCATCAAGTGCCATCCCTCATGCATGAAACCATGATTCCTTTTATTAAATGTGTGACAAATGTCACTTTATTTTGAGATTATATCGCTTGTTGTACCAAACTACCTTTGTAACACAGTATGCTTTTTCACTACCTTCTCCATCCAAACATAATCTAGAAGGCTTGACATCAAAACCAAATCGTAGGGTCTTTTTTTTATTCCCCATCTAGTTCCTCCTTAGTTGGTTGTCCTTTCATGTCATCAGTTTGCGACTTAGCCGCCTCGAAAGCTATCTGTACCTCGAGCATTTGGGTCAATGGTGGATATGAAACCATAGCTCATTCCACCAAATATCGTAGTTGGACACATACCCGATCACTAGTTCAAACTTTGCCTTTGTGTTCATTCATTTGTGATGTCATCATGTCTTCAGTCGCCTGCATTTTTTACTAGCTCGAAAACCACTTACCTGAGCATGTTGGCATGCTCCTTCTCCATCAAAATCTATTTCTTTAATAGTTCAACTGCTCTCTCTTCAGCAATTGTCGGCTACTTCCCACTGTACACTATTACTTTGCACCCCATCCCATCGTGGTTGCCAAGTGTTTGGTTACACTAGAGTTTTAATATTACTCTATAGAATAAATTTAGGTTCAAGGAATGGGGATTACTAGAGATTTTCCCAATGCTTTTCTATTCCCTTACTACATACATTTTAACATTCAACACAACTTAATACAGACAAACAAATGACATAGTCTTGATAACAGAACAGAGATATGGCACCAAAGTATGTCTATATATTAACGAACAAAATACGATCTCTTTGTGTACATGATTCTAACTCAAGTATTCTCTCCTCTCTACCTAAGGAGATTCTCGATGGTCATATGAATAAGAAGCTTCTGTAACAAGATACGTCTATTGAATTGTCATGAAGTTCAGTCGGCCTATTTTACATAATATATAAATATGGATTTACAAAATTAGCCACACTAACGATACCCTAAGAATATACTTACACTTAGGTATTCTTTATCATTCTTTATTTTTCAACCCTAGTCACTTTGGCCATATTTGACTTTAGTGGGAGATTTTTACTGTTAGTGTCCATGTGAAAGGCCAAATGGCCATCATGTAATTTTGTATATGTTCCTTAATAAAACATATAGTGGCCTGGTCATCTAGAGATTACAAGTTCGATCGCATTTGTAACACCTACAAAATCTATCTTCATGCTCCCTGTGTACTCTATTTTTCTATGTAGTTTCTAGCCCCTATGTGGACTACTGTGTGTGGTGCCTAGAGCTTGATTTTTTCTACTATGAGGGTATCATTGTGGAGCTCTCCAAAAGGAGAATTCAGCATGGTGCATCACTGTCCAAATACTTCAAATGAGATTCAATACATTGAGGTTGAGAACAAGAGGTTCAAGAACAAGGTTGGGAACAAGAGGTTCAAGAGACTTGTGAGGATGAGAACATCAATTCAAGGTCCTAGAGAGTTCAAGAATTGATCATTGAGGACAATGATCAATTGGGGGGAGGCGGGGATGTCAAAGTGATAGGAAGGAGATGGTTGAAACACACCCTCAGAGGGAGGATTCAAAAGTAAACTTGAACCAAGCCTTTTGGGGCAAGTGGTTAGCCCATCAAACTCCTATATGGTAGGTCACAAGTTCAAATCCCTTGTGGATACAACACTTTTGCATCAGTTATCATGATAAATTCCACCTCTAGAATACATCTTATGGTTATATGATACATTGCTCAAACCTTGTAAAGTAGATGTCATAGATACTGGAACTTTGGATATTGATATCTTCTCAATGCAAGACAGAGTTCTTCACCTCAACTACCATGGCTCTTGCATTGTCCATACCTGAGCATGGGAATATGACTCGCTTTACCTCCACTTGACTATTTTCTTGTGAGTTTTTTTTGAAGAACATATTGCTACTAAAAATGATCATACTAGATTCTAGATCTAAGAATGGTATTTAAACTCCTTGCTTGTTCCATAGTTAAAAAAAATTATATATACATTTTCAACATCTAGGGAAAGTTTTTGCCAAAGATAAGTTGGCACATGCACATAGACCTTGCAACCAAAGATACTTAATTGATCATAGTCCAATGATTTTCCTATTCATAACCTCTATGCTACTTACAACCACATGGTTCAATTTGGTGACAAGTTGACCACATGCACCACTATCAATATTTTCTCCATCCAACAAACTTTTGTTTCATTTGAAACCATGTTCACTTCCTTAATTTTTCCTTTTTAGGTATGTTTGAAAGAAGAATTTATACCATGCTCATCACACTTCCACTAGATTTCTCCTTTGCATTGGAATTCTTTAGGACCTTTTATTCTTCCTTCATATGTCCCCATCTTGTGATAGTGATAGCATTCCACTTCTTGGTTTTTAAAAACAACTTTAGGGTTGAGATTCTAGTCCTAATGTCTGAATTGTGTGAGCTTCACCTTCCAAAGTCATTGTCTTTGACTTTCTCTAAATTTCCTTCCTTAGCAACATGCTACAAAAATGTCCATATAGATGAGTTTTCCTTGTGTTTCACTATTGTTGATTGCCATGCAAAGTGTATCACATGCACTAGGTGGTGTACAACAATAAGGATCACCTTTGTTTCATCACCTATGTTCATCTTTTGTGTCTATTGTTGCATGAATAGTGCATCAAACGACATTATGTGGCTTCTGACACCATCTGTGTTAGAGAATCAAAGCTCATATAGCCTTTTTATGAGGTATACCTTGTTAGATTCCTTGTCCTTCTTATAGATATTACACACATTTTTCCGTTTTAGTTGTCTTGCATTCTAGAACTACAAAATAAACATTATTGGCTAAATGTTGTCAAATCATTTACCTAACCATTTGAACAAGATCTTCCCACTCATTAACATCCATGTTAGTTGACTTTGCTATTCTTTCCACCACCCTCCATTGCATCCTCCACAATAATACATCCATGATCTAATTCTTATAAAGAGGAAATTTCATCCCTTCAAACTCCTTGATCTCATGGTTCATTTCTTAGAAGAAGAAGAAGAAGAAGAAAAAGAATCCATAGATGCAATTAAAGAAGAAGAAGAAGAAAAAGAATCCATAGATGCGATTACCTCTAGTAACTTACCGTTTTCTCGTTATCAAGATTGTAGATCATTAGAAACCATGGGAGTATCGTGGTAGTTATAATTCCTTGACGGGAAAAGTTTCCCACCCGTCCCAACTCTGAAGGTTTCTCCAATGACTCAAGAGAATGCAAGGAATGCCTTGTAGCCCATTTGCTCCCACTAGAGCTAAGCTGGCTCAAGCTTCTCTATTTTATAGCCACTGTCTTCCTCTAGTTTTTGCAACTGCCTTATTGAAGCCCATAGATGAAACTACAATGAACCATAACTCTCTTACCGTTAGTGTCCATGTGAAAGGCCAATGATCTCCAAATACTTTTGTATATGTTCATTAATAAAATATATAGTGGTCTATTTAGCCATAGACTATGAGTTTGGCTAAAAACCTATGAAATTTGTGATTGTTCTCTCTAGGTGTACTATGTATTTTTACATGATTTGCACGTTTTTGCGGAGTACTGTGTGTGTCGCCAAAAACTTGTTTTTGTACGATGAGAACATCAAAGTGAAGCTCTTGCCAGTTTAGTGTGATGCATCAACATGGGACCACTTCATTGGTATTAGGGCATCTCAATCCTGCTATACATGTGCATCAATAATGTCAATAGACCTATCTAGAAAAAATGATACATGATGAGTCTCACACCGCACATAACGCATTCTGTGGTATGAACTCCCAGTACGATAAGCTCTCTCCCACATGTAGTAACTGCATCATCAAAGAGGCCCCGACATCTAGGTATCACTAAGTTAAAAAATCCTCACTATGATGCCTCTTTATTGATGTCAATGGATTTATGTGAAAAATAACCACATAGTGTGGATGTGCTCAGTAGATGCAATCAAATGGCATTGGAAGGCTGAATTTACATTCCAAACACTAGCCAACAACACCTACAAGTGTCTGTGAGATCTCTTCTTTAGACCCAAAAAACATGCATAGGCTTGCGATGGCTACTCCCACCACAACTAAAATCCTTTCAAGAAACCTATAAGAAGACTCAAAGGATGAAAATTCAGCGATAAAACTGAATGTACATTTCCAAGAAGACACAATCTCAAGTGGCTCATTGGAGTTCAGGAATTGATCATTGAGGAAAATGATCAAGCAAGTATGGAAGAATGTCATAAAGTGATAGGAAGGAGATGGTTGAACCACACCATGAGAGGGAGGATAGGAAGTAACCCACAACCATGGCTTTTGGGCAATAGGTTAACCTATCAAACTCCTAGACAACACATCTTGATTTCAAACCTCTTGTGGATAAAACAGTCATATCCGAACCAAGAAGTAGGCTTGTGCAAGGTGGATGGATTGCACAAAGGTTTTGCACACACAATGGCCTATAGAAAAAAAACTTGGTCACTTTGTATCTAAAATGGTACAAAATAGCTTGCATCACTTTTAGAAATCATTCCAAAAAAGATTGAAGTGTTTCTCCCAATCCATAGGTTGAATTGAGTTGTATAAGGTATTCTTGGAAAGCTCTTGTAAGGTATTCTTGGAAAGCTCTTGGAATGAAATTTTCTAAAGGCATCACTTGATTGAGGGTTAAGAATACCAAGCATGGGTGATAATGAGATTCAAATCATTGAGGTTGAGAACAAGAGGTTTAAGACCAAGGTTGGAAACAAGAGGTTCAAGAGACTATGTGAGGATGAGAACATCAATTCAAGCATCTTCGAGCATTCAAGAATCGATCATTGAGGAAAATGACAAATGAGGCGGAGGAGGGGGGAGAATTTCAAAGTGAGAGGAAGGAGATGGTTGGACCACACACTAGGGGGGAGGATTAGGAAATAATCCTCAACCAAGGCTTTTGTGGCAATTGATTAGCCCATCAAACGCCTAGATGGTAGGTCATAAGTTCAAATCCCCTATGGATACAACACTCTTGCATCAATTATCATGATAAAATCCACCCTTAGAATTCATGTTATGATTGATGTCATACATAGCTTGAACCTTGTAAAGTAGATGTCATCGATACTGAAACTTTAGATATTGATATCTTCTCAATGCAAGATAGAGTTCCTCACCTCAACTACCATGCCTTTGCATTGTGGTTTGTGCAAGGATCATACATGAGCATGGGAATATGACTCCCTTTACCTCCACTTGACTATTTGCTTGTGGATTTTTTTAAAGACCATATTGCTACTATAAATGATGGTCCTAGATTCTAGATCGAGGAGTGGTATCCAAACTCCTTATTTGTGCCATAGTCAGTTATATATGTACATTTTGCCATTTAGGGTCAAGCTTTTGCCAAAAGCTAATTTGGCACATGCACATAGACCTTGCAACTAGAGCGACTTAAGTGATCATAGTCCAATGCTTGTCCATACCTTCTATGCTAGTTACAACCACATGGTTGTGTTTGGTGACAAGTTGATCATATGCACTACTATCAATATTTTCTCCATCCAATAACCTTTTGGTAGATCTTTATTATGTAGCATAAACACAATACATTCCTAAATGATTGAGTTCATGAACTTTGCTACACCATTTTGAACCTAAGTCTATGGCGCCATTAGCTTCCATCATATGCCCCTTTGTTGAAAATACTTAGTGAATCCCTATGATGGGTTTTCTCCACTATTGTTTGAATGAAGTGCTTTCAACTTCTTTCTAATCTTCATTTTCCACTATAGATAACCATTTCTCAAAAATAGAAAACAGTTGATCCTTTGACTTCAAAGGGTATGCCCATACCTTTTTCCTTGATTCATCCACAAAGATGATGAAGTACAATTCACCACCAAGCATTATCTTTGTGGGCATTGGTCCACAAACATATATGTCAACGAGGTATAAGGGTTCTCGAGAAGTTTTCTTCAAAGCATAATGTTGATCTCATGCTTGCTTGCCATATTGTTGGTGCTCATAGATTTCAAGATTTGCATGAAATTATTGAAGATATCCTTTTCGAGGTAGTACTTCCAACTTTGTAAATGGTATATGAAACAAGTTGTTGTGCAACAAGTCTAAGATGGGAATCTAAAAAACAATGAGAAGTATAACCTTTTGATGGATGAATAGAAAATAAAGTGTACCCACCATAATACCTCTGGCAAAAATAAGTCTCCCTTTGGTAATTTAGCTTGACTAAGCATAGAAGGTTATCATATAACCAATGTCATCCCATCTAAGATTGTGTGTCAGATATGGTACATGTTGGAATTCAAAGAGAAGACCATCCCATCTATGATTCGTATTTAGGATCTCCAGCCCCCACAAAGTCACATTGATGTGAGTTTCCAAGTTGAATTGTGCCAATTTCTGCTTTTCATAATTTGTAAACCACCCTTGATGTAATGTGACACGAAATAATGCTCCAAAAATGAGAGGCCAATAATGAGAAGGAGATTCTAGGGAGAGCATTTTGGTAAATGTTCCACAATTCAATGAGAGAACCTCACTAAATGTAGCTTCCTTGTTAGAAGTTGTATTGTAGATAGGAAAACGTTCCTAGTTGAATAGACTCATGTCCACTAAAGTTCTAGTTTCATTTGAAACCATCTTCACTTCTTTAATTTTTCCTTTTTACATATGTTTGAAAGACAAAATTTATACCATGCTCATCACACTTCCACTAGATTTCTCCTTGGCTTTGGTATTCTTTAGGACCTTTCATTCTTGCTTCATATGTCCCATGTTGTGATAGTGATAGCACTCCACTTCTTGGTTTTTAAAGACAACTTTAGGGTTGCGATTCTGGCCCTAATGTCTGAATTGTGTGAGCTCTTCACCTTTCGAAGTCACTGTCTTTGAATTTCTCTAAATTCTCATACTTAGAAACATGCTAGAAATGTCCATATATATGATTTTGCCTTGTGTTTCACTATTGTATATTGCCATGCAAAGTGTATCCCATGCACTGAGAGTCAAAGCTCATATAGCCTTCACATGAAGTATACCTTGTTCGATGTGTTGTCCTTCTTTTAGATATTGCACAAGTTTTTCCATTCACTTTTAGTTGTCTTGCATTCTATCACTCCAAAATAAACATTATTGGCTAAATGTTGTCAAATCATTTACCTAAATATTTGAACAAGATCTTCCCACTCATTGACATCCATGTTAGTTGACTTTGCTATTCTTTCCACCACCCTCCATTGCATCCTCTATAATAATACATCCATGATCTAATTTGTCTAAAGAGGAAAGTTCATCCCTTCAAAATTCTTGATCTCATGCCTCATTTCCTAGAAGAAGAAGAAGAAGAAGAAGAAGAAGAAGAAGAAGAAGAAGAAGAAGAAGAAGAAGAAGAAGAAGAAGAAGAAGAAGAAGAAGCCATAGATGCAATCACCTCAAGTAACTTACTTTTTTCTCGTTATCAAGACCGTAGATCATCAAAAACCATGGGAGTATCGTGGTGGTAATTAAAAAAATTGTACTTAATTGAAATGATTATGATGAAAAATCCCTTCATGCTAGTGATAATGCTTGGTATCAGCTACTCATCCCTCTAAACTTTTCATATAACAACTTTGACTGAATAATTCCTTTTTTTTTGAAGGGAAAAAAAATCCCACATGAGTCCCAACCCTCAAGGTTTCTCCAAAGACTCAAGAGAATGCAAGGAATGACTTGCAGCCCATGTGCTCCCACCATAGCTTAACCAGCTCAAGCTTCTCTATTTTATGGCCACTATCTTCCTCTACTTTTTGCAACTACCTTATCCAAGCCCATAGATAAAACTACAACAAACCCTGACTCTCTTATGCTGACTTTCCCTTTTTGCACGTACATAGAAAACTTGGTATGACTTGTGGCTCTTGCCAACACTATCCTTGAGCACCAAGACAAGCACTAGCTCTAACACCAATTGTTGGATATTATCAATAGCTAATAAAAGATCCAAAATAGATTTACCCACACACTAAAGTAACTTACAAAAATAAGCCAAGACACAAGAATAAAAAAAAATAATACTTCTACAAATACATGCTTGCATGGCTGAAAGTAAGCTACGCATAGAAAATAATACAAAATTAAAGGGAAAATAAGGGAGTAGGATGAAACACAATAAACACACAAACATGGACAATTTGATGAAACACAAAGTAAGAGCTTTAGCATCATTCTATGTGATGTATGATGATCGTGCCTCACTCATAATTACCCTTTCTTATTATTTCAAGTAAAGAATAAAATGAAATCAGGGATGAACATGTAAGATGCATTACAAGTTTTCATTAGCTATAGGTGACAAATTGCCTTCATTGCAAGCATTAATTAAGGCAAGACCGAAGTACAATCAGCACTAGAGCCTTGATCTGCATATGGGCTTTCTAGCCTCATCAATTTGTGTAAAACCACAGAGAATGACCAACACCTCCACTTCCTCCCATAACCTCCTATATTCCACCCCCCTTTCCTCCCATAACGTCCTATATTCCTCCCCCTTTTCTCGAAACCCCCACACCTTCGTCTCTCCCACCCCCACATGCCCCAAGCCCTTGCTCTTGTGTCTAGCCTACATGCACCCCATCATCCCACCCGCTTATGCCATCAAATTTCCCATGCCTATGCCCCCTATCTGTACATGCATCTTACTTCTTTGTCACACATGTGTAAATGTTTCGCAAATCTTATCTATTTACCTCTCATCACCAACGCTTCAAAAGTATCACATGACTTGTGCACAAGTGTCTTTGCCATCTCATGTATATTGATTTCCTCTCCATGAGTCACTCTCCTTGACATTGGTCCTGTATTTTTCACACCTTTTCTATATTCTGAGATTCCACTCATGCTACTATACGTCCTTGATTCATGCTCTTAAATCATTTCCATTTCTGTAGTCATGGGATTCTTTTGTGAAACATCTCCAATTATGGCATTCATCTCCAATTATGGAATTCTTCTCTACGACATGCTTTCTTGTTCCTTCCACCTCATGTGCACCCTTCACCCTTGCCCCATATTCCTCCATTTTCCATTGGTCAAGGATCCTATAGGAGGGGTCCCAATGGTCATCTTCATAAGCCAAGAAGTCCCCATTCTCGTATCCTTTTGATGATTCCACCTTTTCGGGAACCTTATAACTCGTAAGAGAAGTCTTTTGCCCATAAACCAAATTCTTCCTCCATTCTATCTACATCTTCCCCTTAGTGGGCATGTGTCACTTCCCTTAATTTTTAGGTGCCTCAATGCACACCCCATTATGAAACTTTCTTAATAGTTTAGATTATGTCCTATCAAACTTGTTCTTTCCCAAGTAGCTTTGTCGAACTAACCTTCATTACTTGTGGTAGAGCAAGCTTTCCACCCAAGCTATCACGGCCACCATATGATCAACCCTAAACAACTTTCTTGCATGTTAGGATGCTCCTTGGACTTGCACACCTTGTGTTACCTGAGCTACTCTAGTCGTACCTCAACTGATAGTATCCACAAGTGCCAATATATTTTTAGAAAGGCTATGTCCAATCTATTTAGGTGCCTTATCAATTTAATCATTTTTTACTTTCTCATCCAAAACCCAACAATCAACCTTTAGCTTTGCGATATCCTTTATTGCTTCACCTAACATACATTTCATTGAGCTTCCAAACTATGAAGGAGCTAAAGATATGTTATATTGGTCAATTCGATAATGCCTCTTCTTCCAAATTTATTATGAGCCCATGTTGGCATGGTTCAACTATTTTCTAAAATAAATATTGGCATGTCAAGCTCCCTCTAGCCAGCTCTCTGCTCTTGACCTCATAATTATACCTTGAAATTTCACAACCTTGTGTTCCCCATCTACCAACTTCAATAGTGCCCTTGTTCCTCACTATCCAACAGCTTCTACTATTGCATCGATTATGTTTGAATTCTCTTTACTTGACTCCCATTTCCTTGATTCATCGACTTGCTACAATTTGATGCTCATTAATATTATAGTCCCCATTCTTGTTCATGTTAAAGATCATCCCAGTGATTGATAACCACCCATGTTTCTTGCAACTTGTGAAGTGTCTTCCAGTGCTCCCTCCATCGGAAAAAGGTTATGCCTACCATAGAGATTTCTCCAGCCCATGAACTTTTTCTTAGATATCCTCATGGTTTCCTTATCTAAACACCATCCTACCATGGCCCCTCCCCTCCTAAAATACAACACTTCGCCCTCCTCCATAATTTCCATTTCCATATCACTAAAGTACTACCATAATTCCCTAAGTCTCTTTCATTGAACACTATGGGATACCCTCCCTTTTGAATGACCAACCTATTGTTTCCATATACCTCCATCCCATTCACCGTTGGATCCCATATCCTCGTGGCTCTCTATGTCTGTATCTCAATGTGATGTATTAACCATCCAATTCTATTTACCCCATATAGGTCTCAACCCTATCCTAGCTTCAATTCTTTCACATAGTTTCAAGGGATCCTACCTTAATTGCCTCACCTTTGCTATCTTCCTCCTTAAGCCCTAGCCTTTTGCAAGTGTGATTATCAAAGGAGGGCTCATCCTTGCTTATATTCATATTACCCTCCTTATCAAAATCTTTCCCACTTTCCTCCATCCCCAATCTCATCACCGTCTTATATGAGGTTTTCAAATTTGCATGATGTGAGAGGACAAAATATATGGATTGCTTAAAGAAATATGGACCCACAATTGAGATACATCACTATTTCTTTCTCTCATCACCCAAATATGCACTTTGCTCAAGGTGCAATGTCCTACAAAGGATGTGTGATCACCCAAATATGCACTTTGCTCAAGGTGCAATGTCCTACAAAGATGCACAAGAGGAACCAGGTGTGTGATCTCATCACATAATTTAGTCATCAAAATTAGGCCTTAAACACTTAAGGCACATTATTAGCTCCAAACTGATATGGTTATGAAGTTGGGATCCCGTTAACCTTTAGGAGGCGGTTGCAAACCACAAGGTTACATAAAGAATGCTAATGTTTCCACTTCTCTAAAGGAAAGTGAGAAGAACAAAAGTTTGAAGTTCCAAGCATGTAGTCTACAATGGTGTTTATGGTAATTAAGTCTTTGGAAGCTATGTTTTCCTATCCTTATAGGAATTTCTTCAAAGTGAAATCCAAATGCATTCATAGATTCCTAGACTCAAGTAGTAGAGAGATTCTTGCAAACCCCTAGAATAGTTACTTGAATTTTCAATAAGAAATGAATCTAAAGGCAAGAATAATCTCTTCTCATTATGAATAGGTTGAATAAGAACCAACAATATCTTGAATATAAGAAATTCAAGTCAATTACAACTATGTTGGTTTTCCTTTGAAAGCCTTTGTAAATGAAGGATGGATGTTTATTCCATTGAAAAGTTTCAAGAAAGAAAAAGTACACATCAAGCATCCTGAAATAAATCTTCTCATTGAAGCATTAGAACCTAATAAGTTTCTAAAAATAGAGGTAATTCCTTGACTTTGATTTCTTTATAGGATTTGAGAAAAAGTTGCTCTATAGTCAAGTATGTGGACTTTACGATAAATATTATTCACACATGAGTGTTGAATATAAATTATGTTCGTATGTGATATCATTTTCTATATTCGCATTGATGTAGGAAAGATGGTAGAGGGCGTTGGAACTTGAGATGGAACTTGAGATGGTAGGAACTTGAGATGGTAGGATTTTAGTCTCGGAATGAAACTTTAAGTGGGGTTCAATCCCCAAAGGGATTCAAACTTCAAACACAAAGTTCAAGTAATTTAAAAGATCATGAAGTAAGTAGCTACTAGGATTGTCATTTTGAATTCAGGTATGACAAGTATGGTCATTCTTCAGCTATGCGATTTTCAAGTAAAATAGCTGTACGAAAAATGTTGCATGGATTTTTGTGCAATAATATCTTTGAAAATATCCCTTCATTGCCTCAATCAAGGTTCAAAAGACTAAGTTAGTCCAAGATGAAAGAACCCAATTGATAGTGTAACTGGTTGAAATCAATCTCTTCACCCAAATCTATGCATCAAAATTGCATTTTAGTGAGGATTTTCAAGAGATCGTGTAAAAGAAAAGTTAACTTAGTAATAGTTGAAGCATTAGTATTTTGAGTAAAAGTCAATGAACATTAATAGAAGCTTAGTGGGTCAACACATCGACATTTGGTACCACATTGATGTTTAGTGGTTCGATGATGGTTTAGCTTCAGTCCAAGAATATTTTTGAGAATTTCATATTGTTCTCTTAAAGATAGTCCAGATGCTTCAAGACCTTAACTTGAATCAATCTATGAAAAATTAAAGTTTTGAGTCTCATAGACTTTGAATCAAATCACTTTAAGTGTCTTGCAAGATTAAATTGGTTACACAGAGTTTTGATTCTTTCTTCTTGATTCTTGAACCTTTGTAATTGATTGTGATAAAGTATTGGACCCATTTCTCCAAAGGTTACGATTAGTCAATTGGAAACGGTTACTAAATTAAACATCATAGGTAGATGTTCTATGCAAATCTATTCAATCTTAGAAGATGTTTCTTGGATGTTCGATGAATCATTCATATGAATTTTCCTTAAGCTAATTCTTATAGCAAACTACAATTAATGAATTTGGATTTCATTGTTCTCTAAAAGAGTGCAATCAATTTAGGCAAAGAAAGTTTTAGGAGTTGTTCATAGTTTTGGAAATTCCAAAAATCTTAAATCTTTGAGAAAAGTAACTTGGGTTAAAAGAAAAATAATCATATAGGATTTCTTTACTCTAGGTGGAGTTAAGGTTGATGAAAGGTATAAGGAACACTCCTCCTACATGCTACCTAGAACTTTAAAGCCCAATTAGACACAATACTCCTCTAATAAGGTAAAAGCTCAATAAATGTTGATTAAAAGTGGAACAAAGTAGTAGCATCTAAGTTAGAGGTTATCTATTCGCCAAAATCAAATGAATTTGAATGAACTTCTCAAAGGCTTAAATTGGTGGAGTTCACGGTTTGTAGCACACTTAGAGCACAAGGAAGAAGAAGAAGCAGCTTTAGGCACAACACAACACAAAATGTATTACCAAGTGAATGTACAAAGATAAGTGACCCCTTAGGTTTATAGGTGGATACACAAGTGGGGGAAAAACCCCCTAGAGAGAAAAAAAAGTTTCCTAGCAGTTCTAAGTGTGTTCACACACATTATTATCAAAATATATCAACAAATCCCCTCTAGGACTGATGTGGTGGAGAAGGAGCTTGCACTCATGTATAAGAAAATTCTAAGCTATGTGGAAAGAGATCAATCCACAAGAGGAAGCAAGTCCAACACTTAGCGAAGAGCTTCAAGATTCTCCTTGTGCAAAGACTTTGTGAAAAGGTATGCAACATTATTCTCTGTAGGCACATAGGTTAAAATAATCTCTCGAGCAGAGAACATCTCCTGGACATAATAATCGTGCACCTCAATGTGCTTGTGCAACATAGTTTTTTGTAGAACTGCTAATGGGCTCTCATTGTCAGTGAAGATGATGGTAGCAGAAGACTTACCAACACTCCTACCAGCGAAAAGATGTTTGAGCCGCACACACTCAACAATCATTGTGAAAGTTGCCCTATACTCAACCTCAACTAAAAGTGGCCTCAATTCGCTGCTTTCTTGCTCAACCAAGATATGCACGAGCTACCAAGCATGGACCAAAAACCATTGGTGGACACATGGGTGCCATAGCAACCAACCTAGTTTGAGTGAGAAAAAGCATGTTAATCTTGCGGTAATGATCCCCTTTGGGATAAAACAATCCAAATAGTTCAATACCACCCAAGTAGTGAAAGATGTGCTTAACTGCATGCCAATGCTTGACACATTGGCAACATATAAACATGCTCAACTAAGAGACAAGAAAATTGAATGTCAATCCATGTTATGCATAAGTAAATCAAGCATCCAATAACCTACTAATAGAGAACAACATCAAATGCATCTCAAGCATCATGAAAGCTCAACCATAAAGTTGTTTCCATGGGAGTGGCAATATTTTTGCAATCTTGAAGGCCCAAACACTACAAAAATGTGTCAATATTTTTTTTTTTGACAAAAATTTATTCCCCATCAACTTGGGTAAATTGAATGCTCCAAAAATGATGCAAGTGCACCAACTCTGACATCTCAAAAGAGGTATGCAAATCAGCCTTAAATTCAGCAATATGCTTCTCATTAGGACTATTGAACAACATTATCGTCAACATATACAACAATGATGAGAAGTAGATCATCTGCATGCTTAATATATAAGGTGTAGCTAGCTGGATTGTTCTCCAAATCATGTGCTAGCAAGTAGATATGTATCTTTTCATACGAAGCAGATGGTGCTTGCTTCAAACAATATGATCACTTTTTCAATCTACACACTTTGTTTTCATGCCCTTGCAAAAAAACATGGGGAAGAAATACCTATACTTCTTCATGTAAGTCACCACTGAGAAATGCAAGTTTAATGTCCAACTAATATAAATTGGAACCATGATGATCTTCAAGTGAACAAATTTTACGAATAGTGGTCATTCAGCATGTGGGAGAAAATGTATCATCAAAATCAATGCCTCTCTCTTGAGCATAACCTTTGGCAACAAGCCTCACCTTACACCTACCAATTGTTCCGTCATGCTTATGTTTAGCTTGTATACCCATTTAGTGCCGGTGGCCTTTTTATCCTAGAGCAAATCACATAAAGACCAAGTACCATTGTTCAGAATAGCATCATATTCTAATTGCATAGTAGCCATCCAATTTTCTAGATTGTGTGCTTCATCAAAAGAAATAGGCTCATTCTCATCATAGTGATTACATAGCTAATGCAAACAAAGTACTATGAGATTCTGAACATGTACGATATGAAAAAACTTCATCTAATTTACTAGCTAGCAAAGTCTACACCAACCATTTAGGCATAGTTTTAGCCTCTTCTATGTCAGTCCTCTTATCAATAAGTGCACTACATAAATCTTCATTAGAAATGGAATGATCTATATTATCATTTGGAACGTATAGAGGTGACAAAATTTCCTCATTTGGACTAATACTTGACTATCTACCTTTAGAATCATTCTATGTGAGATATGATGATCTTCACTTGCTCATAATTACCCTTTCTTATTACTTCAAGTAAATAATAAAATGAAACCAGGGATGAACATGTGAGATGCATTACAAGATGTCATTTGTTATTGGCAACGAATTTCCTTCATTGCAAGCATTAGTTAAGTCAAGAATGAAGTGCAATCAGCACTAGAGTCTTGGCCCGCATATGGGATTTTGAGCCTCATCAGTTTGTGTAAAACCACAGAGAATGACCAACACCCCCCCATCCTCCCATAACCTTCTATATTCCTCCCCCTTTTCCCAGAACCCCCACACCTTCCTCACCCCCTCCCCCACATGCCCCAAGCCCTTGCTCCTCTATCTAATCTACATGCACCCCATCATCCCAACCGCTTGTGCCATATAATTTCCCATGCCCATGCCCCCTATCTGCACACACATCTTACTTCTCTGTCACACATGCGTAAATGTTTCACAAATCTTATCAATTTACCTCTCATCACCCGCCCTTCAAAAGTATCACATCACTTGTGACCAAGTGTCTTTGCCATCTCATGTATATTGATTTACTCTCCATGAGTCACTCTCCTTGACATTGGTCCCACATTTTGCATGCCTTTTCTACATTTTGAGATTCCACTCATGCTACTTTGCATCCTTGATTCATGCTCTAAAAACATTGCCATTTTTGTGGTCATGGGATTCTCTTGTGCAACATCTCCAATTATGGAATTCTTTCGTACGACATGCTCCTTTGTTCCTTCCACCTCATGTGCACACTTCCCCCCTGCCAACAACCATGATTTCCTACTCATCTTATCAAGCATCCATTGATACTTGGAGCCAAGCCTCGAGTGCCCCATATTCCTCCATGGTTCATTGGTCAAGGATCCTGTAAGAGGGGTCCCAATGGTCATCTTCATATCCTAGAAGTCCCCATTCTCGTATCCTTTTGATAATTCCACATTTTGGGGAACCTTATAACTCGTAAGAGGAGTCTTTTGCCCATAAACCAAATTCTTTCTCCATTCTATCTACCTCTTCCCCTTAGTGGGCACGGGTCACTTTCCACAATTTTTAGGTGCCTCAATGCACACCCCGTTATGAACCTTTCTTAATTCTTTAGACTATGTCCTATGAGATTTGTTCTTCCCCAAATAGCTTTGCTGAACTAAACCTTCATTACTTGTGGTAGAGATAGCTTTCCACCCAAGCTATTAGGGCCACCATATGATCATCCCTCACCAACTTTCTTGCATGTTAGGATGCTCCTTGGACTTGCACACCTTGTGTTACCTCATCTACTCTAGTCTCACCTCACGTGATAGTATCCACAAGTTCCAATATGTTTTTAGAAAGGCTATGTCGAATCAGTTTAGGCGCCTCAGCAATTTACTCTTATACTAATTACAAATTTGTTTCTACTTCTTTGTTTTCTTGTCATCTTTATCTTTCTTCTTTCATTTTGCAGCATTAGCAGATTTCTACTTACTAGTAGATGAGATCCATTTACCTTTGCCCTTTTGGCTAGCTAAGAAAGCTTGATTTGCAATATGCATAATTGACCTCTTCTTCTTGGACTGATCTTCCTCTAAGAACATAAAGACTCCTCATATGTTAAGGCATTTGGATTTCCTTTCATCATCAATTGAAGACTAGAACCAAAAATCTAATATGAATCTAGAAGATCGTTAGAAATAGTATGCACAATTGAACTATGGGGAATGATTTCATCAACAAAAATCAATTGCTCCTTCAAACTTTGATCTTTATCAAGAAATTGTCCATAGAATCTCCTTCATTCATATGCTCACTCTCCAACTATTTTTGGAGGTAAGCAACATGAGCCTCATTTCTTGTTTGGTATAAAGTTGTAAGTGTATCCCAAGCATCCTTTGTTCTCTTGTAGGAGAAAATGTGAGGGATAATGGCATGTTTGACAAACAAAGCTATCAATTCATGTGCCTAAGCATCTTTACCATCCCAACAAAGTTGCTCCATAATAGGTGGAGCAAAAATTGTAGCATGACTAGGAAATTGAAGATCATCATCTTCAATACGATTTGCATCACCTTCAATAAATGTATTTGCAGGTGTAGTAGGAAAATTTTCAACCCCCTAAATAATATTCCATAATCCTTTTGTTACCAACACATGGCACATCATATGAACCCACAATGGGTAATTAGTGCCATCCAACTTATCTTCAATAACCAATACATCCGTAATAGTGAGCATATGAATAAAGAAGATTCAACACTTTGCTAATGAAGATCAAGAAGTTGAAAGAACGGTTGGTTTTTGCCAATGAAATTACCAAAATATTTATGCTATTACAAATAATGGTAAGTGGTCTTAATGTGATTTTCCTCCAAGCAAAAAGGCCACTGGCATTAAATGATACACAAGCTAAAACAACCTAATAAAAAAATTGAGAGATATAAGGATAGGATTTTTTACAAAGATTATGCTCAAGAGAAAGGCATTGATTTTTATGAGATCTTTGCTCCCATGTGCCAAATGACTATCGCTCATATCATTTGTGCACTTACAATTCAACATGGTTGTAATGTGTATGAGTTGGACATTATAACCCTATTTTTTAATGGTGATTTACATGAAGAAATGTATGCATTTCAGCCTTATGGTTACTAGACTCAAGAAATGAAAGGCAAGTGATGATTCAACTCATGATCTACTCGCTAGGAGTCCGATGGGCTAGCTTATTGCCCCAAAATCCATGGTTTAGGATTATTTGCTAATTGTCCTTCTTAAAGAAATGATAGGCACGAGATGGTTGAACCATCTCCTGCCTATTATTTGTTGATTCTAATAGTGGTTTTGTGTAAAAAGGGTATGAAAACAAAGTATGCAAGTTGAAAAGAGCATTGTATGGATTGGAGCAAGCACCATGCACTTGGTACTTGGATTTGAGGACAACCTAATTAGGAGCACCTTATATGTTAAGCATGTGCATGATGTATTTCTGATCATTGTTGTGTATACATGCTACTCGTTGGTCCTAATGAGAAGCATATTGTTGACTTTAATGCTGATTTTCATGGCTCTTTTGACATTTCATATTTAGGAGGTTTGCATCATTATTTGGGCATTCAATTTATGCAAGTTTATGGGGGAATAGCACTGTGTCAAGCAAAATATATGGATACACTATTGCCATGTTTTAGCCTTGAAGATTTTAAATCTATTTCCACTCCCATGGAAACAAGTTTACAATTGAGTCTTCATGATGTTGGAGATGCATTTGATTTTTTTCTCTATCAACAAGTTGTAGGATGCTTGATTTACTTATGCATAAGCTAGCTTGATATTCAGTTTGTTGTCTCTTAGATAATAAAGTTCATGCATAGGCTAGTTGTCAAGCATTGGCAAACAATTAAATGCACATTTCACTACTTGAGTGCTATCTGACTACTTGGGTTGTTTTATTTAAAGGGGGCAATCATTATTGCCATATTTACATAATTTTGAAGACTCAAATAGGATTGGTTTCTATGAAACTCGTATGACCACCAATAGTTTTTGTTTCATAATTGTAAGTCATGCACATCTTGATTGAGCAAGAAAGAACATACCTATGGTCACTTCTAGTTATGCATTCCAATATAGGGAAAATTTCATAGCTATTATTGCATGTTTGTTGCTCAAATACCTTTCGATTGATTTGGCTACTAGTTAGTCTTCCTCTACAACCATCTTTACTGATAGCCAGAGAACATTAACAATTGCAAGGAACCTTGTGTTCCATACTCGCACAAAGCACATTGAGGGGCACTATCATTATGTCAAGGAGAGTCTTTGCTAGAGAGATTAGTTTGGCTTATATGACTACACAGGATAATGTTGCAGACCTTTGCACAAAGGACATGCCTAGGGAGAAGTTTAAAGATATCTATAAAGCTTTGGTCTTACTTCCCTTTGTGGATTGATTTCATTCCACATAGCTTGGGACTTTCTTATACATGAGTGCCAACTCCTTGTTCACTACATCACTCCAAGGTGGAGGATTTATTGATATATTTTCGTGGTGATGTGTGTAAATACACTTGGGACCATTAGGTCACTTTTTTCCCTCTTTAGGAGCCCCCCCCCCCCCCCCCCCCCCCCCCCGCAAACTTGTAGTTACACCTATAACCCTAATTGATCACTTATCTTTTGTACATTCCCTTGGTAATACATTGTGTTGTTGTGTTTTCCAAGCTTCTTCTTCTTATTCCATGTGTTGTTTGCATGCTTTCGTAGTCCTCAATCGCCAACATAGAACATACCCAATCATGTTCTAGCATCCATTATTAGAGGAAAGTGAAGGACGTAAAGAACTACATCCTATGTTAGAGCGCTTGGCTACAAGGGGATTCAATGCCCTAGGGACCAACCAAGGACTATTACCTAGGTGGAAGGAGTCTTCCACTCCTCGTTTATGTTTTGATTGTGTTCATCCACAAATGTAGTTGATCGCTTGACCTCAACATCACCACCATGATCCTCACCTAATACCATTATGTATGTCATCATTTTGATCCTCATCATTTTTTATCCAGTATTTGCCTCATGCACTATTCCTAGATTGGTAGGGCTATACGTTTGCTCTAATCACCAATTGATTGATGTACTATATTGGTCACATTGTATCAATATATTCTTCATTTTCATTGTTGTATGATATAGTAGGATTGAATCCCGTTATATTGTTGATTCCGACTCATAAGAGGTTGATAGAGAAAACATCTTTGTTTCTTTCTCATGTGATTCTATGTGCAACACAATTCATGTTTTTGATTCACGTACTCATGATAACACAGACTCGAGTTTTCCCCTCCCCACCTTGAGGTATAATCTCTGTTCTTTAAAGAAAAATAAAAATTAAAAAATATAAATGGTTATTATGCAATCACAATTGGATGCTATCATGAGAATGTTACATGTTCTTTATTTGATTTGGTTCCTAGCAAGAAGTCCACTGGCAGTTTGATGCAAGCTTGATGGTAGTGTTGATCACTCTAAAGCTAGGCTTGTAGTCAAAAGTTACGCTCAAGAGAAAGGCAACAATATCGATAAGACCTTTGCTCCTATATGCGATAAGACGATGGTTCATAGCATCTATGGACTTGTAACTCATGGTTAATTTGTATAGCAATTGAAAAATTGCATTTTTGAATGGGGAGATACATGAAGAAATAAAGTTTCAATCATGCAATTTTGTGTTGTAAGGGCATGAAATCAAAGTATAAAAGTTGAAGAAGGCATTGTAATGATCAAAATAAGAACCATCTACTTAGCATTAAAAAAATAAATGATACTTATTACCACATGGATTTCATATTGGCCCAACTAAAAGTGGATTGTATGTGAAACATGCAAATGATATATTCCTAATCATTTTTGTTTCTGTTGAAGACATGCTCCTCATTCGTTCTAATGAGATACACATTGCTAAGTTTAAGAAAACTTGCATCTTTTGAAATCTCAAATTTGGGGTATTTACAATATTATTTGGGAATTCAATTTATCCAAGTTGATAAAGGCATTGCTTTGTGTGAAACGAAATACATTAATAATTTATTATAACATCTCAACCTTGAAAATCGTAAATCCATTGTGAGTCCCATGGAGTCAGGCTTATGGTTGAGTCTTCATGATATTGAAGATGCATTTGATATAGTTGTATACCAAGAAGTTATTATGTGCTTGATTTATGTATATATTACTTAATCTAAGATTCATTTTGTCTCTTATTTGAGGAGGTATATGCATACCCCAAGTGTCAAAAATTGGCGGGTGGTTAAGTATATCTTTTCATATTTATTTGGTACTCAATAACTTGGGTTGTTTTATCCCAAGGGGGGATCCATACCACCGAATTCACATGTTCTTTTTTCACTTTGATTGGGTTGGATGTCATGACACATTGTCCACAAATGGTTTTCGCATCATGCTTGGTAGCTCATGCATATCTTCCTTGAAGAAGGTGCAACCTATTATGCCCACATGTAGTTTTGAGATTGATTATAAGTACGCTCTTACAACTAATATTGAGTGTGAATGGCTCTCATGATCTATGGTTGCATTGGATGTTGGTTAGACTTCCACTACCACCATTTTTACAAACAACGAGAGCACACTCGTAGCTGTATAGAACCAAGTGTTCCATATTCACACTATGTACATTGACATTCACTCATAATGTCAAGGAGAGACTCCCTGTTAGAGAAATAAGTTCTGCTTATGTGCCCATACAAGATAATGCAGCAATCTGCTTATGTGCCCATACAAGATAATGCTGCAATTTGCTTTGTGGGAAGTTTGAATTTCTCAACAAAGCTTTGGACTTAATCCCTTTCGTGAATTTATCTAAGTCCTTAAAGATGGGCACTTTGTTAAATATGCATGTCATCTCTTTGTTCACCAGATCACTCTTTAAGTGAGATTTGTAAGTATATTTTGGTAGTGATGTAAGAAAATACACTTACAATTTGCCAGGGAACTTTCTTTTATTCCTTAGGAGGTCTCTTCCCCCGTCCCTCCCCCTTAAGTTTTCAATATACCCATATGCTACTTATCTATACACATTCCATAATTTGTAGTAAATTGTGTTATACTCCCAAGCCTCTTATTTCTTGTGATGTTTGTGTGTGTGTTCCCACTCACTAAACTCCAACAATTCATAACATGTACATATGATTTAGTTTAACTTCATGATTTTTTTGGGGAGGAGGGGAAGGGGGCGAGGGGAGGGGGAAGAGGAAGGGAGACTTCGATCTTAGGTTCCTACTCTACCTTTAAGTTGGAAACTTTGAAAGAATGAATGCATATGCAAAGAAATCTTTTTGTCCTTCACTTGCAAGCAATTCATTTCAAGTCAATTGATAGGTCTTTTTAAATGTGGACCTTTAATCCAAGGTCCAAGAGCATTACCACTACATAATATCCCCTCCACCTTTCAATTTCATGTTCATAGGAAGTTCATAAGCATCATTTAATGCGTGAGCATTTCATTCACTATCCATTAAAATGTTTGGCTTATACATGATACCATACCCATTGTTTTAAAAGGGGCACCATACCTACTCAAAAACACATTCAAGTTGCAACCAAATTTCCACCATTCTACATGTTCTTTACCATGAATGTTGACTACATAGCAACACACTTTGAATCCTACTAAGTCATCCCAAATAAGTCATGATGGCTAAATTTAGCTTTTTGCAATACACTTATAATGATAGTATTTATTCTAAGTCAAAGCCAATGAGTTGTAGGCTCTTGCTTACGTGGACCACATGGTGCCTTAGCACCATTCTAATATGGAGTTGATCTCATCCAATGAGATCTCTTTGCATCTAAATAAAACTTTGGTAGAAATTCTTTGGAGTACCAAAGGACACATTTGATAGAAATTCTTTGTCGTGACTTCAAAACTATCTCATCAAAATTCACTTTAGGTACTTGATGTTGCAATACTGGATTTTCATCATCGCACTTGAATTATATTGCTGATTTAACGATATGTCCAATGCTTTTTCATCGACTTTTTAGAGCTCTAGAACATCCATCACTCTGAAATAGATCTACAAAGAGTGTTCCAAGATATAATTATCCCTTTTATATATGAGTTATCCCCATTTTGTAGCACTACTTTGTTTGTATTTGAGACCCTTGCCTATTTGCCTCACATACAAACCCACCAAGAAATTTATTCCATATTACCTATATATGAAGATCAATTCTCAAATTCCATATAATATTATATCACCGTTAACACAATAAGTTTGTAAATTTCGGAAAAATCATTCAAATAGTTAGCAATTTTCCTAATTCTATGTGGACACACTATTAGTTTTATATTGTTATTGTATCTTTTCTTACGCTATGCACTCGTCACAATACTGTTCAACACTTGCCTCAAGATTTATCAAATAAGATTTAATTAGGAAATTGACATTTGAGTTATCTTGTTACAAAACCTTCACAATGCGACAAAGACAATACACCATTATTGGATGGTTCAGCGGTAGTAAATTCACTTGAAGAAAGGCTCTTTTACACAATTCCGTTGCAAAATAGGCTCCATTTCAAAAGAGTAACAGAAACTAACCGTGAATATAAGAGTCAATCAATAGAGGTTGAAATTTAAGGACGTCATAACGCAATGTATTAGCCGACAAAGAATAATCTGTACAAGAGTGCAAAATCATCACAATTCATTATTAATTCAAGAGATGCCGAAAGACTTGTGTACAAGATTGCAACTCCCAAGTAGAAGAACTGTACTGTAAAACATGGATTACAAACGGAAGAAGGACGTACAGAACCGTCCTGTTACAGAAACTTTCCATTTACAACTGATTCTGGGGTGGATGAGACCATTGTCTGTAATGCACCACGTAATATGTCTAAAAATGCTGCGGGCAATGAGGCAACGCATCCTACACGTCATTGCTCAGAAATAATGATGCAAACTCAAATTCTATCACGCAAATCATGGGATTGGTCATGTCCTCGCTGAGGCAACTTGGAAGGTACTAACATTATATACATTAAAGTGCATATGAATCCAGCTGGATGACGTTTGTGATCGACTACTGATTTCCAAAAAGGTAGCATAACCTACCCTTGCAATGAAATGCGTCTGAGGTTTCTCCATCACCGAGGCTAATTGTACAGAACTAAAGAATGCCATTTTTATAAACTCGGAATGCCAATAACTCACGCTACCATCCTTTGCCAATGAGCCAAAGCCAATCAAGGGTAACACCTGCGAAGACTCCAAGCAGCAAGGAGAGCACCAACAAATTGCCTAATGAATTCTGCTCCGGGCCCTGTTTGCCAGAAATTAATTAGACATGTACATGCGAAAGCTTTGGCCCACAGTCCATAAACATTCGCATGAATTCATAAAATCCAAATAATCAGTTCTGAATCACATTCTAAAAAAGAAATCTTTCTTTCTTTGACATTGTGACCCATATTCCTACTCCCCCAATGCCCTACACTTCACATAGATATGCAGCCTTCTCTTCTTTGTTCTCATGTTGGAATTGGGTTTGTGTACATGCCGGGCAACACAGCATTCGCTCATGGATAGACTTTTGGATGGCAAGTGCCGCACTGCGAGCCAGCCTCCCATCTTTGCCACTCACTGTGGTCATGGAATCTGCCTCTTCTCGCTGATAAGCTGGACCAATTGTCTGCATCCTTGCGAGGAGCCCTTGGGAGCAGCCTTCTGTTTCTTGGATGACTTAAGGGGTGTCCACAGGGTGAGGTGTCTGAACCCGAGAGGTGCCCACTGCATCATGGTTGCCCTTCATAGAGTGAGTTGCCCAACCTGTTGTTGCACTGGTTGTCGCCAAAGTGGTGGCAAGGGAGTTGCTTATTGCACTACGAGGTGTCTCGGCAATAACATATGAGGTGCCCACTGTTTCATCCATTCCTCCTTCCAAGTATAGCTGCCTCATGGAGCTGTCAAGCACAGCCACCCACATGGTGTCACTTCTCTAGTCTTGTACTGTCTTGCTATTTCTCAATGTAATGAGCCTATTGATAGTGAAATATTTCATTTCTTTGTTTTCAATGTGTAGATAATGTTTAGAATGAGTTCTAAGGTTATTTTATGCATGTAAAACAAATTTCGGGATTATAGTTTTGTTTTCCTCACAAAACGATCCTTCCATTAGTAAGTCAAAACGCCCAAAGGGTTACAATCCCAATCGGGAAACAGGAAATGTATACAAGGGGGATAAATCACCCCAGACAACCCAAAACCTCAACAAATCTATCTCTTAGAGGGGGCAATGTGGGGAGGGGAGAAAAGCCAGGCAGGCGGCCGATAGCTCCAATGGATAGTATCACTCTAGATAGTAAAGAAGGGGCCTTTCTTCCAGAGCTGAAGGAAGGACTGCCGCATACGGGAGGTGCCATCAGAATCCCCCTACAGACCGTCCAGCTGCCCACGCAAGCTTCAGCCAAAAGTCCCGAACGGTCTCGGCCAAAGGAATCATGCGCCACTCAAAGATGCTCCGACATCTCACCCCCCAAATAAACCACATGGCAAGGCTGCTGATCGGCTCCCAATATGGGTCGTCCACACTGCTCCAAGGAGAGATGTGCAAATCATGAGTGATGCCAATCATCCCATCCTGAATCAAAATAATCGTACTGCCAACCTCATGCTCATAACTGAGGGCCAGGCCAGAAGAGCCCCCCAAGAAGCAGCACCCCAAGTGATGGTATGAGGCCCTGCCTGCCACGTAAGAAGTCTCAAGAACTGCCGCCAAATCTGCTGTGCTAACGGGCAGTCCCAAAGACACTGCCGCCGTGACTCCAAGTGATATCCACAACCCATACAATCTAGAGGCCATCCCCCGAAGCTCAGTCAGATGCCAACAACAATGCTCTTGTGGGGAACCAACCACTAAAAGAGGACAACCCGATGAGATTTTCAAGCGCCCTTGATCCGACACCAAAAGGACAAGAGAAACTCCTCTGTGAGCCCACCCCGCTGTCAAGACTCAGTCGCACCCGGACTGACCGGCTCGCACAATTGGAGGATCCGCTGCCCGAACCTAGCAAAGTACTGAAAGAAGGGAATAGTACGGGCCTCCGTGAAGGAGAGAGAATCACACCATTGCCACTCCCTTGGTTCCCAAAGGAGGCGAGATAACGGCTGAACCTCCCATACCAAGAGGCCCCAACCTGGAAGGGTCCGAATATCCATCGGGTCAGGATCGATATGCAAGTCCCGACCACGCATGCAAACCACCCGAATCCGCTGAAAGGTACAATCCACGATGATCTCATGCTCCACCGGTGAGCTAATCATGCATCCATCTTTGCCAATCTCCAAGTGGAGAGTCCCATCTTGACCGATGCCCCGGGCAACATTCAAAACCTCAATCAAGCACTCCAAGCATCCCCATACATCTGTCCTGCTGCCGCGCCTCGGGGAGGCTCCAAAAGTAGATATAGTCAACCACACTGCACCAAGAGCCCTTGGCAAACTCACCCCAAGAAACATGCGGGTAGGATCCAACCATGAACCCCCTCTCCAAGCAGATAAGGGCCAAGTAATAGGCTACAAGAGCTGCTCCTCAACACATGAGGGAGAGAGCTGAACAAGAACGGGACATAACTACTTCCAAGATCTCAAGATCCTGCAACCAAACAGGTCCTCACTGTGCCGTGAAAAGCCCGTACGCCTCATCTCAATGAAGATCCATATGATATAATAGGAGCAAAGAGGCCCAGCCTCTGATGAAGAAAATCCTTCCAGGGCTGAGGGCCAAGAAGAAGACCAGGAACAATAAACTTGCCCAGCAGGTCCTCTGACAGGCACGGTCAATGATCCCCAGACCACCATGCTCCAAGGGAAGGGTGAGGACCTGTCAAGCAACCTTAGCCCAAGGGCTGCCATCTCAACCAAACCATAAAAAATTCCTTATTAACTTCTCAATCTCACTAATATAAGAACTCGAGAAGATCCAACAGGAGCTGACATACCACATCGTAGATAAGAGAACCTAGTTAACCACCGCAACCCGACCAACCGGGGACAAATGGGTAGAGCTCGAATGTAACACCTTCCTCTTCATGGTGAGAAGGAGAGGAGAGATCTGCTCCTCAAGGGCACGATCGAGACCAATATAGCACCCAATAACCTAATTGTCATGCCAGGGGGGATCCATTGAAACTACTCATAAGGAAGCCATCTAGGTAGAACATCCGAGCCAATACAGAAACCACAAGACTTATGCTAGTTGAGCTTGACACTCGAGGAATCACAAAATCTATCCAAAGCATGTTGAAATCTTATCAAATTGGCCCCTCGGCCCTGCAAATAAATGGTTGTGTCATCAGCAAACTCAGTATCCAGCACATGCTCATCCCTAACTTGAAGCATGATACCTTGTAGCCTAGTGTCTTGACTCTTGAGGAGTCAAGAAAGTGCTCATGGCCTCATCGAAGAAGAAAAACAAAGTGGGAGCCAAGGGTTAACCCTGTTGAATCAACCTCAAAATAGTGAACCTCTCCCTTCGACCTCGCGCCACAAAAACTTGGCTACGGGCAGAACGATAGAGGGAAGCAACACCCCTGGTCTAGCGAGCGGGAAAGCCCATACAAAGCATAGTGTCCTCAAGAAAAGCCCAATCAACCCGATCATCGAATTTCTCAAAATACAACAAAAGAACTCCAAGAGGCTCACCACACATCCTCGTAAGGGAACTAGCTTCCTTGAAGGTGAAGATGTTGTCAAGGATACTAGTGGTATGAGTCAAGGAACAAGATAACCTTCTATAATCCAATCGCAAGGAACTATAGCCCGGCATCCCTTGGCCCAAGAAAGCTAGGAACAAATCATCTCATTATGTTCAATCAGACTCCCATCAAACTGAATCTGCTCAAGAATGCACAGCACAATCTAGTGCCTTGCTCCAGAAACGAGACAACCATAGAGGCATGATCAGAAAAACAAGAACCCACCATAATACATGTCGTACCACCACAATCAGCCAAAACATCTCTGACATACATGCGATCAATCCTACACAAGCTCATCCCTCCGATCCGTCCGTCAAAATGCGAGAAATGAAGGCTTCCCTTCTCGCGGATAAAACCATCAATGTGCCATACATCACGCAACCTCAAAGTCATACAAGTTGCTCCCAAGCCGCAAGCTCAGAGCCATGCAACCTTCCTTGATAGGCAGCCAACTCCTCCAGCAACACCCTGCATAAACTGAGCCAAGTGGACTCACTTGACTCTTATGCATGCTCATGGCCAAGCTACTCCTCATGAATGTACATATAGCGAGGTGTAGTCCGAGAATCCGCAATCACATATAAAATAAGCGGGCTCTCCTCAGTCCCATGAATGAAGAGAAATTGAGTGGAGTCCGAGGCCCTCATGAACAAGTGAGTGAGATCCAACTCCCTAAGGTGACGGGAGAACTCGATGACCTATGCCCGGACAAAACGTGGTGCCTCCCCAAGATAGCAATCAGGCTGTGAGGCCCCGCAAAGAGGAAACGAAAATGCCATTGCCGACTCCAGGGGTCTGACTTCGAGACGCAAGGGCCACATCATGGACCTGAATAGGAATGGCGAGCAAGTCCTATTCACCGAAGAACCTCGAGGACTCATAGCCAAGGCTCTCCCTCCACGGATGGTAGTCAGAGCTCACCAAACCTTGATGAATAGCTATCAATGGAGACGTACCCAACGAGAAAGGGGGACTCCGGGGGGGGGGGGGGGGGGGGGGGGAGGCGGGTGGGGAGGAGGGGGGTCGTGGATTGCCTAACTCACCAAAAAGTCATTGTCAAGGGATTGTCGAGGACCTGGAGGTGAAGAACCCAATGGCCGAATAGGTTGTGGTGAAGTGGACCGCCCAGGAGAGGATACCGGAGGAGCAGGAACCGAGGCCGAAGGCCCTGGAGGGGGCGTTGAGGCAATGGCACCTACTGGGGGCACCAAAACCATATTAGGGTCCACAAGAAAGTCCTCCTGAAGAGCAGTGAAACGATTCACTATGGGAACAAATCTCTCTTGGACCACCGGATGGGACTACTGACCAAACTACCGTAAACGCCCAAGCTACGGCCAAATTGTGTCCAATGAGCAAGGGGCAATCGTGGCTATCGGAGCACCAGCGTGAGGAGGAGACCCACCCCCAACGGTCGGTGAGGGGTCAGGGGAAGTCGAAGAAGGGGCTCGAGGAGGAGATGCCTCTGCATGTGATCCCGGAGCCTCCTTCCTAGAGGTCTCTCAGCTTCGCAAGGGGCACGCCTTCGCAAGATGACCAACCTTGTGACAAGCAAAACAATGATTCTGAAGGTGTGAATACTTGACCCTATGAATCAACCATCTGCTTGAAAAATGGAAGCTCAATCTTCAACGGCATCTATGGGGTCAGAAATGAGAATCCTCACCGAGGCAATGCTAGTCGCCTTGGCCACAATTGAGGCCGCGATCCTAGGGACCTCCAAGAAGGTGCAAAGAGACCCGCCAATCTTTGGCAGCAAGGCGAGATACTCACGCTCAAGGCCCGCAAAACAATCCGTCACAAGAAACCCCCATGCTTTGCCAGGAAGGAAAGTTGAGGATGAGGCCGACGAAGGATGAAAGCCATGTATCCATGGGAAGACAAAGGCACGACCAGCCCGAACCGCAATAGGTGATAGGGTGATCATCCGGGTGGTCGCCTCCAGCGACCCAAGCTCCACCTGATAAAAGTTGCAACCCAGGGTTGGATACCAACAAGCTTGCCAACATCAGCAAGCAAGGTGCTCTAAAGAAGGTCCTTGAGTTCGCAACGACTGGAGCGCAATCAGACCGAGTGCAGTCCGATGATTTTGAAGATCACTGATTAAGCTTGAAGTTGTTCAACTTCATATGCCAAGCTCGTTCTACCCTCATCCGTAAGGGAGAGTCGGATGGGCGACGGAGGGGAGTCCGATGAGGGGGCTTCACAAGAGTCCCTATGAGGGGTGGGTTCAGTATCCATCCATGTCTGACACACGCAAGGAAGGAGGGAGAGGGGGAGGCCAAGGAGACAACCAAAAAAAAAGGGGGGGAAAGGGGAGGAGGGGGCGTTTACTGCCACGAGGGCGAGCAGATGGGGGAAGAGGGGGAGGGGAGGGCAACAAGGGAGGGGGGGAGGGGGTGCTGCAAGGGTCGGAGAGAAAAAGAGGGGGGAGGGGGGTCTACACAGCAGGCAGGCAAACTTCGATTGAGGCACATAGAACACTGAGTTTGGGATTATAGTTTTTCATAATCTCTCTCTAAACCTTTTCTACATCGTGCTTTTGAGTTGAAATTTGAGCGTGAAAATGAAAGGATTAGGATGTAGTAAAACAAAAGTCTATTTGGAAATTTTGTGACTTGTACATTTGGGATCTTGGTTGAGGCCTAGAGGTTAGTTCATTACAAGATAATGCTTGTTTTTCTTTTCTAGAATTTCTGAAGTTGGACGGCTGAAATCTGAGATTCAAAAGCTGATCTTGAGTCAGGATGTATTTACCATACTTGTGGAGATTGAAGAGGCAAACATTTTTGAGTCTCACAAGCATTCCAAACTCCACACAATTTTTTTTTAGTTAGTGGGCTTGAAAAGTGATAGTTTTTCCAACACTTAGAAACA
Source organism: Ceratopteris richardii (assembly GCA_020310875.1). Classification (NCBI taxonomy): domain Eukaryota; kingdom Viridiplantae; phylum Streptophyta; class Polypodiopsida; order Polypodiales; family Pteridaceae; genus Ceratopteris; species Ceratopteris richardii. The sequence goes on from CM035432.1 coordinate 99,257,621, forward strand.
AAAAAAATAAAAACGTGGGCTTTTATAATTTTGTTCGAATTTTTTATTTCAGTGCATAAGTGTTATCGTGCATGTTTAGGTTGTTAGCATACATGTGCTATGGCATTGTTTTTTCTCCTACTTGTGATAGGTACTGCTAGAAAGGAGCAAACGACTAGAACACGTTCTAATTAAGGGAGTTCTGTATGCAACACTAGGAGACAACAATAGGAAGGTCAACTTTGTTTTGGGGAACAATGCCTAGAATCATTGCGCCAGAATCATTACATATTTCATATACAGAACGCAATTCAGAAATTTTCATTATCAATAAGACATAAATTCTCATTGTCAATGATATTGTGATTGAGATTGTGAATGAGTGTGAGTGTGATTGAGATTGAGATTACTTGGAAGTGGTCGAGAGGTTGAGGCTTCGCTTTGAAGCTATTCTACAAAAGTTATTCTATCTGGTTGAGATCCATGATGCAAAACTCTCTCTTTATGAGTCATATATTGTTTCTTGTTGCATCCGATTCTCTCCTCTCTTGTGCAACCTTTCCTCTCTTTTGCTATTTTTGTGTGATTTTGGGCTTGTGATCGTGGGATCGTTACAAGTAATATTACAATATAATTGATCCAAGAAAACTACGGAGCGTTTGATAGAAAAGATTCACCAGCAAGAGGAGCTTACTAAAAAGCTTTCTATAGAATTACGTAGAGAACGAGACGAAAAGCAATGAAAGGGTAAACAAATATATTCATGTAACTCAACGATGAAGTTGATGAAGACTTGAGAACATTCAACATGTCGAGAGTAAGACAAACATAATCATGAAGATGAGGAGGCCAATGAGTTTGCTTTTAGCCAAGTTTTTAAGAATGGCAAAGCTAAATGATTTCAATGGTGAGAAGAAGGGTGGAGAAAATCTATCGGCTTTCACTAAGGAGCTAAAAGAGTTTTTTGACCTTCGCCAATTCAGTGAAGAGTCAAAGGAAAATGTGGGGATCTTACATATGCATGGTATTGCTAAGCTATGTAGTATGGTGGAAATCTTATATGCAGATTCGGACACATTCTCGTATGGTACTGTGAAAAGAATTCAAAGAACAAGCGGAAAGGCGTTATTTTTCTCCACATTATCATATGGAGAAGAAGATGGAATTTTTTACTTTCTGGTAGTATCACATGCAAGGATAACTTGTATGTGGATAAGTACAAAGAAAAGTTTTTGCATTTTCATAAATATGCATTGGAGGTTAACCAGGACGCTTTCAAGGGCAAATTCATCAAAGGGCATCGAGAGAAACTTCGTTACCAAAAAGAATCTCGATATGTAGACTTTTGAAATTTTGTTGCACGTGCTAAAAGTTTCAAGAAGATAGAAAAGTTTAATATGAAAAAGATGAGTAGATCTAGATTCATCTCTATGGGACAAACTACAAAGACATGTTACAAAAAATATAAACAATTCAAAGAATGCTCATCCTTCAATAACCAAGGTAAAAGACTTGCTCAAATAGAGGCTCAAAAGAAGTGACAACCTATTTATTGGTAGTAGGACCTTGAGTTCACTGAACGAGCGAAAAGATTCTATTTATGCTTCTGCTGTGAAGAACAAGGACATCGGACTTTGAATGTCTGAACAAGGTAATCTTTCAACATGCACAAGCGAAAGCGATAAACATGATTGAAGAAGGTACAAGGATGAAAAGACGAGTGACAGAGGTACGTGCTCTAACTCTACTCTATGTTGCATGGTGACGAATTCTTTTCCAGGGGCTTTTGTAATAGCTTCTGTAAATATGATTTCTATGCATAAAGTTAAATTTTTTATCGATCCGAGTAGTATGCATTGTTTTGTATCTTTCAAGCGACTTCACGATACGAAAGGATCCATTGAAAATCTTGTATTTAATTTTTTTAATAGATGTTTTCTGAAGAATTTCCATATGATTAATATGAAAGAGTGATATAATTTTAGGTATGGAATGGTTAGTTCAAAATTCTTCAATAATTGATTTTAAACAAAGAACAATCACTTAAAGCAAGATTATGAATCTATCCGCATCCTAGATTACGAACATAATTCTAAGCCTATTCTTATTTCTTCAATGCAGATAACTCGAGGTATACGTGATGATTGCAAAGCATTTCTTGTATATGTGAATAATCTGCATGGGAAATGAGGAAAATCTTCTAAATTATGTAGAAAACCTTGTGAAAGAATATGCAAATGTATTTCTTCAAGACCTACCATGTACTACCCACTTGGGTGAATTGATCATATGCTATAAACCTATATCCAAAGAGTGAACTCTATTTCAGATATGTGCGAATTGAAGTCATGGCCTACAGGCTAGGAGTATGATGGACTAATCACTTGGCCAAAAAAGCCATCGTTGAGGGTTACTTCCTAATCCTCCCTCTTAGGGTGTGGTTCAACCATCTCGCACCTATCATTTCTTGAGTCTAACACGAAGAGCTGTTAGAACACCTACACCTAGCAGTGCACAAAGCTCAGTTCCTCAAGGGCAATCATCACAAGCATCTCAAGGGGAGTTTCCTTCATCCCCTCTCATTGAGAACTTGGAGACCGAGGAGGCAGCACATGCATCTCAACATCAACAAAAGAAGCCATGGGAGAGTCAAAGCATTCCTACAAGTCATGGAAGTCTACATGCATCATCCATACGGGCTAGTTTGCAAAAGCAAGGAAAGCATGAGGCCACCCAAGGTATTATGAAGCTCTTCATTAAGTGTGGTCTAAGTTTTAATGTAGTGCGCACTCCAGCATGGAAAGAGGCCATGAAAATGGTGACTAGGCTTGGGATTGAGTTTGAAGGGCCTTCTTATGAAGAGCTAAGAGGAAGTGAGCTGAGAAGAACAAAAGAGATTGTGCAAAAGCAATTGGAGCCTATGCAAGAGACTTGGAAGAAATATGGCTGCACTTTGATGTGTGATGGATGGACAGACATTAGGAAAAGAAACGTATATAATATACTCGTTCATTGTTGCAGAGGCACTATGTTCCTACGTGCCATTGATGCATCTACTCCAGGCCTATCCATCACAAGGGAGTACATTTTTGGACATATTAGACAGGCAATTTTGGACATTGGAGTAGAGAATGTTGTCCAAGTCATAACGGACAACGGAAGTAATTGTGTTTCCATGGGACGCAAGTTAGAGGAGGAGTTCCCATCCATTGTATGGACTCCATGTGCAGCTCATAGCATAGACTTGCTGATTGAGGATGTCGGAAAGGTCCCTTGGATACATGAGATTTTTTCCACATGTCAGAGAGTGGTCACCTTGTTCACAAAGATCATACAGTGATTTGCAGCTTGTTAGGCCTGCAAAGACCAGATTCATGGAGTGTTCATACAACCAAGAAAGCAGAGATGGTCCGCATTACTTGTTTGAGTGACAGCTTCTAGAGAGAGGTAGAGGCTCTAGTGGGAGTGATGCAGCCTCTATATTCCATGCTACGCATCATTGACATGGAGAGTACTATAGGCCTTGTCTATGAGTATATGGACCACGTTGGGGAGTCCCTTGCTCGATGCACTTAACTTTCTTCAGACATGTATGGAATATGCATTTTGATAATGTTACATTCAAATTTTATTATTCTTATTTTTATTACCAATGACATGCTTAAGTCTTGGTTCTTAATTCTTGAATAAATAGGCTTGATGAGATATGATGAGATTAGATCTATATGGAGGGATCGATGGGATTGGTTCCATCGACCGATTCATGGCATGGCTCATATTCTACACCCCTTATGGAGATCTGAGAGGCAGATGTTGGATCATGAGCTTGACAGTGCATGGACTTCATACATACGCAGATTATATGCTGATGATGTTGATATGTGCTTGGCACTTGAGGATCAGCTCCTACTATTCCGAAACTATCGGGGTAGTTTCGGGAAGGACACTGCCATGCTCTGGACTAGTCAATTGTCACCTGTGTCTTGGTGGGAGAAATATGGTCTATCTGCACCTGAGTTGGTAAGTAGTAACTTGTAAGTCACATTTAATTCATAATTTCTAATTGATAATTCAAGAAAATAATGCATTTTTTATATGGAACATGCAGAGATCACTTGTCATCCGCATTCTTTCACAAGATTGTAGTGTTAGTCCCTCTGAAAGAAATTGGAACACTTGGGGCCTCTTCCACACAAAGAAGAGGAATCGATTATCTACTTCACAGTTGGAGCGGCTAGTATATTGCCACTGCAAGTTGCATCTTTTGGAGACGGGAGATCACACAGCGGATTTGCGGCAGGTGAACATTGATCATATCGACATAGAAAAGGTTCATGAGATGCCTGCTATACCTTAAGAGGAGTGGGACCTTTACAGCATGCTTTATCAGGAGTTGACTGAGCCACAACATCACACTCGCTCCCAGAGACGTGCTCGATCACGAGCCATAGATTTTGCATCGACTTCAAGGGCCTCTACTAGTTCTGCTCCACATGGTAGAAAGGATGAGGATGAGGTTGAGGATGAGATGTCGTCAGATACTGAGTCAGATTTTGATGATTGACTCTTGGATTTACTTGGACATGTGACATGTCATATGACTCATGAGTCATTGATCATATTTATGCACATTGGATATGTATTTATGACATTTAGATGATATTATGATTATGTCTTGACTCTTTACTCTTGTGGTGACTCATCTATCTGCATTGTATTTGTAATTTGTGCCCTCAATTATCTCGTGTATTGAAGTTTTGATGGTGAATTTATTAAATATTCATATGAAGTTTGAATTAGTGTCCACTATCAAGTGAATATAAATTTTGATTCGGAAATGTGATCTGTAATTTAGTATTGCCTCAAGCCTAACTTAAAAAGTTAAAAGTTAATGTGCATTGTGAATTTGTGATCAAATTTCTAAGTAGTTAAGTTGAAACTTAAAATGCATTATGCAAGTCAGAAGTTAGAACTTAGGAGTCGACATCCGACTATATATGATATGTTTAAATGTTGATATATAATGCTTATGCGGTTTTTGAATATATTCAAGCACTTATAAGAGGGTTTATACATTTAGGGTACCTAAAACCTAAAAAATTACTAAATATTTGACTTTAGAAAATGAATAGTACGCAACTTTATCGCAACTTCTGGTTTGCAACTTCGTCACGTTGCTAACACGTTGCCTACGACGTTTCCATCCTGTTGCTAACCACACTGACCCACCCCACCCCACCCAACCACGCAACTGCCCACCCACCCACCCACCTACCTACCCATCCACCTACCTACCTACCTATCTCCCTACCTACCTATATATCTACCTACCTACATATCTATCTATCTATCTATCTATCTATCTATATCTATATCTATCTCTATCTATGACATATGTATCTATCTATCTATAGTATCTATCTATCTATCTATCCATCTATATCTATCTATCTATATCTATCTATCTATCTATCTATCTATATCTATCTATCTATATCTATCTATCTATCTATATCTATCTATCTATCTATATCTATATATCTATCTATCTATCTATCTATCTATCTATCTATCTATCTATCTATCTATCTATCTATCTATCTATCTATCTATCTGTGTGTGTGTATATGTGCACGTGCATGTGTGTGTATGTGTTTTTAAATAAAAATTAAAACACACATTCAGACACATTTTCATATACTTACATACATACATACACATGAGAGTACATTTTCACATCCACAAATTCAGACACCAAACACGAATATATAATGAGTTAGTTGTCAAGGGTATGCACATCCTTCAAAGATATTCCCAATAAGCACAAACAATTGCTTATAACTCGGACGACAATCAATAGATTTGCATTTCCACTATATGACTTTGATATAAACCTTGATAAGTTCTGAGTTATCCAAACTTAAGAACTCAAGCTAGAAAGAACAAACACAAATACGTTAAAAAAAATGGGCACCAAAGCAAGAGACTACACAAAAAAATAATAACAATTTAAGCCACAAAAAATACAAACAAAATAGGAAATCCAATAAAAAGTGAAAAGAATAAAATAATAACAATAAGAAGAAGAAGAAACAAAATTTATTAAAAACAAAATAATTAAGTTTACTAGAGTCAAATAATTAAAAAGACGAAACAAATAAATAAATAAACAACTTAAAAAAAAAACAATCAATGTATAGTCAAGCACAACAACAACAAAAAATATACATATTAAAAAAATTATTGATAATGATAAGTAATAAGAAGTAAAAAATTTATGATAATTGTTTAAGAAATAAATAAAAAATCAATATAATAATATAACATTTAAAAATAAAAATACAATAAATAATGAAAAAGAAAGAGATTATTAATAAAAATGGAAAAAGGAGTTTTGGTTTCCTTCACTTCAACTGACAATTTGTAGTTAGTTTATAGTGGTCAAGAAAATGGGTACTCAAGATCTCTTCTTATAATTAGAAAGGTATCTAGATCAAAGTACTTTTTAATGATTCTCTTGGAAGGCTTAGTGTGGTTCAGCTGAGATTAAACGAACATAATTACCTTTGCATTAATGTATATGCTCCAAACTCTCCCCCTCAAAGAGTTCAGACATCAGAAACTATATTCAGTGCCATTGATCATTGCATCACAATGCACACATCATTTACAGCTTTTAAAGGGGACATGCATAATTATGTCTAGTGACTTTAACATGATTGAAAATGAAAAACATTGTCCGTTCATTCCCTCCCTCCATCTCCCTATCCCAAGATGTTGCTTTCCATCAATCCCCATCCCATATGTCCTTGTTCCCATCCCAAGTATTTATACTGGCCAATGGTTATACCCTAATGCCAAAAAAACCATTGTTTGCAAGATATGGTGGACAGAACCATATTCTGGCTTTGAGGAACCTATATTAATGAGTGAAACCCTGAACAATCTACAGAGAAGATGAAATTGCCTACACAGTAATCAAGATAGTCCAAACGAAGACGAAAATGGGTCCAAATCCAATTCTTGATGACACCAATTTCTTGAAGGTCTCTCACGGTATTTATCAACTTGAGAATGCTCTCCAAATGTTGTAGAAATCTGAGAGCATGCAAAGTTTAGGAGCACAATGCTGATATTTGAAAGCGTGTAACATACAAAGATAAATGACCCATCAAGATTCTGAGGATACATATATGCAAGGAGATAAAACTTCCTAAAAAGGAAAAAAAGTGCATTTGCATACCTACTTGTATTCATCACTACAAAATTATACAAACAGTGACAAAGAGTTATAAGTCATGTAATGAATAGGAGAGAATAAAGGGGTGGAGAAGGGTGAAGAGACATAAAGACTAACGAAGAGGGGGAAAAAGAAAGAGGGGGAACAGAGGAAAGGGAAAAGGGGGACTGTGTGTTTGTTTTTTTTTTTTTTTTTGGGGGGGGGGGGGGGGGGGGGGGGGGGGTGGTGGTGGTGGTGGTGAAGGGGTGCTGGTGGGAGGGAAGGGCGATGGTGAGAAGAGATAGATAAATAGAGAGAGGGAGGAAGAAATGACACCTTATATCCTTTTGGTGCTGTCACAAGTATACAGACAGTGAGATATCCATTTGATAAGCCCAAAAAAATGCAGAGTAGCAACATCCATCCTTGTGCACCATATTTGGCCGTGAAATAAAAGCACGGTATAAATAAAAACCTGGAGCATGCTGCCACCAACAATCCCCATCGGGACTCCAACTTCATATTCTCAATTAAAGGTATGTAACGAGCAAGAAAATCCCCCACATTGAACATTGCTATCAAAATGACAGCGTACCTATCAACAAAATAGACATTAAAAACAGATAGATAGATTGAAAAAATAAATAATAATGGTAAAACACTGAAGTTATAATGTACCAAGATCCTAATTTGTGCATTCCAGTATCCTCTGCCAGAAATCCTGGAAATATGGATAAAGTTAATGCATAAGTCAAAAACAATGCAGCTGCAAGATCGACATTTTGCATGAGCAACTGGAATGTACTGAGCCTGTTGACTTCCTTGTGGAATTCCAGGTCCTGTTAAGTTTTAATATGCAATTAGTATAGTGGACAGTCCTGTTAGATAGCTTATATAAAGCATAGAAATGTACTGAGACTGTTTACTTGTTGAATTCAGGGTCCAGTTAATTTTTTACGAGCGATCAGTATACTGGATATCCATGTTAAATAGCTTGTATGGAATAGAAAGAAGAAAATTACTCTTGAAGCTTCCCTCAAATATAATTCAACACTATTCCCTCTGAAAGATTGTTTGATCACATAATCATCCTTACAAATGCTCACATACAAAAGCACTAAAAATAGTTTCATTTTCATTTTTCACGTGGAGACTGATTAAGAGAAAAGAAACCACATTATCGGTGCAGACAAGCGATGAATTTTTATATATTAAGTTATCCGATAAACTCAATGATTGATTTCCTTTGTTACTCTCCTGATGTATTGTAAACTGTCTTTCATTATTTGGGTAAATGTGAAGAACCATAAACACACAGATGGTCAAGGATACCATGTTGTTAATTGGATTTTCTTATGAGTGGGAAAGAAAATAGATAAAAAACAGGGAAATAATGGAGAAGTTTAGGGAGGAAAGGAATGGGGGAGAGGAATGTGGATTCTATTTTGAGGGAATCAAAAACATTAAGAAAATTTGCAAAAGTTGGGAGTAAATGAAGAGATTGAAAAGAATTGGAAAATTTAACAAGATTAAAAATCCAGGGAACGGGACAGTTCAAGGAGTCAGCAAGAGTAGCAGAATCAAGAGAAACTGATACAATAATGAATCCTGGGGCTGTCAAAGAACATGCTTTTATCTGATGTCACCACTCGCATCTCTGGCATAAAGAACACTTATATGAAGCCTTAACCACCACCTTAGGGGGGGAAAAATAAAAGGAAAAAAAGAAACAATGGTCTGAGCAAGGACTCCACAAGTATCTGTGAGTAGGCAGTGAGAGGGATGAATCTTAAGCCAAAATACATGAATAAGAAGGTCATTGTGTAAAAGCGTTTCAAAAAACCCATATGCATGGCGCAAAATGCCCATTGTGCAGTATTTGTATGCAAGCAGTTAGGTGCAACAATAAATGGCACGCACAAAAGAAATCATCCAAATCAGAGAGATGTATACTGCTATCATCTATGTGCAGTCCCAAACATACATTGTGTAGAATTTGGGATATAGATTTATTAAATGAGCACGTTTTGGCCTCTTGAACAAAGGTTTAATGTGAAGCCTTCAAAAATAGTCCAAGGGCCATACTACCCCTTCTCAACATCATCAGAATACATTTCCCATCGTCTAAGAACATAGAGAGCCGACTTTTAGACCCCAAAGCTGCCTGTTTAAAGCGGCTCTTACCTGCTATAATTTTCAGAAAACCCGAAAATTCTGAGTATACAGATATTTAGAAAGTCCTAAAATCTACAAAAAGGCCATTATTTTGAGAGCATTTGATTAATTTGCAGCAGTCAATCTACAAAAAGGCCATTATTTTTAGAGCATTTCAATCATTTGCAACAGCCCTTGAGGAGTTCTAGCACCATCTATTCTTGCACCAAAAGACCATCCCATCATGCACCTTACTTCAAAGAGGGAGATGGCAGCCAAAACAACAAGCTCTTCTCAGCCACCATTCATCATTCCTTAAGCCATTCATACTTTCTAATGCTTGATCAGGCAGATTACTTATATGCTCCTTTCTGCAGAATGAAGAAATGCATTTGCTTGTCCATGTCTATGGACATAATAACTCTGTCGGTGTGTTCAATTTTGGCATACTTTGGTTTTTATACTACAGCATGGCACATGTATGGATTTTGGAGGGTGTAGCTGCACCTCTATATTTGCCGATTGGGTTTTCCTTGGAGCAGCGTACCACATAGCATACTACATAACACATTCTGTGCATGACAATGAAAAGAAAGCACAACATGAGAAAAAAGCGCAACAATAGAGTACAGTAAAGTCTTTAAGGGGTAAGGTTGGGTGCATACAAGTGTGATAATGGAGATTACAAATCAATCTGATACAATTATCACAGCCACCAATGTAAGGGTTGCAATATAGTGCAAAACCAATTGCCTATGTACTACACCTTTTGGTCAAATTGCAGTACATCTAACAGAGAAGGGTTCATGACTATGATAAATTGTGAATTACAAAGGTAGCAAAAAGTACATCAGCACACTCATCGATACAATAAGCTTGCCAATAACAAAGAACAAGGGCACTTATTCCAAAGTGCCTCCCCTCGTCCTTTAATTGCCACTGCTTCCACTGAGCCATCACACAAACTTCTATCAATAGGAGATGGTACCTTCCTCTTGATGGAACACATTGTGAGAGTGCTTCTACATGGTTGTCTTTTGCACACTTGTTGAACATGCACACTCTCCTTCTCTAATGTCATTCAATATTTCTTGATCATTCCTTAAATAGACCTTGGGAGGAAAGCCAACAAGGTGTATGGACAAGGCTGGAATTGGTCTTCTCCATTTTCATGAAAGGACCCTACCCTTAATTGTCTTCGAACTCACATTCGAGACACTCATAGGCATCCTCCATGACTCATTGGACACTCATTGGACACTCATTAGTGTACATTCTTTTAGGTCTAAGCCCCCAGCTAGGTTAATCTCTGCCTTTAGGTTAATCTTTGCAAAGGCAATGGCCTTTCCATTGCCATATCTCATTATATGTTGCTTGGATTCTTAGCCAAGTTAGCTCATATTGTTGCTCGCATCGTAAGGATTACTTTCATTATAAACTTGTCATTGTTTAATCCTTAATCTTGTGTATAGAGGTGGATAGCTCATTGGCCTATTTTCTCCATACGCTGAGTTTCCTTGAGTGAATTGAGTCCATTGAGTCCACATATGCCATACCTTGTCTAAACATTGAGTAGCCTACCTTGTGAGGGAAGGTTAATACACCACCCAAAAACCATTTGGAGTGATCGAGGACTTGTTAGAAAGCTTTGAGGGCCTAGTTTATGTATACATAATCATAAAGATTCAGTCTTTAGGAATAGAGAACAATTGAGTTTTTGGTTGACTATGGTAGCCATCAGACATCTGCAAGGTCCTGGGAAGGGTCCAACACACTTTTGCTGCAATTTGAAGTCTATATTCTCCATAAGTGGTATCAAAGCTCATCTTGGAGCATTGAAGACATAAGGAGGAGGCCTTGAAGTAGGAGAAGGAACAAGGTTTGTAGCAAAGACCAAGAAATCTTGGAGGAAGAATTGAAGTAAGGGAGAGCTTCTACCATTATCAAAGAATCAAGACAACAAAAGGCTCTTGTGAAGAGGTAATATATCATTCCTTTTCACTTCTCTCACATCCAAGGAGGTATTCGCAGCCTTTAGGTATTCAAAACACCATGGGAGACTTCAATACACAAATTGAGAAGCTTCAGAGGAACAACTACCAACCATGGAAGTTTAGAATTTCAAACTTCCTTATGGGAAAAGGTGGGGTTGGTTAGTGGTACAAAAGTTGTGTCATACCTAGATCTACGCATACCTATTGAGAATCAAAGGAGAGCTATTAGAGAGTGGGAGAAAAGAGATAGAAGGATGATCTTAATTCTATCTCAACACATAAGCAAGACAAAACATATCCAAGACCTGGACACATCAAAGAAGATATGGGAGTGTCTAGAGAGTTTATATTCTACCTCTATAAAGGCTAGAAAGATCTAGCTCAAGAAAGAGCTTAATAATCTTAGGAAGTCATCCAACCAAAGCATTAATGACTTCATTCTCAAGGTCAAGTTCTAGATGCACTTGGTTCAATAGGGTGTGTACTAGATTATGATGATTCATTTGCCCACATACTAAATGGGCTTAGAGAAGATGAGAAATGAAAGGCATTCATCACATCTACCTATGTAAGGGATTCATTATCAGATTTTGAAGAACTCACCTCACTTATCGTGATTAAAGAACTCCCTCATGAAGGCAACAAGTCAAAGGGCAGTCAATATCAAATCTTCAATGCAAGCAAAAGAGAAAGAGGCAAAGATTTTAGAGGTGGAACAAGAGAAAGAGATAGAAGCAACTACGAACAAGGCAACAAAAACAATCAATGGAGCCAATCAAGTCGAGATGAAAGTCAATCCTCAAGGAAGAGGAAGAGGAAAAAGTAGAGGAGACAGGTTTGAAAGTAGAATCGACTACAACTCCAATGGATGCTACAATTGTGGGAAGCAAGGCCATTATACAAAGGATTGCTATCGAAAGAATGAGGGCACAGCTAAGAGGATTCACATATGCTAACTCATCAAACAAATGAGAGAATGAGCACTTGTTAACTACGAGGCATAGTAATGAAGCTATTGCACATGATCCATAGTTAAAATGCAAAATCAATAAACGATAAAACATCAATTATGAAGTGCAAAATCCATGTCAATTGTCAAAATGCAGATCCATATGAAAGTGTAAACTAAGGAGACTATATGGTCTTATCATATACATCATCCTGATCAAAAAGATTATCAATGTCATTAGTTACATGTTCCCCATCATCATGTGCTTTTTCTATGTTTTCCTCCTCTTTTAATGTTAGTTGAAGTGATGATATAATCTTCTTTCAACTCCCATTCTGTAAATGGATCAATTTTATCTACTATTGATATTATCTTCAAATTGCAATCAACATACACTAAATCACTAGTCTTTTCAACACGAAGTCTATCGTGTTTCTTTGAACCAACATGTGCATAAATGCTCCACAACTTCACCAAGCCATATGAACTACATGCTTGGCTCAAGATACGAATAGCCAAAGCTTGTATCTTTGGTGTGCTAGCTTCTTAATCCTCCCACCATAAAGCACCACCAACACAAAAACGATCTTCTTGTG